>OY992882.1:8218174-8818174 GCA_963921405.1 Cepaea hortensis
ACTGCGTATTGGTAAGTTAGATAGCTGCTGTGGTGCGATCCGATTTCCTAAAGTGCGTACAGCTCTCCCTTTGTGTTTCCAGTATCAATAGTTGTAGTTGTCCAGAATCGATTCCGCCCGGAAAACAAATGCCATGTTTTAGAAGGGCAAATGTAAAAAAGCCGATACGATTTCTTTTGTGTATTTGTTGACTTTTTTTTAACTTGCATTGTAATATTCAGCAGCTTGCCATGCAAAATTCCAGGAATTAGAGCGTGTTGGGCAACCCTTGATATTATTTGTATAAGTAATGTGTGCGGGCATTGGTGTAATCGCTAGGGGGCTACAGTTATTGTGTTATACGTGCGGTCGGTTGAAAGTTCGACACATGAGTTCGTCGTCCACTAAGATAGGGAAAGAATGGGTCCTCTATTTCTCCGTGAGGTCAGTCCTACAACGTGTAATGGCCCTGGGATGTCACGGCAACGGGTCGTCCCCATTATGCTCCGTTCCTGTGCCAGTGAATATCACACAAAATGCTGCTCACTGCCCCTTGTGAAAAGTGGAACAGTCAGGAGTCTCGACAATCCAACAACCCGCACAGGTACACTATACATAATACCGCCGTCAGACTGCCAACACAAGCGTCCTCCACGAAAAATACCGCTCATCGTCGACGGAAGCGGCAGTCAGTAGAAAACCAGCAGCCACACATTACTGCAAGGCAATCCGGCCAGTTCTGCAACAAGACGAGTGCCATTATTCCGAACATGCAGTTCACGCTATAAACAACCGCGAACAGATGTAAACGCATTTCACACGATATTCACTGCTCACAGTGTGGCGCCACGCACTCAACTCAGTAGCATGGCCTATAGCAGGCTTAACTGATTAAGTCCCGACGGATAATATATCGCCAAACGTGAACTCCCGTTTGGGCAGAAGGGCTATATATCGTCATACTAGGGCCATTGTGTTATGTGTTTTGTTTCGTTGTATTTTCCGCAATTTCAATGCTCAGTGAAAGGAAGATTACATTATAAAGCCTGTTCATGTAATTGTGTATCACGTCTGCTCCAAACCTACGTTTTGTTTTGCACTGTGTGGCACTGTTTGGCACTTTTCGGCACTAGTTGGCAATCTACTGGTTTGGATTCCCACTCAAAGACCGGTGCTTAGATGGTAGAATATATAGGTGCATGTGTTATTTCTGAGAGCGAACGTGCCTGTCATGGCGGTGATTTCGTCGAATCAGGTGTGACCAATCTATCACTGTTTCTGTTGTCTAGTCTGTCGCCAGAGATCACCGTGGCCTAGAGGTTTACAGCGTTGGAATTTAAACTTCCCATGCGCTGGCGGCGGTGAAGCGAGTTCATTCCACACAAGGTCATTTGGACATAAACGTTGACTTATTGTTCAGAAAGCACTGGCAAACTGCTGAACGTAAAATTGCCCAGAAAATCAATCTGGCGTTTTTGAGCACAACGTCATGCAAGGCAAAACAAACAACAATTGTAACTATTTCAGCACCGCTGTGTTATTTTGGTTTATTTGTCTGGAAAGTTTTTCTGATATTCGTTTCCCTGTCTACTGCTCTTCGCTAGCTCAGTGCTCTCATGACATGCCCAGTGAGTGATGACTGGCTGGCTGCCACTCCGTCGTGTTTCTCATTACCCAATCTCAAGCTGTGTTCCTTTCATAGTTGTACAAACAATGAGTTTTCCTGGCTTTGTTGCTAAGATCCCCATCTCTGCTATTTCCCGGGTTTATTCATTTGATTACTTTCTGTCGGGAAGTTATTTCCTCCGGGAGTGATTGGCTTCAGTGCCATCGCACTATTGTACTTGCGCAAGAGGGGAGTGAACTGTGCAAGTGTGTATAATTGTGCACCAGGGGACAGCCGGCGCCGTCGCTTGGGGGTTAGAGAGCGCTGTGTCGCAATGCCGACTTACAGGTTTCGTAGCTGGCGTTGTCCCCATGAGGTGGTTTTTGGACGCTGAAAATGCAGCAACCCATACCATAACAATGGATTTAGTCTCAGATAGAGAACTACAGAAGTAATGTATATTGGAAAGAAAAAACTGTATATCCAAATACAGTATCACCGTGAACGGAACCATTCTGAAGCAAGTTTATGTGTTTAAGTATTTGGTACTTTAATAACAACAGATGGAAGATGTATTACGGAACTTAAATGTATTCTAGCTCAACAAAGGCAGTATTTTACAAGATGAAGATTATTCTCAAGGTGAGGGAAAGAGTTCAAGCTATACTGAGCCAATCCTGATATGCGAGAGCGAATCGTGGACAACTAAATTAACAGACAAGTGAGGAATTATGTGGAAGCTGCGAAGATGTGGTTTTATAGAAGAATAAGAGGAACATCATGTATAGAGAGAGCAATGAAGATATCTTGAAAAACATTAACTCACAATGAGAAGTGGTTACTTGCATCAGGAGAGGACAGTCCGCATTCTTTGGGCGTGTTAAGAGAATGGAGAAGACTGGAGTGTGTCGACACAACAGGAAAATTGGAAGGGGAAGAAAAGCAGGAGGAGACCAAGAGAGAAGATGCTTGAGACACCAATGTCCGTATCAGAAATTATTGACAGCACATGATACAGAAGGATGTGGACAGACATGATCATCAACTCCAAACGGTAAAGACTATAAGAAGATTGGCAATACACGAGACAGAATGATGATGGCGGACATGATCACCAACTCCACAGAGCATGGACTATACGAAGATTGGCAATTCTAGAGACAGAAGGCTGTGAACAGACATCATCACCAATTCCACACGGAATGGACTTTGATAAAATTGTCAATACACGAAACAGAATGTTGTGAATAGACATGATCACCAACACCACACGGCACGGACTATAAGAAGATTGGCAATACTAGAGACAGAAGGCTGTAGATCAGTGTTTCCCAACCTTCTTTGTACCATGCCCCACTTAAGCCTTTCTAAAATTCATATTGCCCCCTCCCCCCCCCCCCCCTCAACATATACATTATTTTTAATATTCAAAAATTCAAATGTTCACTAAAGAAACTTGAATGATAGGTTTTAGGAAGAAATCACTAGGTAATTATTGAGCAAACACAGTAAGTAAATTTTCAAAACATATAATGGAGAACTGAAATTCAAGTAACAAAATAATTTTAATGAAAGATTTTTCTATATTATTTTAATTATTAGTAATTATTTATTATTTAAATTTAGTGAGATCCTTGCGCTTGATGCTTGCTGCAAAGAGATTTTATGTCAGGTTCCAATTTAGTTAACTTCAGTCTCAAGTCTCCCCGTTTTGTTATATTCAGCCGATTTCTTCCATTTTCGAATTGCCCCCCTTAACAGTCAAATTGCCCCCCTGTGGGGCGTGGACCCCACGTTGGGAAACACTGCTGTAGACAGACATTATCATCAACTCCACACGGCGTGGGCAATAAGAAGGATGCGACTATACAAGGGATAATTGTGGCAACCAGGAAGGTCGAGGGTGTTAGAGAGAGAGAGAGAGAGAGAGAGAGAGAGAGAGAGAGAGAGAGAGAGAGAGAGAGAGAGAGAGAGAGAGAGAGAAGAGTTCTCGACACAGGGTGACCATACTGGACGAGTTGGCACAGTAGCACGGAAAATTACCGCTGGTCGGACTTACCAATAATACTGAAGGACAGACGGTCGTGGGCAAACATGATCATCTGATACGACCGTCATCGCAGAAGGTTTTAAAAGGCTATCGAATTCATTGCACCGTGTTTTATCCCATATGGCTCGGTCTCTTCCCACAGGGCTGCCTACCGAAAGCGTCGCACAAAGAACGAACTCCGTAGCTCTAGCGACGACATCCAGCAGTCTCCGAGAAAATTACATTCGTAAACCGAACGATGTGGTCCGAAATCGAACTAACAACCTTGGTAACGTGAAGAAGGCGGCGTAACCACTTGTCCACAGAGACTCCCCCGTCATCGTATCAATCAATCAATCATGTGCCATGCCGGAAAGCGTGGGCGGTCATGACTCGCCATTTCATTCGATTTCACTCGTCCGTATATAATGATGGTAAAGATGATGGTAATATTAATGGTGATGTTGATAATGAAGACGATGACAGTGATGATGATAGTGATAATGGTGTTGATAATGATGGTGGTGATGGCAGCGATGATGAATGGGAGGGTGGGTGGGTGGATGGATGGGTGGGTGGGTGGATGAATCTGTGGGTGGTGGTGGTGGTGGATGGATGGATGGATGGTGGTAGTGGTGGGTGGATAGATGGATGGGTGGTGGTGGTGGTGGTGGATGGATGGATGGATGGATGTGGTGGTGGGTGGATGGATGGATGGGTGGATGAGTGGTGGTGGTGGTGGTGCTGGTGCTGGTGCTGGTGATGGTGGGCGGGTGGTGGTGGATGGATGGATGGGTGGTGGTGGGTGGGTGGGTAGTGGATGGATGGATGGATGGTGGTGGTGGTGGGTGGGTGGTCGGGTGGTGGTGGTGGTGGTGGTGGTGGTGGTGGGGTGGTGGTGGTGGTGGTGGTGGTATGAAGTGATATGAAGTAATATGAAGTGATAATAATAAATTATAATGTGCTACCTTGTTACATCTTCTTATATATAAAAAAGACTTGTGCGTCCGTATTTATGTATCTCTGTATGTATGTATATATCTATGTATGTCCTTTATCCGTTCGCGAACGGCCCATCCGATTGAGATGAAATTTTCTACACGCCTTCCTTTCATTCCAGAGCTGTCAACTGTGATATTTTGTTAGTGTGAAATCGCCTGCTTACTCAGTATTATTTCATTTTTCATTTTTCATCATAATTTCATATATCTCAGGGGACCTAACTCTGTAAAAGTTATTTCAAGGGGCATAACTTTTCTGTATAACTTATAGTCATATTGTGGCATCGTTTTCAAAGATTTATAAACTCTTTGTCCATAGTTATGTACCGGCATATGAGTTATAATAAATAATGATACAATCTGTAAGGCATTTTCAAAGTTTTCATAAAAATGATGCACAATGCATAACATTGTAACTCATCTTTTTTTGCTTAAGAAGTTACTGTAGTCATGCAGGTGATTAGAAAGAGTTTTCATTAAAAATAATGGATGGTGTGTGGTAGAACGTTCTTTTAAGTTACATTTTTTTTGTTGTATGAATTTAATGAAGCCGGGCAGGGTCAGGCAGACAGATAGACAGACAGATAGACAGTCGGGAACAGGAACTTATATGACTACTTATATAAATTAAATGAGATGCTTCACACCAGGAGCTGGGCGATGTCGGGCCGGGTCAGACAGACAGACAGACAGACAGACAGATAGTCGGTAACGGGAACGGGAACTTATATGACTACTTATATGAATTAAATGAGATGCTCCCCACCAGGGACTGGGCGAAGCCGGGCAGGGTCAGCTAGTTTATAATAAAAACAGTTGGTGCTTTTTTTTGGGTGCTTTGCAACAATTTTTGGTGCTTTTTAGTGCTTTTTTGGGGGGGTCGATTTTGGTGCTTTTTCATCAAAGGGAGATGGCAACACTGATCTCATACAGCTGCCTCGATGTTCTCCCAATAGTATACATCTGTTTCTGTAAATCTTTTCCCGTGTGTTCCTATGTCTCCCTGACATACGCCTGGGTCATTGACAATGAGTTGAGTGACCGGGCATGAGAGAGAAGGGATGAAAGTGGGAGACAGTAAAGTGACTGACCTGGCTATGGGGAAAACAGCCAGTCCTGAGAAATAAAATAGTGTGGGTAGAGAAAATCTCCCAGGGGGATGGGGGAAGGACAGGTTAGTTTTGTGTGAAGTCAAGGGACTTCAGGACAGTGGATGTGTAGATGCCGAACTGGTCGGTATTCTAAGGAGAAGCGGAGTTAGAGATCTCCGTGTTGTGTTGTTCTCCCAGTTGTGAAGACAGGCCTAAACCCAGAGTGGGTTGGATAGTTGAGCAGGGGCTCCAACCCAATGTGTGGGTTGTATTGTGGGAGATCCAGCCGTGGATAGTAGCTGGATTACCTGTCTTGTGGATTTGATAAGAAGCAGGCCGTGAGAAAGCATTGATGTGTGCTGGTTAAATTGTGAGGATGATATTTATATTCTATGGATTACATTGTTTCTGGATGTATAAACATGTTCCGTTTGTCCGTCTTATTTCTGTAATAAAGGATTATGTGCGCTAACGGAATCTTGTTTAATGACTGGTGAATATGCACTGCAGGGGTGAGTTATATTGCAAGACAGTTAAATATCTCTATTGACACCCCATGAGTATCGTTACCTACACAACGACCATCACACGACAATATCATGAACATATCATCGTAAGAACTTCGTGATATTATCATCAAGAACGACGTGTGACACTCCCCCTACTTCGTTTGTCTTGTGGGTTCCAGACAAGAGAGTGTCAGGTTATATTGTCCTCAGGTTTTCTCAGTGTCCCATCCAACACCCATCCAACATCTTTTCCTCTCATCTTGGTTCACTGGGGTGTGTTTAGTTTTACCTACTCCGGTGACCATGTCATACAACTTTAGTACCACTATTCTGCTCAGGCAGCAACTGCTACTAACAATATACATATATCATCTGGATTGCAGATGTAAAACAAAGACTAAACATAATACAAACAAAACAAAACAAGATTTAAGTCAGCTGCAATTTTGCAATACCATAAGCCTGTTTGTGCTTCCTTTTGTAACTGCAACAAACACACGAAACAAATCAAAGTATACTCGTACTTTTGGACGTAAACAAATTAAATACTCATTAAATTTCTTCATTCCGTTAATTTGCAAACCACGTATTTCAGAGTGGGAGCTATGGTAGCGTAGTGGCTAGGCGCTTGCCTGGCGTCGTGGTTAGACGCTTGTCAAGCGTTGTGGCTGGACATGGCTTAGTGGCTAGGCGTCTGGCTGGCGTAGTAGTTAGACGATTGCCTGGCGAACTGACTAGACGTTTGCCTGCCGTACTGCCTAGACGTTTGCCTGCCGTAGTGGCTAGACGGTGGCCTGACGTAGTGGCTAGACGCTGGCCTGGCGTAGTGGCTAGACTCATGCCTGGCGTAGTGGCTAGACGCTGGCCTGACGTAGTGGCTAGACGCTGGTCTGACGTAGGGGCTAGACTCATGCCTGGCGTAGTGGCTAGACGCTGGCCTGACGTAGTGGCTAGACTCATGCCTGGCGTAGTGGCTAGACGCTGGCCTGACGTAGTGGCTAGACTCATGCCTGGCGTAGTGGCTAGACGCTGGCCTGACGTAGTGGCTAGACTCATGCCTGGCGTAGTGGCTAGACGCTGGCCTGATGTAGTTTCTAGACTCATGCCTGGCGTAGTGGCTAGACTCATGCCTGGCGTAGTGGCTAGACGCTTGCCTGACGTAGTGGCTAGACGCTGGCCTGACGCAGTGGCTAGACTCATGCCTGGCGTAGTGGCTAGACGCTGGCCTGACGTAGTGGCTAGACTCATGCCTGACGTAGTGGCTAGACGCTGGCCTGACGTAGTGGCTAGTCTCATGCCTGGCGTAGTGGCTAGACGCTGGCCTGACGTAGTGGCTAGACTCATGCCTGGCGTAGTGGCTAGACGCTTGCCTGACGTAGTGGCTAGACGCTGGCCTGACGTAGTGGCTAGACTCATGTCTGGCTTAGTGGCTAGGCGGTGGCCTGACGTAGTGGCTAGACGCTGGCCTGGCGTAGTGGCTAGACTCATGCCTGGCGTAGTGGCTAGACGCTGGCCTGACGTAGTGGCTAGACGCTGGCCTGACGTAGGGGCTAGACTCATGCCTGGCATAGTGGCTAGACGCTGGCCTGACGTAGTGGCTAGACGCTGGCCTGACGTAGTGGCTAGACTCATGCCTGGCATAGTGGCTAGACGCTGGCCTGACGTAGTGGCTAGACTCATGCCTGGCGTAGTGGCTAGACGCTTTCCTGGCGTAGTGGCTAGACGCTGGCCTGACGCAGTGGCTAGACTCATGCCTAGCGTAGTGGCTAGACGCTGGCCTGACGTAGTGGCTAGACTCATGCCTGGCGTAGTGGCTAGACGCTGGCCTGACGTAGTGGTTAGACGCTGGCCTGGCAATCCGGTGGTTATACACATCAATCCACATAGAGGCGGATGTTCCCAATTCTCCTGTACTGCCAGGTCGACCCAACCTAAAATGGCTACCAGAAAATGTTTTGGCAGTGAAAGCGACTGACAGTGGAAGTGAAAGCAACCGACAGTGGGAGTGAAACCAACCGACAGTGGGAGTGAAAGCAACCGACAGTGGGAGTGAAAGCAACCGACAGTGGGAGTGAAAGCAACCGACAGTGGGAGTGAAAGCGACTGACAGTGGGAGTGAAAGCGACTGACAGTGAGAGTGAAAGTGATCGACAGTGGGAGTGAAAGCGTCCGACGGTATATTAACCACACCACCGTCTCGAGCACCGGTTATTCTATAAATTTCCCTCATTAATTAATTAATTAATTAATTCATTCATTTATTCATTCATTCACTCAGTAGCATGCCCTTTGCAGAACCTCGCTCCCATAACAACCATCCGGTAAACTTCTTGATCATAAGCAAGATGTCCCGCGTCCGATACACCCATCTGGAGATCATCCGCCACATCCTGCAACCATCTTCTCTTTGGCCTTCCTCTTTCTCTGTTCCCAGGCATATACCCTTCTATTATTGTTCTCTCCAAACTTTCGTGACGTTTCATGTGACCACAATATTTCAATTTTATTTGTTTTATCGTCTTTAATAGACAGCCTTCTTCAATATTCAGCTCTTGAAGTATGGATGCATTTGTTCTTTTCTTTACCCAAGATATTCTTAGAACTCGTCTATAACATTTATGGCCACATGGCATGGACGAGACAGGAACACTGAGCTGATCCACGACACTGGTGATCGAGTGAAATGCGAGTCATGACCGCCCACGCTTTCCGGCATGGCACATGATTGATTGATTGATAATATTTATATTCAAAGGCATGTATGCGCTGTTCAGCTTGTTTAGTGAGTGTCCATGTCTCACAGGTTTATTTTGCAATGAGAAAGATGCATGCCCTTAAAAATCTAAATTTTGTAGTTCTATCTGTCCTACTCCATAACTTATTCATTTGTTTTAGTCTTTGAAGAGCAATAGATATTCGTGTTATTTTTTTTTTTCACCGTTGTTGGTAATCAATGACCCAAGATATTCGAAATTTTCCACCACCTCCAATTTTTCCTCATTAACATATATTTCTTTCTCCAAAATAGTTGTATCTGTATGCATTATCTTTGTTTTTGCTACGTTAAGATATAAGTTCTGATTTTAACTTTTAAATTGAGTTGAAGTTATTAGGTTTTCTATAAAATTGTGTGTTGTGGGTAGCAATACTGTAACATCAGCATATTGAATCTCTGGTATGTCATGACCGCCGATATTTAGGGCTTCATATAGCTCCCTGTTTATATCATCTCTGACATTTCTCATTATATTTTCGGCGTACAGGTTAAACAAATAGGGTGACAGCACGCAGCCCTGACGGACTCCTTGCTTGATGTCAAACCAATCTGATGCCTCGCCATCTATTCTATCTGCTGCTTGTTGGTCTAGATCAGTGGTTCTCAACCGGTGGGGAATTCCTTCCCCCCCCCCCCCAGGGGGGAATTTTAGGGTGTCCAGGGGGGGAATTAAGATTATTTCAAGATCGTGTTAATACAAGAACCGATTACTTGATATTGTTTTCCCCTTCATACTTTACGGTTCTGTACGTCTCACCCTTCTAAAATTCATTTTATAAAGTAAGTAGACCCACAAATCACGTTTTATGTGGACGTCTAGACTTGTTTTAGTATGTGCTATTAAATTTAGCTTCCACTATAACGTATACTGTGTAGGGGCGGGGGCGGTTTGGGGAAAGTCTTAGGTAGGAAATACGAAAGGGGGGAATGACGTTCTAAAAATATGGTGAAGGGGGGCACGGGCCAAATGTGTAGTTAGAAAATACGAAGGGGGGGGGGGGGGGGTGGTGATGTTCTGAAAATATGGTGAAGGGGGGCACGGACCAAAAAAGGCTGAGAACCACTGGTCTAGATAAAGTATTTTTATGAGTTGTATTACATGTGATGGAAAGCCAATATTCTTCATGATTTTCCAAAGTTTCTTATGTTGTACACAGTCAAATGCCGTTGGATAATCCACAAAACATGAGAATAGGCTTACATTAAATTCTCTGCATTCCTATATTATTAAACGCATGTTGAGTATGTGATTTCTTGTTCCTCTTCCTTGTCTAAATCCAGCTTGAACCGCGTTAATTTCTTCTTCTATTTTATAACGAAGTCTTCCCATTATAGTTTTTAGTAGAATTTTACTTGCATGACTGATCAGGGCAACAGTTCTATAGTTGGTGCATAATTTCAGGTTACCCTCCCCCCTCCTCCCCCCCCCCTTTTTTTTGGTACTGGAATGAAGATAGTACTCTTCCACTCTTTTGGCCATATACCATATTTCCATATCATTTTACATAATGCGTGATAGATTTGTATGTTTTCTTCTCCTCCCCCTTTAATCAGTTCATCTGGTATCTCATCACATCCAGGTGATTTACCATTCTTCAGGTTCTTTATTGCTCATGCAATTTCATCTAATGAGGGTTCAGGTTCTGTCTCTGCTGTCATTGATGCATGTATCTCATTCATATCCTCACTGTCATTCATATCATACATTCGACTGCAGTATCCTTGCCATTTTTTAAGAATTTGTTTAGATTCTGTTAAGGTATTTCTCAACTTGTCACAGATAACATTTAATTGAGGTTGAAAATGTCTTGTCAATAACTTCATTTCTTTGGAAATTTCGTAATTTCTTCCGGTCTTATGATATTGCTCTATTCTGGTACATAAATCTTTTATATATTGGTTTTTGTCATTTCTTGTGCACTTTCTTATTTCTCGAGTTAAAGATTTATACTTCATCCGGCTGTCATCGGATTCACCTCCTTTCTGTTTCAGTTCCCTTCGTTGGTTTATTAATTCTTACGTGTCTGATATAATCCATGGCTTATGTTGCTTTTTCTTAGTCGGAATTAAATCTGTCTCTGCTATTATCATGATATCTCTAGCTTGTACTGCCAGTTCATCAGGTGTCATTTCCTCCTGTCTATACATCAAGACCACATACGCCGTTTAAAAGGGCTATTTACTTTCTTTACTCTTCAGAACATTGTCTAAATCAACCACTAATGTTCAATACACCCAACACATTTAAAATGTATGTAACAGGAATCCGCGATGAGATCTGCCGTGAAAAATATCAGTCAGGAACTAGTATGTATTTATTTGCTGCACTCGATACCAGGACGGATAAATCGTACAGTCACCCAGACATTCTTCCAGACGTTGATAGTGAAATAGAAGCTGTAGAAACGTTCTTTTAACTCCCCGATGTTCACTATTTGTAAACAGGTCACAGCCTCACATCGATCCTCGCTCCGGTATCGAGTCTGTGATTTAACTCAGAGGAGACAGATGAGGCGGCCGCTTTGCTGCAATCATCCAGGCATGTTACTGGCTTGAACTATTTGCAGGAAACAAGCAGACACGGCGCGACATTACCGCACGTCTCCTAGCGTGTAGCCGACGCCTGCTTCCTGTAAATATTTACATGGATATATCCAAATTCTAGTGTGCTCGTGTCTGTGTTTGTGTGTATTTACTGTTTATATTTACCTATGCGTGTGTATATGTGTGTGTGTGTGTGTGTGTGTATATATATATATATATATATATATATATATATATATATATATATATATATAAATTTATCGTTTCTTTACTTATAAATTTATCGTTTCTTTACTTATTCAGTCTCTCGGTAGAGATTTGTTCGCAGCAGACGAGCAAATCTCCGGCGGGCCTATTCTCGCTGGTCGCGAGATCCGCACAGTGGAAGTATGGGAGATTTGCTTGCAAATAGACAGGCAATATCTCCTGTGGTATCTATGGCGGACCCATTCCCGCTGGTCGCGGGGACCGCTATAAGTCAGGTGGGGAGTCTGACGATAGTGCACGCTTTACACAGGTCCGGACACTTGTGATTGACAGATGTGCGCGCCCTCATGGTCCGGGCTCGTACGAGGCCCTCACCTGTGGGACATGGCTGAACGTCTCTAAGCCGTGTCCCTTGGGTGTCAGGGTCTGGCCATAACTCGCCACCGGCTCGTGGTGGTGAGGTCTCGGTGGATTGACGCTGAGCCGCCAGCGTCTGCAGCCTACCTTGTGCCAGACGTATTGGTTACCCATTCCTCTGGAATACACAAGACTAGGCCGAGAGAGGGGTCATGTCGTTTGGGCATCACATGATCTCTGAAGCTCTGCCCAGACATTGTGATGGAATAGTGGCCACATTCCACTCACATACTTTAGTCTGTCAAGACTGAAAGGTGTCTACTATATATAAATTTAAGTTGCATATGTTGCAGTCAAACACCAGCATTTTTCAGCTCCAATTGATGTTCTTGGCAAGATTACGCTCAGTGTTTGCCATTGCTTCTGAGCAACTGGCTTACATACCCCGTAAGTAACCAACGCGACGCGATCCGCTGCCGAATCCTGCGCAGCTGTGTTCCTCGCGTGGCTATACGGGATTACGTAGAAGGACGTTAATCCCTTCGCCAGCGAATATATTTACCGTTGATATATATGCTCTCTCTCTCTCTCTCTCTCTCTCTCTCTCTCTCTCTCTCTCTCTGTGCGTATGTGTGTGTGTGTGTGTTGGGGAGGGGGGGGGGGCATAGCTAAAGGCCTCTGGGATTCTACTCTAAGGTAAGTAAAACTAAAAGACCCTGTTATTTGCCTTAAAGCGTCATTGGCGTACGGTGCTACACCCATATTTTTATACACCAATCGGAACTCTGTGAGTGATGTGTTCAGTATCGCACCGGCCGTCATTATTTCCCTATTCATTTCCTGGTACCCAATTTAGGCTGGGTACACCTGGTAAACCTGCTCCGTGGCGAAGTTATGGATGCAGTTCGTAATCCCGCATACCGCTGTGTTGGTTTTTTTTTTTGTGAATTGGTATGGGTCTCGGTCGTTGAGGAAGCAATCGCAAACTACCGAACGTAACCTTGCTCAGGAATCACGAACAGTCAAAAAATGCTGGGGTTGACTGCTACGTCCGTAAAGGATATGCAACTAACTTTACAAGACCTGGCAACATAAGTTAATTTTAATAAAGACCACTCCCATGCAGATCTGAACCCATGCTCACCGGACGGGGATGCAAGCGTCTATCCGGTACGCTGCTGTGAATCCCTGTGTGTGTTGTGTGTGTGTGTGTGTGTGTTATTAGCTAAAAGTCACCAGGATTATCACCTGGGGTGTTGCAGGTAACTCCCGGTGCGGTGCTTGAGTTGGTCACGCATACGCCTGCCGTGTTAATTACTGGTCCACACATTATTCTGTTTCACACAGCGTAGACAGAAGTGTGGGAGTCCGCGCAATAAACGTGTTTCTTGGCACTTTGCCGTGGAGATCCCCATTCATCATCACTTCACTGTGGAGATTCTATGTTATATTCACTTCATTGCGGAGATTCCCGATTAACATCACTTCACTGTGGTGATTCTATGTTATATTCACTTGACTGCGGAGATTCCCGATTATTATCACTTCACTGTGAAAAATCTATGTTATATTCCGATTATCATCACTTCACTGTGGAGATTTCCGATAATAATTACTTCACCGTGGAGATTCCCAATTATCATCACTTCACTGTGGAAATTCCCGATTATCATCACTTCACTGTGAAAATTATCTATTATCATCACTTCACTGTGGAAATTCCCGATTATCATCACTTCACTGTGGAAATTCCCGATTATCATCACTTCACTGTGGAAATTTCCGATTATCATCACTTCACTATGGTGATTCTATGTTATATTCACTTCACTGCGGAGATTCCCGATTATCATCACTTCACTGTGAAAATTCCCGATTATCATCACTTCACTGTGGAGATTTCCGATAATAATCACTTCACCGTGGAGATTCCCAATTATCATCACTTCACTGTGAAAATTATCTATTATCATCACTTCACTGTGGAAATTCCCGATTATCATCACTTCGCTTTTGAGATTCTATGTTATATTCACTTCACTGCGGAGATTCCCGATTATCATCACTTCACTGTGAAAAATCTATGTTATATTCCGATTATCATCACTTCACTGTAGAGGTTCCCGATTATCATCACTTCACTGTGGAGATTTCCGATTATCATCACTTCACCGTGGAAATTCCCGATTATCATCACTTCACTGTGGAAATTCCCGATTATCATCACTTCGCTTTTGAGATTCTATGTTATATTCACTTCACCGTGGAGATTATATATTATCATCACACATTACATAACAGCCATATCATCGACACTTGATTTAACCTTCATCCCCCACCCACCCTCACCCCCGAAACAATTAGAGACAGGAAAACGATAAATTGCTAGTGGGTAGAATGTATAAGAACACAATCAGCTGAGGTGAACGAGATCATCATCATCATCATCATCGTCGTCGTCGTCGTCGTCGTCGTCATCATCGCCGTCGTCATCATCATCACCACGTGCGCTGTCAGCTGGCATAGCCGTTTATGCCTCTCCACAGATCACTGACATGGATGTTGGGGACCAACTCTGTTGATGATATTTCTCTCTACCCCCGTCTCAGTCCACCCAGCTTAATTTCTGCGGCCTGCTTCTGTCGCTTCTCCTACAGATCTTTCCAGTGGTCACCTTATTTTCGCTTGCCTCTTTCTCATTATGTTACTAAAGAACGATGTTTGTCTCTTTCTGATAGTTGTATATAATATTATAGCTTCACTTCGAGGGCTGAGTGGTCTCGAGGTACTGTGTCCGCCTCGAGTGCTGGTGAGGTACGGGATTTTTTTTTCACGTGGACTTCTAGTGACAAAATGTCCCCTGGTCTATGGGTAGTGAGATTGGACGCCCGTGTGCATTGTTGCGCACGCAGAAAATCCCTTGGCAGTTGGAAATCGAAGAAGAGTAGCCTAACGACGCTGCCCGGGTAAAATTTCCAATTAAAAATCTACCCAAAGTATTTCAGGATCCTCGCCGGTGCTACAGAGTTGGTGCACTGAGATGAGAATCTCCGGACTCAGGCTTGAGTTAGGAGTATAATGGAGCACTTATGGGTTACATCCGTGTGCTGTGATGTTGATCCGTCGACTAAACTAAACTAGTATAGCTTCATTAGCTTCTCTCGAGCAGTTGTTGTTAGTTTCACTGGTATTCCAATGTATTCACATCATTCGTCTCGTGAACCACATCTCCCTAGCTTCCAAGCTTTTTCTATTTTGCTAATTCACAGTCGATGGTTCATTGCCATAAAGTAAAGCAAAACAGGTTCTTTATAACATTTCAGCACTCTCTTTCTTCAATTCAATTATAGTGGTGTCACAGCGCCAAACCGATGCACCTTGGTTTGGCCTGTTAAAGCAGTTTGACTCTGGCAACTGCCGGAACTCTAGCAAGACAAAGAGAGCGGAAGCCAGTTTTGTGTAAGAAGTCAGTCAGCTTGGTTCGTGTTGATGAGAGATGTAGGCAGTGTGCCCTGTTTCGGCTTGTTGATAGGAACAAAAGTGCTGTTCTGTTGTTGTGAGATGTGGGAACAATTCCCTGAGCTGATCTGTGGTCAACTAATGCCTTGTTAAAACTGTAAGTTCTAATTGATTAAGTTGAAAATAAGTAAATAATATAATCACATATGCTAAATCGCAGCACACGCCATGTTACCGGCTTGAAAAGTGCTTGCATGGTGAAACAGGTGTGGGTGAAAAGAATTGTTAGTTAGGCCAGATGGTATGAACAAAGAAATAACAGATAATGTAGATGAGTATTACTAAAGTGAGCTGTTCTACAGATCAATTTAACGTCCCTGAAGCTTGATGAAAATAACATTTAACAGGCTAATACACAGATATGTAAGCAATCAGACATAGGGATGTGAAATATGCAGAGTATGTCATTGTTGGTGATTAGGTATTATAGAGACTGATGTCATGTCATGCCAGCCATGCTTGCATAAGATTATTTTGTTGGGAATGTATTTTACATGGTTATCCTATGACATTAATGTGTTACTGGCTAAATGGGCATGTGAGATTCACCAAGATATACAATGTATGGGGTCATAAATTATAGTTTAAAGTAACGTTCGGCCTTTGTTCCCAAAACAACTTAGAAGATAAATCCTAAATTATAGCAAATATAGAGAGGAAGATAGTGTTGCACAGGTTAGGAGATAATTGGGCACACGAGGGATAAGTGATAATTAATAATTATTCATAACTAATGGTTTATTTACAGTGGTGTAAATTATTATGAGTTTAAGAGGTTTGTTGTTGCAAGAGCTGGGCAAATGTTGGTTGTAGGAATTATTAAGGAAAATATTATTAGGAATATTAGTGGCAGTAATATATATTATAATTAGGGTTTTATACATTATTATATCAGGTATAGCTATAATTTATGAGGTCATCTTGATCATTATAGATTATATAGACATGTAGATGGTGCTGATTATGAAGATGAGTTGATAATGGCTATGAGTGATTAAAGTAAACACATTTGGACTGCAGTCAATGAAACGTCAGGTACACTACGAAATAGTTAAATTAGATTGTAATCAGGCATTTTGAGGTGAAGTGGGATATGATAAATTCAGATGTTTCAATAACTAAAATCAAATAGGCAGTCAGATTGGTTTTGTGGTTTTCCTTGTAGGCAGCCCAAGCTAGCAGTAATTAGGGGTATACCATGTGTGGGGTAATAAATTATAAAACCATATCACAGGGTGCATGCTGGCCATGTTGACATAGTCGGGAATGTTTGTGAGATTACTGGGAATGGATGCTACTTGATAACAGAGAGTGGTGAGGCTCACATGTGTGTAATATTTATGCAGCAAGATATGTTTGCAGGGTTATCCTGAGACAATGATAGGCATGAGATTAAATGTGTGTGATTAATTGTTGAACACACCTCAGCAAGTGAGTAGGGAAAATAATCATGATCATGTGTATAATGGTTATGACATGTGTGAAGCAGAGAAGAATACTTACATGGTATATGTGGCAGTGGTGTGTTAATGATTAAGCTATGTAGTTTGGACATGTGGGTAACAATAGAGGTGACGGAAATAATGCATTATAGGGACTCCATGCAGACTGACAGCTACGGAGCGTAGGAAACGATACACCTTTAACAAGCGGAATCCGTATCAGCAATCATAATGTAATCATGATAAATACGAATGAAGTGCGGTTTTACTGAAGGAGGACAGTCAGGTGTATCTGGAACTTTTAGTATTAGTAAAGGAGTTTATCAATTAGCATTGAAGTCAGGTATCACCTCTGTTACCAGAATGCAGTAATGTTTGCACCGGTGTATCAGACTAGGAGTGGAATCATATGGCTGAAGTTTTATGTGTAGTAAAACATGGTGCTTGTTGGACCATGGAAGGAATGTGATTTATGTGTAGTAAAACATGGTGCTTGTTAGACATGGAAGGAATGTGATTTAGTGCTGCGGACCACCCTTCGTAAAGATATTAATATGTAATTGTCATGTGACATGAAGCGTAAGACAACAAAATTTATAACCGGTGTGTCGCATGAAGAAATGAGGGAACAGGAGATAACTGTACATCTGTTATATAGTAACAAAGTATATTACACTGATTCTGATTGGCCTTAAACAATACTTGTTGGTCATTAGTGTGTAATAGTGGCATAATATATAGTACAGTTGTTGTTGTATTAGTACTGATATTCTGTATCTACCAATGAACATTGTTATGCCTATGTTCTGTCTCATATTAATTGTGCACTCCGACCATTAGTTTGTACTTTCACTTGATACTATGGTGTGTTTATTTTATGAACTGTCTTAGTGGCATCAGAGAGTTCCTCAATAGAGTTCCTGTGTAATACATGTTTATCTTTAACTTTCTGTGAATGTTGTGATTCTTCTGCATTTTCAAATTCTACATATATGGTGATTCCACATTGTATATGTGTCTGTTTCTTTTCATAGTTAGACATGGTTTGCTTGTTGGTTGGTAGTTTGTAATGTTAATCAAATGCTTTAACTTGTATGGTGTCATATCGGTGTTGATATCCTTTATCAAAACATGGACATTGCAGTTTGTCTCATGTTAGATAGCATCCCACATAATTTGAGGTAATTTAACTGCAGGAGATGGAGATGTAAGTGCACTATACTGGTCTGCAGGGTTAGAGATATAAGTTCATGTATGTACCCTGCTTTTCATAGCTATGTGTTTACAGGTGGGCAAATGAGATCCAATCTTCCACTGCTGGTGTGAGTAGGATCTGGGTGGGGTAGTTACATCGAACTGAAGGCATTCTGTAAGTGAATGCTGGGCTGCATGGAAAGGTGGAGCAGGCTGAGATTATGGCATTAGGTGTTCAGTCCTAGCAATATCACGTATGATCTCATGATAGCAGTGGCACAATTGGAGAAGACAATAAAGGGGTGAACTGATGATTCAACAGTGATTGTCGCATTCAACAATTAGAGATGTAGTCACCTTGAAGAAGGATGACACAGCAGAGAATTATCATGCCAGACATCAAGGGTTACCTCAGAATAGCAGTAGTACAAGTGGAGGGAATAGCAACATGGATAATTAGATGTGAGCTATTTATGATCTATGGGTTAATTCATATGCTATATGTATGTGCTCATTGATTCATTTGTTTAATATGATTTCTTTACAATGATAATCATAAATTGTGTTTTCCATTGTTAGAGGAGCGGCTGACTAGTTAGTGTCAGCAGGCCTGGGTCCATGGTGGTGTAGTAATTTGTGTCACAATTCTGTTGTTTATGTCGCGTCTTAAGATTTATGTTATTTAACTTATGTTTTTGTAGTGTCTTATTGTTGTCTGTGTCAAAGTCCTTTATTGTGTCATTCTACTCAGCTACAGTTTGGAGCATCTGTATTGTGGTACTTGGTGTACCATGTTGTCTTAAGTTCTGATGACTGAATAGGGGCCACCCTTGGTTGATGTTTGATATATGCAGTTGCCTGTTGTATCTGTAATTAAACATCCGTTATTGAATGTTTTATTCAACGTGTTCGAACACAAATAGTCACCAAAATTTGTAGCAGTTGATAAATAAAGAGCTATTTTGTACTGTTCTTGATTTGTTTGTTTACTCTCTTTTAGTTTTTACAACCACTATTTCTACCACAATCTAACACCTTAATCCACTGTCTGGACCTCAAATATGACAGTTAATGTCCAGAGTTGAGGCCCCTGTCCAAGACCTCGTATATTCTTACCTAATTACTATAATCTTTTTTGTCAGTTGAGGGCGGTGTCAACAACTCAACTGACAGGCCTCAACGGGTACTTCTCACACACCCATACAAGACAACTTGCAAGTCGTGTGGGAGGCAAAATGTATGGTCCATTTTATTGCCGTTGGCTCGCTTACAAGCGGTAAACAGTCGCTAATGCAATACACAATATACAGCCACAGAATTATCTAACACAAACTGCTAACCCTATGCTAGTTCTATCTATTAGTGAACACAAAACTCCTAACGCTATTCTAAACGATGTGAACGCCTCAAGTCCAGTCTCCCGTCTGCCTAACCTCTCTCCCGTGGTTACCCACCACGCGGGGTGACCTTCACCTTCGTGCGTGTTACCTCACATCGCACTCTGCTGGCAAACGTGGCCTGTTGAGTGTCTACTCAACTGTGCTATGGCTTCACGAGGTGTGGTACTATCGTGATTAGAGTGCTAACTCTCTGAACACCGCCTGCGTGTCTCATGAGGGAGTGGCTAACCCTCTCCTATTACCTCATCTCCCCTGCCCTTGCCTCGGGCACCGTATCTCCTCCTGGTCTCTTCAGGGTTGACCGCTCTCCCTGGCGGAGGGGATGCGGTCGAGTCTTTGACACACACCCACCCCTCTTGTGTTGCGTCATCAACTTTCACTCATTGGTTGTGACGCAAGAGGTTTCTAAACAAAAAATTAGTGTCTCTAATTTTTGTCAAAGACTCTAGATAACCTGGCTTTGGGCATTCCAATAGACTATTAATAACTATTGTCACAATGTAGCAAAGCCTTACTTGGCTACTGGCAATCGCCACAAACTTGACTGGTTGGCGTGAGCCCCTTCTCACATGCTATATTATATTTATCAGAGGTATGTCTGAACCGGACCGTTGTCTTATAAGACCTGCCCTCACATAGTAAATTAACTTACTACCCATACAAAGTTGACTTTCTTAGGGTCAACACATGAATTATTTCATGTCCCCCATATAATATTTAACAACCATTCTACAAGAGTGTGTGCGACAGGCTTTACCTCCTTCGCTTCCGCGCGTAAGACTTTATTTCACTGTTAATTTAGTTCTTCGTTGTCTATTATGTCCCCTGGCCCCATAGTTATCTGTCTTTGATTTACAAATAGTGTATGCAATTTATATGTTTGTTTTTCTGTTTGTTTGTGTGTTTGGATGTAATAAATCTACTAATCTAATTTCTATCCTCTATTTATAAATTCTATGTGTATGTATGTTAGTTTTTTGAGTGTCATAATTTGGTTCAATGTGGCCACAAAGAGGTGTATAACACTAATTCGTGACTACATTCACTTGTTATGACACCCAAAATACTGTAATCTAAGTTCTAAACTATATTACAGACAACACATTCACACTAACACAATTTCACTAACGAAAACTTTACATTCTAACATACCATTCTAATTCTATAACTAAGTATTTAATGTGTTACCTAAATTTATTAAATTTGTTATGTTAATTATATGATATGATTATATTACTTCTTATTTTTTTCTAATCTAAGTGATGTAATCTAACTGGTGTAAATGTTGTATGTTACCTTATCTACTCTTTTTAATCTATTATGATGTAAAATGATGATACTAATAAATGGTAATATTTGAAAGATGGTATGGTTTCATTAAGATGGAATAAACTAACTACAATGAAACTAAGTGAAATATAACAATCTAAATGATACTATTCATATCATAAATTTAATTTAACTTGTAATAAACTATTCTTATGTCTAAACTAATATTCTAATCTAATTTTAATGGGTTAATTACTGTACTAACTACATTATTAAAATAAATGAGAACTGTTATAGTTCCTAACCTACATCTAATTTATCACTATCTTAAAATATTATATTACATATCACAATAAGTTTATATACATAGTATTTGGTTTACACAGGTTAGTAGTTGCCTTCATGTATGTGCAATGGTTGTATAGGCATAATATAACCACACACTTTGCCTGGGTATCTGAAATACATTACACAGTCATCTTAATGTTCTCTCGGTAGTGCACGTGTAGAGTTCGCTGGTGTTGTAGCTCTGTCTTTTCGTGTCTGTAATTAAGCACTGTTCTGACACTGTTTTCTGCGGTTCATATATATGATACACCGGAATGGAGCTTAGTGGAAATGAGCTGTCCTAGTTCACACGGTGGTATCTAAGTATAGCAGCACAGTTCTTAATCTGATGTCCACGGACACATGATAGTTCAGTGTTTTGGTACATGATTACGCCAATAATGTGGATATGTATGTAAGCTATTTTACATTTTATATTATCAGATACCCATGTACCAACCATCACTCTACATTTAACTGTTGGATTTCAGGTATTTTTACCCCAGATGGTAAAACTAGTGACCACCTGAATATCCGGTCATTTTGATGCACACCACTATGTATGACCGTGATCAGGGAGTTGTCGGTCTGGACAATGCAGTGAACATCCGTCAGAACTCGATGGAGCCTTCTCACCGTATAGATGAAGCCTAGGGTTGCAACTGTGATATGGAATCCCTGGACTCAGCATGTGTGATCTTACTGCTCACGTAGCAAAGCGGATGGAAGATGCCCCCCAAAAAAATTGGCCTAGTACTGCAGTGATGGAGATTCTGCTGGCATATGACCTAAGATAATAAATGAGCCTAGGATTAGGCAAGCGGAGGGATTGGAATATTTACAAAAAAGGATCTTCAATTTTGACAATGCAGGAATTAATAATGCATCTTTCACATTTCATTTCCAGAAGATTTTAAGACATTGGAAAATATATTTGTAATTTCTGAGTAATTTACTAATCCCAAAAGGTTTCTGACCTGTTTCTTTCTGTTAGACATGGTCAGATTCATAATTTTGGTACTACTTTTCAGGTCAGTCTACAGTTGGACTTGAGAAATGACATGACCCAAAAATGAATTTATTTTAGGCATAATTTGACTTTGCTGGTTTGACAGTGAGACCGAAGCGTCGCACTCTGTCAAAGGCATGTCTCAGTTTCAGTAGGTGTATTGTCCAGTCATCAGTATTCTGATTTATTCATGTGTATTCTATAAGTTCACTACATGTATGCCCCTCGTCGGATTTGCCAGTCTCACTAACTAGTGTAGTTGCGTTGTGTATGTCTGTCGTCTGATCACTTGGTGTTGGTGCAATCTGTTCGTCTGTCACTACTTCTGTCTCTTGTCTTGAAAAGTGAGGTTTCCGCATGTTGACATGGAATATCTCTAAGTGTCTGTTTATCGATATTTCATAGTCAACATGTACCATGGTTATGTGCCACTTTGAATGGTCCTTGCCATTTCGTTTGTATGGAAGTAGCCTAAATCTGTCTTGATCAAGTTCCAGATTACTTGTTTTCGCACATTTGTTTGTGTGCTTGTAGTAGAACTGACCCTTCCTCTATCAAATGGCTTGGGTGCCAGTGTAGAGGGTTGTATTTCAGCTGTAGGATGTTTACCCTTCAACTTTTGTATCAATTGATGACAGCCATTACCAGCAAATAGATTATGACAAAATAATTTTATGTTATTGAAAAAACTTGGCCTGGCATTGCTGTATGCACGATGACCTGCACATGGTGTTTTGTGTGCATTGTTTAGCACACCTAACTGATGTTGTTCAAGTAACACCTGTTCATGGTTACTAGTAATATGACATGTAGTTGAAATGCCATTATTACGTCTAACGAACCAAGATGCATTCTTGGTCATTTTGGCTTTGCCTTTTGACAATTTTAAGTATGGAGACACATTAAAATCAGATTTCTGCTGGTGTATAAGTTTTTGTGTGTTTTTGTCATCTGTGCTGGTTGGAAAAAGCATTAGTAGTGTCTCATTTTGCAATGGGTCATGATGTTTTGAAGTGTCAACTCTGGTTGTTGCCTTAGCTGCATTTAATTTCTCCCATGCAACTATTTCTTCACTAGTACATTGTTTCAGTTGAGGTAAGCACCCCAAAATTAAATCTGTACAAGGGTTGTTAAGTATTGCACAAGTAAAGGTACCGGAAAGAAAAGGAGAATCAATACGGGCTTTTGCCAAAGGGTAAATTTCAACGTTACCCGAAAAGGTTCGGCATTTCACAGTGTCACCTGTGTAATCACCCGGACTCACTAGTTCTTTTCGAAGACCAATAAGGGTGCTGCCGCTATCCAGCAAACATTGGCATGGTACATCATTGACCATTGCATTGTGGAACACTAACTTGCCTCTGGAGGCTAATGCTGCATTCACACTCTCAGATGAGCATGGTACTGTATGTCCACATTCCAGTATTCCGTCTGCATGGAATTGGTGACATCGTTCACAGCTGTCAAAGCTTAACATATCGTTAGCACCACAAACATTTTCTGCTTGGTTATTAGGTAAGTCACTTTCACTCTCAGACTCATTCTCACTACCACCATCTGAAGAGGTGTCAATCAAAATGGCATTACTGGCTTTCATACGCTGCCGGCCAAGGCACTTATTACTATAATGGCCATAGCTGGAACAAAAAAAAACATTTGATTGCACGCCTGTATGCAGATCTTTTACTTTGCTGCTTCCTAATTACACTTTCAAGATGCGCCGGATAGTTAGGCGATTTGTCACACATAGAGTCAGTGTCGTGGAAAAATTGGCAGTAAATACATTTTGAAACTTTTATATTTTTATTGCCGTTTTTCTGAAAGGGTTTCCTATTACTTTGGTAGTTTTTGGTTTGGTCTTTAACAAATGAAACTATCTGCGAGTCAATTGAGGTCTTAAAAATATCTCTGTTTGCAGAAAAATATTTCGAGCCTTTTTTCTCAAACTGCTCGATGTTCTCAATGTCTGACTGCTGCAAAAACTTAGCAAAAGGAGAAGGTATAGTAGATATACACTTGTCCATAGCTATTAGGTTTTTTAATCTATCAAAGTCTTTTCCTATGTTAGCTGCTTTAAGCCACCTGTTTAGTACACTCTGCACATTTGAAAAATAATCTATAAAAGTTTCACTAGGTTTAGGTTTTAAATTTGAGAACTGAACCTGATACCCAGGGGCATCAAGTAAAAATGGCTGCATAATTCTATCATGGATGTATTGATAGCTAGATCTAAGTTCAATAGGAATAGACTCTATTACTTTAAGGGGCTCACCACTTAGATTCTTCATGTAAATCGGAGCCCACATATCTAAAGGAACTTGGTGATATTTAAATTGATACTCTACATTCTCTGTCCAGGCAGATATGGAGTCCTCTTTACAATATGGTTTGATAATATTTTTGTATTTGTTGAACTTATTTTCCTCTTGTTGACTTCTTAGTTTAGTGGCAGAGATCTCTGCGTGTGAGTCTACATCCATGCTTTTCATCTTTAATTGTGTCTCTGATTCTACTTGAATTTGTTTTTCTTTAACTCTTGCCATTTCATCTATCTCTTTTTGCTTTAGATCTAATTCCTTTTGTTTTAATTCTTTCTCTTGATCTAATTGTTTTTGTTTCATCTCCTTATCATGTTCTCTTTCTCGTGCGCGTTCGTCCCTCTCCGCATTCTCTTTTCGTGTTTGTTCCTCTTTTGTTTCTTTAAATTTCTGATCAGCATATTGTTGTAGTTCTTTTCCTGTTAATTCCAGTTCTTTGCCTGCTTTTATGAAATCTGATAAAGTTGCCATCTTACTTTAGTACTTGGCTAACAGTGATAGGCAATGATGACTTTAATCAGTTATTTATCTTTGATATGTTATGTTTGTTCTTATCTGATCACTATCAGTTGTGCTTTCTGTTTTTACCCTGCCCAGATTTATCTTGCAGAAAAACAGAGTATACAAATATGTCAACGCGTTACAAGCTGAAAAAGAGATGCACTATTAATCAAATTGCATGACAAAATATATAAGTGTACTCAGCTTAATGTGGGAACGAAGCTCCTTTGACACAGGTCACCTTGTTTGGTACACTGGGGTGGCGACACGTTTCGTACGTAGCACACGGTATTTGGCCCACAGGTGTATGTGCACAGCTGTTGTTTGCCCTCTGATATATAGGGCAGCAGTAAACACGCCTACTAAACGATATGATTTACTCGACAACTAAGGACAATGACTTAGACAATGACAGACTTACGAACACCTAGAATATGTATTAATTAATTTTAATGTCAATGTCCTGTCTTTGTTTTAAACAATAATTGCCTTTCGTTACTAACCTAGTTAATTTCTGTAAACGTTGTGCAGCTAAGTATCAGATGCTTAGCCCGAAAATAGTTCCATCGTGACGATAAGCAAAGAGAAAATAGACCCAAAAATGAATAAATGCTTGTAAAGAAATCAAAATAACATAATAAAGTGTCAACAAATAAATATATTCATTTAGTAACTTAAATAAGTAAATAATAAACAATATACAGCACAGATTCAGGCGGGCCGCCGCTAAGCGATCTTGTAAACACTCGACTGCTTTATGCTAATGACGCAGAACAACTGTCTGTCAATCACTCTACGTCATCGCGCAGCGCTATTTTTAGATCTCAAAAATCAATATTGTCGGCTGCCTGTGTATTCCTGCGCCGTGAATCATGTTTGGTGCTTATTCAAGAATAAATTGGTAAATATATGAATAAATATAAAAAAATAAGAATATTAATACTTACAGCTTCGAAGAATACATGATTTCATTCAATAAATATATCATAAACACAATTAAACACTATTTTGTCACGATAGGCATATTTCTAGCTCGCAAATTCTCCTGTCTGCACAAATTATCGTTACTACAAAAATGAAACCCTAGTCTCGAGCCCGTGGATGAGTGGATTAGCTTGAACTTTTCGTTCAAGCTTCACTTCTTGACACCACAATTACCCTTTTACTGTGGGTATTAGCTTGGCGCTTTCGTCCAAGCACCACTTTCTGACACCACAATTACCCTGGCCTGTCAACAACTCAACTGACAGGCCTCAACGGGTACTTCTCACACACCCATACAAGACAACTTGCAAGTCGTGTGGGAGGCAAAATGTATGGTCCATTTTATTGCCGTTGGCTCGCTTACAAGCGGTAAACAGTCGCTAATGCAATACACAATATACAGCCACAGAATTATCTAACACAAACTGCTAACCCTATGCTAGTTCTATCTATTAGTGAACACAAAACTCCTAACGCTATTCTAAACGATGTGAACGCCTCAAGTCCAGTCTCCCGTCTGCCTAACCTCTCTCCCGTGGTTACCCACCACGCGGGGTGACCTTCACCTTCGTGCGTGTTACCTCACATCGCACTCTGCTGGCAAACGTGGCCTGTTGAGTGTCTACTCAACTGTGCTATGGCTTCACGAGGTGTGGTACTATCGTGATTAGAGTGCTAACTCTCTGAACACCGCCTGCGTGTCTCATGAGGGAGTGGCTAACCCTCTCCTATTACCTCATCTCCCCTGCCCTTGCCTCGGGCACCGTATCTCCTCCTGGTCTCTTCAGGGTTGACCGCTCTCCCTGGCGGAGGGGATGCGGTCGAGTCTTTGACAGGCGGTGTGAGGTTCTCTCTCTTGTACTACTTTTCTTTTTTGGCCGTAACGAAGTCAGAGTTACTCTCTACCTCTTAGCACCGTAGCAAAGGAAACATCAGTCTTTCTTTTGTCTCCTTTCTCCCTTGACTACAGTGACTTATTGCATAAGATAATTTTCGATTTCTAAAATGCCGCGTTTGCCTGACAAATACTGCTCTTAAATTCTGTCGGGCATCTTCCATCTGATGTTATGATTGCTCCTAGGTATTTAACTATATCAACCTGGTTAATGTATTTTCCCGTCTCTTGTTTAGAAATCTCTTTTCCTTTGATGTAACCATTGTTTCTGTTTTTATGATATTCAAGGAAATTCCTTGTTTTTGCACTCTCTATTACCGTCGAGATGAAGATTAACAAATTGAAAACGATACGTCTATGGGACTCGGGGCGTATTTTTTTTATAATTGTCTAGTCTTTCATATAAAATTGTATAGTCTTTTGGAATACCACTGATATAATAATTGGTTCGAGAAATTTGAAGTAGGCGGTCAAGATAGACTTTGGCTATCTCTGAACTGTCGTAACATCTGAAGAAAATTGTATAGACGCGATCAAAAATAAATAGTTGAGGAGAGTTGAGCTAAGAACCGACATCACTGCACTCAGGACATTCCCAGACGCACTCAGTCCTCTCGTTCAACAGCCAGCGAAGAGTCGTACTACTAACTGCTATTTTTTTGTTAGCTCACTTTGAATTGAAGCGTAGTCCGTACATGTGCTATTATTTCTAGTGGACTAGACTGATTTTTACAGTAAATTAGCTTTCCCTACTACCAGTGTCCCTCGCCATCAGGCGAACCCACTTCGACTTCTGAGGTACTTGTAATTTAGTCCTCAAGTAAAGGACGAGAAGTCAACATTTTAGTCCAACGGCCGGTGTAGGGGTTGAATCTGCTACCTCGACATCAACGCACCGGAAGTTTAAGAGCAAGTGACCTTATCCATTCGGTTATGTAGACCTCCGACCATTAATATGAATCGTGGCTTCTTTGTTATTGTCAAAACCCGTTCAGGTTGTTCACTTTTGAGGTACAGGGAGAGTTGGCGCATGGTTCAAACCCGATGGGTAAACAACTCTCTCCGAATATGTTCATGAGTTCTTCACGCGATGGTATAAGACTGATTGTCTACTGTCTCCATGGGGAATTCCCGTAACTCTGTGGCTGTCTCGTCGCGTGCAATGTTTGAGTCCTGGGCAAGCTTCATGGCATCGGAGACCTTGATTGATCCATCCGTCGTTATACACAGTGTTGTTGTCTCATGGTGCCTAGCGTGGACACCAGGGGCCTTAGTCTGTCTGTCTGTCTGTCTGTCTGTCTGTCTGTCTGTCTGCCTGTCTGTCTGTGAAGGCAGGCAGGCAGACAGGCAGGCACGCACACACGCACGCAGGAACGTATGTACGTGTGTACGTATGTGTGTGTGTGTGTGCGTACATGCGTGCGTGCGTGTGCGTGTGTGTGTGCGCGCGTATGTGTGTGCGTGTATGTGTGCGTGTGCGTGGATGTGTGCGTGGATGTGTGCGTGGATGTGTGCGTGGATGTGTGCGTGGATGTGTGCGTGTATGTGTGTGTGCATGTGTGCATTTGTGAATATGTGCATGTGTGCATGTATGCATGTACGTACATACGACTGTCTGCCTGCTTGCCTACCAGCCTGCCTGTCTTTCTTTAACTTTCTCTGTCTGTCTGTGTGGTTGTCTGTAATTCTGATAGACGAATGAATGGATGAATGAACGTGTCTATTCACTGATGGATGCATGTGTGTGTGTGTGTGTGCGTGCGTGCGTGCGTGCGTGTGTGTGTGTGCGCGTGTGTGTGCGCGCGCGCGTGCGTACTTCCGTACGTATGTGCCTATTAAATCATACTGTTGTACGAGATATTTGATAAATAATGCAATTGATTTAAACGTCTTCAAGAAATGAAATGATGGAATCTTGTACTTAACACCGCTAGCAACGCATCTGTATAAATCTCCTAACATTGCTAGCTTTCCTCATGTCTCAACCTTCATGTACTGAAGAAGACTTTGACGTCAGTGGCAAAGCTTACAATATTTTGCGAGAACGTAGTATCCAGATATCGATTAGTACCAAGGTTTTCTCCCCCCATACACCCTTATCTGCGGCACCACCCGCCATTTGATTGTGTTATTACATTAAGCAAGTTCACACAAACAAACACTCTCTGACTTATTTATTCACAAAGCAATATCGGCTGCACGCGTGGCAAGGTAAAACGTATAGTTATGTTTGTCAGGACTGGCAGAGAAGTATAGTATTTATACGGTAAATGTACAGTTTAGATCAGTCCTATACGAAGCCTGTACGTACCAGCTGTATGCCTGACAAACCGTATAATTTCATATGTTTGTACAGATATTGGGAGGGGGGGTGTTGTTGGTTGTTTGGTAGATTGGTTGGTTGGTTGGTTGGTTGGTCGGTTTGTTGGTTGATTGATTGGTCGGTTGGTTGGTTGGCTGGCTATTTGGTTAGTTAGTTGGTTGGTTGATTGGCTGTGTCACAAAAATAAAACCCTGCGTTTAACCAGTTGATTACTATAGAGACTTTCTGATTAACCGGCCTATCTGCAAAGCCAAAACTATTTTAACTAACAGAGAAAACAAATTGGATGTCAAAATCCCCAGGACGGTCAAAAGTTGCAGCTGCACGTGTTTACATGGGGTCGACAAAATGGGAACATTTGGAAGTGAGTGAGATGAGTCCATACATCGCTTTGACAGTTCATAAACAGGTTGGATTTAAGCGGAAGTACTCAGCTCGGAAGAAAACAGTCCGTCTGTCATTTAGAGTTCTGGACATCAAGTGAAATGGCAGCTGGAGTTGTCACCACTCGACGCAGATTGGCAGCTTGTTATTGAAAACTGTTGTTGGGATCATACAGTAACTCGCTAGCTTGGTGTGGGAGTCAAAACAAGTGATAACAACTCTGACATTGATTGAGCCAGGGAGGATAGATTCTTGACAATGGATGATATGCCCAAATAACACCTGTGTGGACATAATGAATACCGTCGCGTGACCAATTTTAGGTTTTGCCATAAACCATCATTGGGAGAAACAGTGTTGACCAAAACCGTGGATTATGATGGACGTGTTTGTGGGAGAGCTCTACAGTGTTAGATTAATTTAATATTAACTAGCATGTGTCGTTATGGCAAAGTGTATCAGCCATCCCGGAATGAGGCGGTTTTGCATAAGGTAGTCAATATAGTCTATTTAGGCCTAATTAATATAGGCAGTAGTCTTGTTAAAACTAGAGTGTGATGATTAGCACTGTTAGTTGAGAACTAGATAGATTAGTGAGTGTTGATTGGCTCTGCTAGGATGAATAGGGTAGAGGAGTGATAATTGGAGAAATTTTAGATGGGGAAAGTGTCCAATGGGGGGATCTTTCAATGGTTTGCCCACAGAAGTTGTGCACTCTGTTTATGGGTCTTTCCTTGTCATCGCCTGATTCGGACGTAGGTGAGGAGCTAATATGGTCTATGACAGAGTTTAGTTAGCTGTAAAATAACTGAGCAAGGCAATAGGCTGACACTCAGCCGGTAGGATCAGTGACTAGTACTATCACAAGATGTGTTGTTTCTCTCACAGGTTCCATACCAGTTACGAGGAAGTTCAACACTGGGTTTGATGAAGTGCAACGTCAATTAGACAAAACACCAGTTGGACACAAAAATGTTTCTTACAAAAAAAGGAATAACGTCCGAGAAGAAAGATGGTTCACCTAAGATGGGTGATGATTGTTAATGCAACACAGCATAAGAACATTGGTACCTAAACAAGAACATCAATATAATAGTCACATGGTGTGATATATTCTAGTGAAATAGTTCAAAAGACCTGATACCTGAGCCTGGATAGACACTAGTTAGGTTCAAGTATATTAACAATAACAGTGATACCTAAATACTCACTACAAAGGATTTGTGCATTCTTTAAGAACGATAGGAAATTATGTGCATTGGGCAACCGGTCCATGATCAGCTGTAATTTACAAACAGTATCTATTTCGGATGATCAGGAAGATGGATTACCAGGTAGCTACAGATGACAGTCGGTGTCCGGCAGGAGAGATACAGTACCGGGTGAGGTGGACTTGTTCTGACTTAACGTGCTGTGGTGTGTCCTTGCAAGGATGAACTGACTATGCTATTATCTGAGAGTCCGATCCTACACACATTATAGAACACATCACACATTTTCTTCGCATACACGTCTCATATACGTTACACTTTTCTTTTAATAAATTAATCTTTATTAATTTTTGAAAGCAAGAGTTGTTGAATATGTTGCGTTGGGGAAGTATGAGAGGGGGCATAGTACGACAGTGAGAGAGTGATAGGAAAAGGTGTCCACGAGCTGATGGAGTGTGTTGGACGGAAGCTGGTGGATTCTCCAGGATATTGATAGGAAAGAAAAATTATAATGTGGGTGTTCACTCTCCTCACTCCAGGGACGACACTTTAAAGGAAGACACGACAGGCTGGTTGGTTGATTGGTTGGTGGTTTGTTGGTTGATTAGTTGGTTGATTGGTTGGTTGGTTGATTGGTTGGTTGATTGGTTTTGTTTTGGTTGATTGGTTGGTTATTTGGTTGGTTGATTGATTGGTTGGTTGATTGGTTTTGTTTTGGTTGATTGGTTGTCTCACGATGTTCTTAATGATAATCGAGTGAGATGGTCGTTGTCTAGGTTACACTGCTCCTTGTATGTCATTACAGAGTGTAAGTTGAGATAGCCTCTTGTTTCATAATACAACTCAACCCTGCAGTGCACATCCACCAGTCATTAAACAAGATTGAGTTGGCACACATAATCCTTTAATGCAGAAAGAACACGGACAAACGGAACATAATTCTATATCCAGAAACAATATAATCCATAGAATATAAATAGCCTCCTCACAACTTAACACGCACACATCACTGCCTTCTCAAGGCCTTCTTTAATCTCCAATTTACAAGACAGTTATCCAGCTACTATCCACGGCTGGACCTCACACAATACAACCCACTCACTGGGTCGAGGCCTCTGCTAACTATCCGACCCTCTCTAGGGCTCGGCTTCAATACACTATGTCTGCTGATAACCGGGCTCAGTCTTTAATCCTTCGTCTCAGAATTCCCATCACTGAAAACCCACAGGGCAGAGTTCTATCACTAACTCCCCTATCATTCACTTTGCAGACCACGGACCTACACTTCTCTGGCCCTGACACTCAATTGTCCAAAACATCCGACCCTCAGTCGGTCTCAGCCCCAACTGCCCTTCCAGTCTCCTGACTTCACACAAAACTCAACTGTCTCTCACCTCATCCACCCTGGGGGTCTGCACTCACCCTCACCATTATTTCTCATGGCTGGTTGTGTTTTTTTTTCGTAGTCCCGCTACAAAGGTCACTCACCTCAATGTCAATGACCCAGGCATATGCCAGGTTGGTTATTTGGTTGGTTGATTGATTGGTTGGTTGATTGGTTGGTTGGTTGATTGGTTGGTTATTTGGTTGGTTGATTGTTGGTTGATTGGTTGTTGATTGGTTGGTTGGTTGGTTGGTTGGTTGGTTGGTTGGTTGATAGACTGGGTCGTTGGCTGGTCGATTGATCGGCTAGTTGTTTAATTGCTTAGTTGTTTGATAGACAGGCTTGTTTGCTGGCCCGTCGGTCGGTTGGTTGGCCAGTTGGATGATTGGTTGGTTGGTAGACTGGGAAACAAGTTGCTATAAAGATTAATAATGAAGTAGATGAGTATCACCATGTTACGAGGGGTGTGCGACAGAGATGTGCAATTTCTCCAATTCTTGTTTGCCTATACGGTGACAATGTTTTCAGAAATGTAGACGCTATGAGAAGAATCACCATTTAGGGGACGTATTATCGAGCGAACGAACAAACTTTATTTTCAAAGGGTTAGAATTAGGCACGCAGGCCCGTCTAACATTCTGCCCTTCTATCACTTTCTTTCATACATTATTTCATCCACAAATGATTCGAGGCTAACTGAGAATAGCAACAATATAAAAGATATGCATTATAAAGGCACGTAAAAAATGCAGAAATCACTACTACAAAGTCACTTAAATTAATGAATGATGTGGCAGTTGTTATTAGCTATGTGGAATATACTGGTCTACCAAAAGAGGATTGGCTGTTATACTAGAATTTTATTATTATTATTATTATTATTATTATTATTATTATTATTATTGGGGGGGGGGGGGGGAGTAATCTGTACTGAGATAGTGTTCGAATAATTTGCGATTATATGTATAGGGGTTGGTGATGTCTTTGATATCTTGTGGAAGATTGTTCCACCACTGAGCTGCTGAGTATGCTAAGCTTGTTTTATATACGTCTGTCCTAAGCTTCGGGGTGTGTAATATATGAGCAGGATCTGCAAAATTTAGTAGATGTGGTTGTTGCACACAGTGAACAACTAGGGTTAGAGTTAAATTGTAAGAAGGCACAGATTATGATAATCACTGGGAAGAATGAAATACCACAGTGTAATATACAAGTAAATGTGAATATTCTTAAACAGGCGAATGGGTGCAATTATCTCGGAATAGTCATAACATCTTATGAGAGATGCCTTGAAGACATTGAAACAAGAATCGCGTCTTGCAAGACGGAGAACACACTGACCAATAAAATATGTCATTTGCAACGTGAAAAAAAAAGAGTGTTGGCGTGCTATATAGAACCTGTACTTCTCTATGGATGTGAAGAGTAGACAATGAGCAGACAAGCTGAAAAACATCTAATTGAAGTGTGGTTTCTAAGGAAAATGCAAAGGATACCATGGACAGACAGAAAAACCAATGACCAAGTCCTACAAGACAAATGTGAAAATCGTAAACTGATTAGAGAAATTAGACGTTGACAGTCAAAACTTTTTGGGCACGTTGTGAGAAGAAATAACTTGGAGAACTTGATGACAACTGCAAGATTTAGGGGAAAGAACAAGGGGAAGACAGAGAAATAAATACCTGATGGCTTGGCCATGCGGTATGGTCGAGACAAGAACACAGAGCTGATCCACGACTCTGGTGATCGTGTGAGATTGAGAAACATGACCGCCCACACTTATCGGCATGGCACATGATGATGATGAGACTGGGTGGTTGGCTGGTCGGCCAGTCGGCTGGTTGATTGATTAATTAGAAATCTTCTAAGACTGCTAGTTTTAATTCTTGTGATGATCTTGTGATGGTCTTGTGATGATCTTGTGATGGTGTTCACTTCGTCTCAGCCCTGACAATGGCTTTCATCTATCCTAGAGAGGTTGTGTGCGCTGTCTTCCCGACTCAGCTCCGAAGTACCATCTCCACGGAGCATGTTTTGTGGAGGTCTCATTCCCCTCTCTCCTCTCAGACACCCGTGAGAGGATGAGCAAGAAAGACATTGCAAATTCACATCTGCAGAGACACATGGCAACTCTGGAAGTGTTAGCCCCACCGGCAACCATATCTGGATAGGCTACTCCGCGTTGAATCTCCATTGGAGATTGTTATGCCCGGGTTTACTTTTGTGTGTGTGTGTGTGTGTGTGTGTGTGTGTGTGTGTCTGTGTGCGTGTGTGCGTGTTGTGATGAAATAGACTTGATCTCGTGCACACACAGACGTATATAGACACACATACACACATATATACACACAGACCCCCCCCCCACACACACACCCCCCCCCCACACACACACACACACCCACACCACCCACATACCCATAGACACACGCACATAAACACACGCATAGACACAAACACAGAGCCCACCCACACACAGAGACACCCACACACACATACACATTTATGTCTATGTACGAGGGTAAGTTAATAAGTAAGTCACAAATGGCTGTAGAAAAATAACTAAATATGATAACAACTTGAAACCAGTTTATTTTTATATATACATTGTCCCTTGATTTCTCAACATAATTTCTACCAAAATTGATGCACTTACCCCATCGTTTTATCAGTCCTCCCAAACTGGCTGCATAGAACTGCGTGCTTTGTTTTAATTGACCTGCCATCCCACAGAACTGTGTGACTTACTTATTGACTCACCCTCGTAACGTTTTCTACCCAGCTATGCACCGCTTTACGGGACAAACATTTGTCAGCATAAACAGGAAACTCACCTTGGCGGGAGACATTTCGCGAATGACGCCGAAGTTGAATGTGAAGTGAAAACTCTATTGTAGAGGTTAATGAATGTAGTCTGACAATTCCCCCGAGATACCACTTCGAGGGTCGTAGGCGATTTGGGAGGAAGGTTTCTTTGCGTTGATATCGAAGTGATGAGCGTAGACCGTTTAGAAAGCAATAGCAAGCTATGAAACATTAAATCTCCTAGTAAATCACAAGTCGTAAATAAAAGTTGGTTCTTGTGCGGTGGACTGAATTTTGCGCGTAGATTAGCTTTCCCTATTACCGGTGTTCCTCCCCATTAGGAGAACACCCTACAACCTCTGAGGTACGTTTAATTTACGTCAGCAAGGCAATGACGAGAAGTTAACAATTTAGTCCCAACTGAACCATGTAGGGGTTGAACCCGCACCTCGGCCTTAGAACACTGGAAGTTTAAGAGCGAGTGGTCTTGACCATTCGGCCATGCTATCCTTCAACGCTAGGGTTGCTTACCGCGTCCTGTAAAGGACAGGGAACTTACTTTATGTGTAGAAGTGGGCTGAGATTTAGGATTTAGATGAGGTGATGTTAGATTGCAGGTCTCAATATCTATCCAAACATGCTGGACTTATACAAATGGTTTGTACATTTTGAAAGATTTTGTTACATACCTAATATATTTAAAGCGCTGGATCAATTCCGTTTTGTTTTTTTGTTTTTTTCGTTAAGTCTATGAATGGAACAATTGAAAAGAAGTAGCGGCTGTAGCAGGTTATAACAATATGATAGGATATAATAAAAATCTATGAATGAAAGTGTTGGTTGCAGTTTTCTTGATACATTTCAACGTGTGAAGTGTTGACTCGTGAGTGGTTTTTGTTGGTTACATCTATGAATTTGTTGAATATATTTACGTTTTCTTACCACAGTTAAACGCCTGAAGTGTTGGTTTATACATGGCTCTTTCCTTTTATCGTTCAATATTTTGAAGTGTTTACTTCATCTAACTTTTCTGGTTACACAGTTACACGCCCGAAGTTGTGTTGGTTCATGTGTGCTTGCGTCTTTGTTGTTTTGTCATCGTTAAACCTTTGATAGGGTTGCATTTTGAATAAATCTAGTTTTCTTGTCACATATAAATGTCTGAATTGTTTAATCTAAATGCGTTTCTTTCTTGTCACCGTTAGATTGATAGATATGCTTAATTCATCTACGTTTTCTTGTCACAATTACTGTCATTTACTGCCAACATAGTACCTCATGTTGTATGGCAGGGGGGTCTTGAGCCTGATGGATTAAGGCCGCCTGGCTAGTGGAGTCACTGCGAACTATGCAGGTTAGAGTTTTCTTTTTTCTCCGACTAAAAAAACCTCCACACCTTACTGAGGGTTCGAACCCGGGTCTCCCGAAGGAGAATTCGACATTCTAGCCACTCGGCCAGTGGCTGTCTGAATTGTTGAATCCAAATGCGTTTCTTTCTTTTCATTATTAGATTTATATAAGTGCTTAATTCATCTACGTTTTCTTGTCACAATTAAATGTCTGAAGTGTTGGCTCATGCTTGTATCTTTCTTTCTATCGTGTTTATACTGAAATATTGACTTCTTCTAGGCTGTCTGCTATATTTCTGGAGTGTTTACTGTTTACACAAACTTTTATTCATGCCCAAATAACTGACCTGTTAGCCCCAAACTTTATTGTTCTTGCCACCGTCATCCGATATTTCTGCAGTGTTTATTTCATGCATGTTTTGTGGTCAGAGTTCAATATTTGCGAGTATTGGTTTTCAAGAGTTACGTCTCACTACGTCAATCGCAATGTTTATAAACGGACGTTGCGCAATAAACAGAGTCATGAATTTAGCAGGTTTACAGTACAGGAGAACCAATATATAGCCAGATTTCTTGACAAGCAATGCCAAGCAGACTTTAATCAAGGAACGCCTAATACGTATAATCTCACCTGAACGATCTTTCCCATGGACATAAAGTAAATCACTCTGGTACTTCGAGTTATTTTAGTCCCAGCTTCCATATCTAAGTACTGCCTCTCTCCTTCCCGGAGTTCGACGTTTCAGATCAATATTCCAACTCAGTTTCTGCGGGTACTTATTTGATACGTGTCTGGTTTTGTCTGAAGTAGTTTCATGGCTTTAATGATGGCTGGGCATTACCTGGCTGCTCTACGATAATGTAAACGCTGTATGATTGCGCGGAGATTTAATTAAAGAAGCTAAAGTGGGTCATTGATTTGGCCTTAATGTGACTGAGAGTGAGCCGTGAGTATCTGGCCTTATTTCCATGTTATGTTGTGCTATGTCGAACGACATCCGTGCACATTGGGCATCCCCGTACGTGCTCAGTCTTCCAATGCAGCAGCCATCCAAAAATATTTCCGCTCACTCCTCCCATAACGACCGGCTTTGTGGTGAAGGTCTTACGGACCAGTTCGTAATTCTACATACCTGCGTTCGAAACACATCTGCGTACGATTTGGCAGCAGACCGCCTTGCGTTGGTTTTTTAACAAAATGGTATGAGTGTTGATCGTTCAGAAATCAATGGCACACTACTGAACGTAAACTCGCCAAGAAATCACAAACAGCCAAAAAATGATGGGGTTGACTGCTACGTACTGTAAAGAACATGCAATTAACTTTTAACTTCCCAAAAGGAGATGGTTATGATCGGTATCCGCCAACCGAGTCCGTACTGCATTGGTAATATCAGCCTTGTCCATGCTTCTTCTCGCGTGTATTGGTTGAACTATATATACAGGTAACCATACCATACCAAAGTATTTTTGCTGACTGTTCCCATAAGGAGTTAGTTATGGTGCCTTCCCTCGTTCCTCGAAGACGATATTGCCGTGCTTGACCAGACTTCAATTCTAATTCATGTAATCGGGCTAGCGTTGTCAGTATGCGCCAACCTAGTCCGTACTGCATTGATTATATCAGCCTTGTCCATGCTTCTTCCTGTATGTATTGGTGGGAACTGTATAAACCTGTGATATTGTGATTGCTGTTCTGATCACCACCATGTGTCACAAGCGTCCATGTCACTCCACGAACGTTGTCTTCTGTGATTTTATAGGTTCGGCCATTTATCGTCTTCTGCGCCACGCTGCCACTAATCCCGCCCTTTCTCTCTGTGTCGACCTATGTCTCTAACGCCACGTGTCCTCTCCATCACTGAAGTGATACAGAAGGTAATGGATTTCCACTACTCCTGCTCTCACGCCATCTCGATATATTTAGCCTACAGTGCTAAGGATATATCTTCTTAACCAAACGGAATTCGATGGCTTGTGTGCTCAGAAGTTTCTACAGCGCCAGTTTTCTAAAGTTAGGTTGACCACGGTGCCAAATGCTGACAAACCCATGTTAGATGGATCTTTTTGCACGCCTTAAGACGCGTGGGTATGTGGTACTAGACTCATATTTCTATAGAACAATCAGCACTCGGTGGGTCATGTAGTCGATATCTTGCCTGTCGCTTTTATTTCCCAAGACTTGTCTATGTACCCATTTGATCCTAATCCTAGCTGGAGAGGATTTGCACGCATTATCATCCTACTGACAAGCGAGTGCTCTACCGTGACTTCTATTTGAATATTCATCATCATGTACCAGGCCAATAAGCGTGGGCGGCCATGTTTCGCCATCTCACGCGATCATCAGAGTCGTGGATCAGCTCTGTGTTCTTGTCTCAACTATGCCAGGTGGACAAGATATCCAGATGTTTACTTCTCTGCCTTCCCTTAGTTCTTTTCCCCTCAATATGATATTGATGTAAGTTGAATCCCTTAGCGCATACAATTCTATCGGCGTGGGGCGTCAGGTTTTGTTCATGCTGGGCTCTGACTGGGTTTGGAGGAGTGAAGTAATTGGATGTGCACAATCATGTCCTTATCCAAACTCATGACAAAGTCACGTCAGTATATAAAGAGTTGGTGTTGGAAAGACATGCAGCGACCAACTTACTTGGCAGCCGCAGCAATGGCGACGGCCAGAACGACACCCTCCAAGTGTTGAGGTTTTAGATTTCCAGCTTTTAGAATTCCCACATAGATGAACGTGTTCTTGTCGATGTTGTTGTTGTTGTTGTTGTTGTTGTTGTTGTTGTTGTTGTTGTTCTTCTTCTTCTTCTTCTTCTTCTTCTTCTTCTTCTTCTTCTTCTTCTTCTTCTTCTTCTTCTCCCCCTTTATGCTCTTTCCTTCTTCCCCTCTCTTCTTCTTCCTCCCATCTTCTTATTCATAGATAAGGAGGTAGCCAGGTAAGTAGGTAGGCAGGCAGGAAGATAAACAGGTAACAATGTTGGTAGATATGTAGATACGTGCTTGCAGATCCACACAGCAACGGACAAAGAAATACACACATCAGTGGGCACGCCAACACAATTGGGCGGCGTGTTGGCACACGTGTTGATATCTTCTCCAGTATTCAATGATTTTGCGCATACCCAGTTCGGCGGTATGGTAATATCGATTCTGTTGGAGATAAATCTCGGACAGAAGTCCAGTAGGTCATGCTGGTCTGACTTGTTTGCAGGTTATATGTTATGTGTTGACCTGTTTCATTCCAAAAACAGTCGTAAACATGTCATCTGATCTGATGAGCGTATCCTATGAAGATGAGCATTGGGTATTTTTATCACTGTTTTCGGCGTTTAATTTCTTCTTCTTCTTCTTCTTCTTCTTCTTCTTCTTCTTCTTCTTCTTCTTCTTCTTCTTCTTCTTCTTCTTCTTCTTCTTCTTCTTCCTCTTCTTCTTCTTTCTTTCTTTCTTTCTTTCTTTCTTCCCTCCTCCTCCTCCTCCTCCTCCTCTTCTTCTTCTTCTTCATTTCCTCCTCCTCCTCTTCTTCTTCTTTCTTTCTTTCTTTCTTTCTTTCTTCCCTCCTCCTCCTCCTCCTCCTCTTCTTCTTCTTCTTCATTTCCTCCTCCTCCTCCTTCTTATACTCCCCTTTCCCAATTGATATATGTCTACCTCCCACTCCCTCTTCCTGCCTGTCTATTCATTATTTCACCTCCGCCACTTTCTCCCCCTTTCTCTTTTCCCATCATTCCTTCCTCTCACCACCAATCTCTCATTCCTTCGACTTCTCTTTCTTTCTGTCTTTCTCGCACTGCCTATCTATCCCTTTATCTTTCATCTTCTCTCTCTCTCTCTCTCTCTCTCCTTCTCTCTCTCTCTCTCTCTCTCTCTCTCTCCTCAGCTCTCTTTCTTCCGTCTCCCCCTTTGTCTCTACCTCTTGCTATTCTTTCTTCTTATCGCTCCCATTCTCTCTCTTTTCCTATTCCCTATCTCCGTTTTCTTCCACTCTCTCAGTCTCTTCCTTTCGCCTTTCACCATATTCAACGTCTCTGTTTGTGTGTGTGTGTGTGTGTCTCTCTCTCTCTCTCTCTCTCTCTCTCTCTCTCTCTCTCTCTCTCTCTAAGTCCCCTTCCCCCCGCCTTTTACGTCGTTTTTATTCGCTCTCTATCCTTCTTTCTTAACTCGTTTTTTTATTTCTTTTCTCCTCTATCCCTAACCTCGCCTATCCCTTCTTCACCTCTCTCTCTCTCTCTCTCTCACTCACTCTATCGCCCTTTCTTTCCCTCTCTCTTCGCTTTCTTACCCCTCACTTACCCTCTCCCTTATGTCTCTCCCACCTCTCTCCCTCACTAACTTCTCACGAATATCTACCTCTCCCTCTCAGCTATGTTCTCTCCTTCTACCTTTCTCTACTTATTTCCCCCTCCTCTCTCTCTCTCTCTCTCTCTCTCTCTCTCTCTCTCTCTCACACACACACACACACACACACACACATCCTCCGCTCTCTTTTTATCTCTCCACTCTCGCCCTTCTTTCCTCCCACACTCTCCCTCTCGCTCTCACTCCCTGTATTGCTTAACCTCGCGTGTTGCCTTCTCTCCCACCCCTATCGCTGTGCTACAACACATCAAAGGTCCCACCAGACATAAAACAAACAACAATAAACGAGCCTACGCTCCAGTAACACTTCCAACCAGGAATCTTAACACATGAAGATAAGCACTCAGTGGGAAGTGGTGTGGGCGGACCGGGCAGAAATCTGGACCAGAAACAACAAGAAGAAATGTTGCGTGTTAACAGAATCGGGACAATGAGGAATGACCATCTTTCATGTTGACAGACCCCATGTGATGGTAACCTTGCACAATTATTCTTGGGAATCTCCTTGGTCGAACGAGGTAGCACACTTCTTTCCTTCAGCTAAACGATCTCGTTATGTAATCGGCGCTCTCTCTCTCTCACTCACTCTCTCTCACTCTCTATCTGTCTCTCACTCTCTCTCACTCACTCTCTATCTCTCACTCACTCTCTCTCTCACTCTCTATATCTCACTCACTCTCTCTCTCTCTCACTCTCTATCTGTCTCTCACTCTCTCTCACTCACTCTCTATCTCTCTCTCACTCTCTCTCACTCTCTATCTCTCACTCACTCTCTCTCTCTCTCACTCTCTCTCACTCTCTCTCTCTCACTCTCTATCTGTCTCTCACTCTCTCTCACTCACTCTCTATCTCTCTCTCACTCTCTCTCACTCTCTATCTCTCACTCACTCTCTCTCACTCACTCTCTCACTCTTGTAACGAAGCCAACTCATAACAGATGACTGGAGTCAGTTAGTTCTTTTATACAAATACTTTATTCATCTTGATGGCAGCTGGAACCTAACGTGACGACCCTTCCATTCGGTATCTTGATGTTAACTGCCCTTTGACAACAAACTACGTCACGACTTGAGCATCACTCGTCTCGTTCTCCTCTGATGCTCAATCGTGCTGTAGCCGTTTCCCATCTAAATACTCCCAATTCCCCTACTACTGTTACACCTCCCTATGTTTTCTAAAGAATTTTTCCTCTAAAGGAAAAATTCTTTATTCCCAACTCTCTTACTCTATTCCCCCTTTTTCCTTAACTCCCACATTTCCTCTAATCTTCCCCAAACCAACTCCAATTCTATTCTTTAACTCTTTCCCCTGTTATATTGTCAGCTAGTAACCCCCTATATACTTCTTCTTCGATTCTACTTTGTACAATACATCATACCACGTATGGTAACTCTTTTTACAGTTCCCAAATCTCCCCAAAGCACTTTATGTTAAGTAACCCAATCTATTTCTCCAAACTATATAGCCATCCACTATATATTTCTGGTCCCTTCTTGGCTCGTTTCTGTATCAAATATACATATCATAAGAAGAATAGTTCGTATAATCGTTATTGTACACATGGCATTATAAAATCCCTCGCTCTCTCACAACACAAGACAACCAGAACAACATAGCAACAACGTACTTAGAAAAGCAAAGAAGGGGTGCGCACCCAGTGAAAAACATAAAGAACAACTCTTCACGATGACCACATTTACATAAAGTAATGCATATATTCGAACATAACCACATTTACCTCCCTTGCCAATAAAAAAAATTTGTACAACAATTTTTTTTTTTTTTAAACCCGTCTTATGAAAATATATCTTTGTTCTCTACAAATCAAGTTGGTATAAGTTTTCTCAACATTTATATATATATAACATTTATATTGCCATCCCAAACATTTTCGTCACCTCACCTTTCACCACGAGCCAATGTTCATATTCAATGAACATTATCAATTTAATTAAAGCTGGTTTTTCACAGCACCTATTACTTTCCCCCTCACATCCCATTATTTGTTTCTTTATCCAACCATATAATTATACTCGCCTATATGCTGCCATTCACAGTTTTCTCCTCCTTTCTCTTCATATAATGCTGACTGTACGCAGCTCCTATTTTATTTTCTAAGACTTTATATCCCTAAGAACCTCTTCATGCCGACCATCTATATGTCTCTCTATTAGCCCTCAGTATGTGTCCCTTATTCCAGCCAATACCGTAATAATTAAATTTACTTAATTAAATATATAACGAGGTAATCTAATACACAAAACCACTTAATTAAACAAAAATCAAAACCAAATATTATACCCCCCCCCCCCCCCAACTCAATCAAAGAAAACACATTTTAAAACAATATAATATGTACCTTATTAACTCAAAAGGAAATATTCTAGTCTACCTAACACCACTGGTCTCTTTTATGGACCAATAGTTCGTATTTTACGAACACAACAACCCTAAAACTCTAAAATCAAATTATAACAATCATTTCATAGGATTAATTCAAACAAAAAAAAAACATATCATATACGAGGTATTACAAACTTAGACTCAATAAACTTAAGAGAAAGTCTGCAAACAAATTATAATTCACATAGAATTATCTACTTAAAGTGAGTAAGCAAAATTTTCCTCCTATACGAATTACGTAAGTCATATCCAATCACTCAAGTCATTCCATTGTTTTTATAATCGAGAAACTGAAACAATTCACCGCCAGGTCTATATATCTATATCTGTTATTTGCAGACCAAATTCTAACTAACGATATCTGTTCTTTTCATGAAAGTCTTTAACTAACACTGACCATATTATACCCCATGTACTACTTAATTATAACCATACACCACGATATTCTTAGCATCTATCTACCTGCTGTACCATTGACTAACTTATCTATCCAATAAGAAGCCAAAACATAATATCCCCCAGCAATTCTGTCAGCTAGAGAAAAATTATATATATGCCTCAATCAAACCTACTTCCATTGCTTCAGTACTCCTCCATATCACTTATAAAAAATATCAACAAAAGCCATTTCCACTTTCTCACACACTTCATCAAGTATCACTTTCCTTAAAGCCTGAAACTTATCTCTTGCTATCTGCAATATACTCTATCAATTTATCTCTTTCGTTTCCACTTCTTCAACAACTCCAAGTTTCTCTGTATCAATGCTATCTCTACCTCAATATCCTCCTCTCCGTATAATCTATCATCTTCCTCCATACTACTACTTGACTCTGACTTCTCATCCATTTCTTCTTCATCTGTTTGTCTCTCGTTAGCAGCCGCTAATCTCTTCCGTTCAATATCCCATCTAATCTGTCTATCATTATTTCTTAAGGACCTTTCCAGTAAAGGCATATCTTCACCGCTTGTTGAATACTCTCTAATTCTCCTCTGTCTTTTCACTTCTCTTTCTCTTTGTTTATCCATTCTTCTTTTTGTTGCTTGTCTAGTATTTTTAAATGGAGCACCTACTTCTTCTTCCATAGTTTCTATACTATCATAATGACTCTCATTCACCTTTTCCTCTACTATCGTTTTCGGTATTGTTTGTTCTTGAGTATCATCATAACCTGAAGAAGCTGTCCTTAACTGACGGTGTGTCGGATCTTTTCTAAAATCTGGTATTATTGTAGTCCCCCTGACGACTTGTTCATCTATGTATCCGGTGTTTGAACAACAATTATTATTATAATTATCATTTTCCTTCTCATCATCATCTCTTCTTAAGTGTTCCACATGTGCCCTTGCTACATGTCCCGTCACCTGGTTCTTGATACTATACGATACCTTTCCTAGCCTTTCTATAACGTAATAACCTGGTATCCAACGATCATCAAACTTAGAGTTCCTTCTATGCTTCTTGTAATAAACCCTATCTCCTACTTTAAACTCCTGTAACTTAGTATTCAGGCTTTTGTACTTTTTCTGTCTTTCTCTAGCTTTAACTATATTATTCTTCAACCTCATGTGTGCTTTATGCATTTCTTGTATAATGGTCTCCTGAAAGTCTTCTCCCATATACTTCCATCTTGGTTTTAACAGATTATCTATTGGTAATATTGGTTCTCTCCCGTGTATTAAATAAAATGGTGAAAAGCCTTTGCTCTCATTTTGATTTGTGCGTATGGCGCTAAGTGCTGGTCCTAAAAATAAATCCCAGTCTTTTTCATGTTCATCCACAATCTTTGCTATAACATCATATAATGTCCGATGTTGACGTTCGTTTTTAGCATTTGAAGAAGGTCTATAATATGAGGTCTTTACATGTTTTATATTTAAATCCTTCAACAATTTTTCAAATTTTTTATTCACAAATTCTCAACCATTATCCGTGAGTATAACCTGTGGACAACTAAATCTTGGTACGAACTCCTGTAAAAAAATATTAATGACAGTATCTGCGCTCTTATCTGGAATTGCATAAATTTCCGGCCAAAGACTGTAGACGTCTACTATATGAATTAAATACACGTTCCCTGACAACGTTCTAGGGTGAGGACCCGATATATCTAAACTAATTTTCTGCATAGGAAACTGAGGAATATCTGTATCTTGTAAAGGACACTTAATTGTTTTCATATTCCTTAACCTGCATCTTTCACACGTATCTACATATTTGCAAGCAGATCTAAATAAATTCGGCCAATAATATTTACTAGTAAGTGCTTTCACCAATTTATCCCGACCGAGATGTCCATTCTCATTGTGATATGCTTTAAAACTTCATTTTCTAAATGTTTTGGAATATATTTCCTTAGCTGTTCGTTCCTTTCACACATATAGTATAACTGTCCATCCTCTTGTAAAACCAAATAATTCTTCTTATATTTGTTCTCTTCCGTTTCTCTTAATTTCTGTTTTATTTGTAAGACTTTTGGATCTAATTCCTGTTCTTCTTTCATACTAAACTGTGCTAAATGTGGGTCTTCTTCCACTCTATGTTCAGTCTCATAATCCGATGGTAAACTCTCAAAGTCTTCTCCATTTATTATGGCAGGATCTAAAATATTTACTTGCCAATTTCGGTCGTCGATCTCTGGTTCTCCTTCATCTTCTGTGTCACCTGACGACTGTGGGTAGGGGATTCTAGACAATAAGTCAGCACACGTGTTAATCCTACCTGGAATATATTCCACTCTGGCATTGTACCCTTGTAGATTCAACGCCCAGGTTTGTATTTTCCTGTTCTGCACTGGAGCTTCTAAAAGAGACTTTAAAGGCATATGGTCAGTTCTAATAACAAAATTTGCGTTATGTAAGTAGTAATTTAGTTTCTGAAGAGCATAATGAATAGCATAAGCTTCTTTTTCAATAGTCGTCCATTTGCGTTGAGATTTGCTAAGTTTATGAGATAAGAAGTAAATTGGCCTATCATTTTTAACCCCTGGTATTCCAGACTCTTTTCCTTCATATGGTTGAACCAAACATGCTCCTATTGCATTGTCTGAAGCATCTATGTACAGTATTAACTGTTTATTCAAGTCTGGATGCGTTAATAGTGGTACCAGTGTTAAGCTGTTTTTTAAATACTCGAACGCTTTTTGACACTCATCATCCCACTTAAATCTAGCGTATTTGCCTGTCAAATTTGTAATAGGTTCTGCTATCTTTGAATACGCTGGGACAAACCGCCTATAATACGCACAAGTTCCTATAAACGCACGCACTTCTTTTACGTTAGTTGGAGGAGGTAACTCTTTAATAACCTTTATCTTGTCCTGGTCTGGTTTTATTCCGTCTCTATTTATAATATAACCCAAATATTTTGTTTCTGTCTTTAAAAACTGGCACTTACTAAGTTTCAATTTAACGTCATGTACCCTTAATCTATCGAATACTAATCTAATATGTTTTAAATGATCATTCACATCTCCTTTCGTAAAAATCAGAATATCGTCTATATAGGCTAATGCAAACCTTTGCACACCTTCTAATACTTCATTTATTAAGAGCATGTAGTGAGACGGCGCAGTTTTGACTCCAAAAGGCATTCGTAAGAATTCGTAAGAACCCATATGAGTACAGAAAGCACTTTTCTTTTGAGCGTCCTTCGACATCGGAATACACCAGAACCCCGATCTTGCGTCCAGCGTCGTGAAATATGTAGAGCCATTAAGCAGCCCCAAAATATCATCAATTACCGGCAGTGGGTATGCTACATTTTTAGTAATTTTGTTCAACGCCCGATAGTCGCAACAGAATCGACTCGAACCATCAGGTTTGGCCACAATTACCACCGGAGATGACCACTCTGATTTTGATCTTGTGATTATTCTTGCTTTCAACATTTCTTCTATTGCCTTTTCTACAATTTCTCTATTTCTTAAGGGAGTTCTATATGGTTTTAAGCTAATCGGCGGATGGTCTCCCGTATCTATCTCCATTGTTACCGTTTTTGTCTTACCCAACTCTAAATCACTAATTGCAAACACATCCTGATTCTCTTTTATAAACTGTTCCAACACTTTTTTTATTTTCTGGTGAAGTCTTTAACTGTGCCAACAATTCTTGTTCCCTTGTCTTTTTATCTAGTGAATGTATTTGTGCTGTATTTCTTTTGAATGGATGGATCAATTCATCCATTTGTGAGTTTCCTCTACTTCCGCGTCCGCGTCTGTTATTAACTCTTTCACTAGAATATTGTGAACAGTTTGCTCCCGGCATTTCTACTCTATCAGTTGCCAATATATCACTAACGTTATGTTCTAGTTTTGCTACTACACACCCTCTGTATAACTTAATTTCTCTACCTGTGTTGTTAATCACCATTACTGGAAATGTTAAGTGTTTATCTAATGCTATTATTCCATCCGGAACTTCCAAACCAGGCTCATCAATTACTTCTTCTTGTAACTCAGTGACTCTGACTGTGTCTCCTGCCACATAATATGGGTTTCTCTTTAGCTTTGCTTGTATCAAATTAATCGACTGTGGCTTTAACGTCGTGGACATTTTAACTCTCACTAGTGCTGATATATGCATGTCTTCCTCCATATCTACATAGACGTCCTTGAATTTTAATTTGTGTAAATCAAAGAAAAGTCTTACTCCATTTTTTATCAAAAAATCTCTTCCTAACAGCATATTTCTATTTAAATCTTTCACTACATGAAAAAGATGTCTTACGTTGACCCCTCCTAGCTTGAAATTTATCATCGTTTGCCCAATTACTTGTAAATTCTGTCCCGTAACGGAGTGAAGATTATTAAGACTCCTAAATATCCTACAATTTCTCACTATTCTGTATAGAAAACTTTCTTTTACCACACTAACCTGAGCTCCCGAATCAATTAATGTACGAATTCTATATTTTCCTATTTCTATTATACAAGAGCTATAATCTGTTTTACTTTCCGTAAACTGTTTGACTTCATCTAGTTGAAAATATTCTCTGTTCGTTCTACTATGTCTGTTATTAACATATTCTTTAAACCTTGGGACCTTATTATTTCCCTTCCTATTCCAGGTCCCATTTAATAGGTAGGGCGCCGGTTTTCCTGCGTTGTTCTTGTACCTGTAAAATTCCTGTGTCTATCTTCAACATTCCTATTCAACCTGTTATTGTCATTTCTACTTTGTATGTTTGACTGGACACGCCTATTTCCACAAAAACGAGAAAAGTGTCCGCGTTGACCACAAACCCAACAGACTATATTTGTGTTATTTGTATTTCCTACTGTCTCCCTTGTAGGATATCTCCTATTTCTTCTTTCATCATAATCATTTCTATTTCTACCTTGTAACGTCTGTATACCTCCTCTCCTATTCCATCCGAACCTTGTTTGTCCTATTTCCATAGGCTCCTCAACTCTATCTTCTCGACTAGTTCCTATTTCACGTCCTGTTCTCAATCTAAACCTACGTCTCAAATTTTCTTCTTGTACTGCAATATCTACAGCTTGTGACAACCTCTCAGGGTTTTCCCTCATCAACTTAAATTTCAAACCATCGGATTTTATGCCATCTACAAAAATGCCGACTAACATCCTCTCCACCTCTTCTCCTCGTACATTCTGTCCTAAGAATGCATCTTCAGCCAAGTTAATCAACCTATCGCTGAACAACTGTACTGTCTCTCCCGTCTCTTGTTTAGATTGTCTCAATACCGAAAACGCATGTTGTGGATCCGTTATTTCTGCGTACTTGTGTGCCAGGTCGTTCTTAAACTGTTCCCATGTCTCATCTATTCTAGCCTCTAATTTTCTTCTAATATGCTGTGAAACTGGTTCTGTGGCTGCCTGATATGCAAGTCTCATTTTCTCTTCATCTGATGCAGATACCAAATACGCATATTTTTCTATGGAAGTGATCCATTTCTTAAACTCTCTGGCCTGTCCACTAAACTTAACAATTTCGGTTGCCATTCCCTGTTGTTTAATAATCGTATCAAGTCTACCTACCGCTGTTCCTACCCCCGTCAATACTTGTACCAAAGAGTCTTGTTCCGCCATGCTGAAATATTATTATATAGACCAAACAATCACAATCTCATTTGTAATCAGCTAACTTAAGAAATTCACTTTACATATACACAAGAACAGTTCGACCAGATAATAGGCTCACAGATTACCCTACTCTCGGTTCCTGATCCAAGCAAGACGTATTCCTCTAGACTCGTCTTCAGGTTAAACTCAAACACTAGGAGTCTGCGTCAGCTGAAATTCAATCAATCGCGGAGTTCAGGTAGTATGTCTCTTCCTCCAGGTAACCTCGTCTCTTCAGTTAGTTACTTCTCTTGGGATGCCTGGACAAACTTCAACCCCTGGTTGGGTCCCGACCAGACTTCTGGCTTCTGACTTCGCCCCGGGTGGGGTACATCATCGACGTTTTGAGAAGGACTCAGAGGTAGCAGAGCCCAAAAAGTTAAGCTAGCGGCTTATAGATAGTCCGACTGCGTCAAACAAAACATAGGCCAATCAATGAAAGTATAAGCCACTCAGCTGTCGTCCTGGTTGTTATTGAGCTTTTCCATTATTTTGACTTGACGACTCAATATGGAAAATTTTGAATTTTGGTTGGAGGCGAGTACTTGACTTGACAGAGTTATTAGAAACTTCTTGCTCACCTAAAACGACTCTTCAGTGGCTTGATGACCCAGGACCGACCTTCAGGAAAATTCCTGCTCGCTCGAGCTCGAGACAACGGTTAAATGGCTTGACCTTCAGGAAAACTTCTGCTCCTGACACGTCCGTTAGATGAATGGATAAGAGGAGTCGCCAGGATGATGTTTACAGTTGACGCTCGCCGGTTTGACAACGATCGCAGGTGCCGCAACTCGTTATGGCCAGTTGTTTTTCACTTTTCTCTTGACGCCAATAAAATTTTGACAGGCAGTCTTGAAAAAGACTTACAGACAACCACCCCTGGGCGGGCTTTTGGTCGCTGTATTTTTCGCTGATAAGTTATTGGCCATTTTTCTAACTGCGCTTTGTTTCTGTTCAAGTTACGTATCGAATCGTGCTGAAATGCTTCTGTCTCTTCAAGTTGTTGACGTAATTAGTGGTTTGTTGTGACTTCTGCCGCGACAACTAAAGACCCTGGAAATCCTGGTTCTTAGGCTCCATTTCGTTTATGTAACGAAGCCAACTCATAACAGATGACTGGAGTCAGTTAGTTCTTTTATACAAATACTTTATTCATCTTGATGGCAGCTGGAACCTAACGTGACGACCCTTCCATTCGGTATCTTGATGTTAACTGCCCTTTGACAACAAACTACGTCACGACTTGAGCATCACTCGTCTCGTTCTCCTCTGATGCTCAATCGTGCTGTAGCCGTTTCCCATCTAAATACTCCCAATTCCCCTACTACTGTTACACTCTCTCTCTCTCTCTCTCTCTCTCTCTCTCTCACTTTCTCTCTATAACAGATACGTGTCTACCATGCTAGCAAGCATATGCTTATTTTTCACCTCAATCATCTCACTGTTAATAATATCAAACGCCATATTAATTTTACAGGATACTCTTTAGTCGTTAGAACGCGTGTTCTTAAAAACATACGGTGTGCTGATGCCGAGGTAAGGGGTTCAACCCCTACACCGGACACTAGGACTAAAATGTTGACCTATCGTCCTTGACTTGGAGACGTAAATTACAAGTATCTCTGAAGTCGGGGTGGGTTCGCCTGATGGCGAGGGACACTGTTAACAGGGAAAGCTAATCCACACGCAAAATTCAGTCCAACACTACTAGTAGTAGTGTGTATGGACTACGGTTGAGATCAAAGCGAGCGAGTGCCAAAAAAACAAAAGAAAACAATAACGGCAGTTACAAGATCACGGCAACGGGTTACCACATAATGCTCCGTTCCTGTGCAAGCGAACATCACACACAAAAACTACTCTCCGCCCCATGTGAAAAGTGCACCAGACAGCAGTCCCGACAGAACCAACAGCACTCACATAGAGGATGAACTCATCATATGTAGTCAGTTACCTGCAGAACGCCACTCTTACGCAGCCCGTCAGACTCTGGATCTATTACAAGTTCCCCTGCCTCATTTATTATCAAGCCCATGAAGCATTAATGTCCTCTGTCCACTCTGATCGTCCTCTGCCTCTTCTTCCAGAAATCGATGTTTTTTGTTTTGTTGGTGTTATAAACCACTTGTTTATTTTTTTAATGACCAATGTATTTCAGTTTCGGAGATTTGATACTGTTTATGAACAAGATTAGTTTCCGATATTCAGATACAGTAGACTGGCAGTTGTTGTTTTGTTTCCCCAACCACAATGTTCCAAGCGTTTTTCTGGCAATTTACCTTCAAATAGCCTCGGTTTTCTTCTTTAGTGATTTGGAAATGGTTCATGATTCACATCTGTACGATATCACAGGAAGGATTAATCCTAATGAGTGTCGTGGGGTTTAAAATGTGGTAGTTTTTCTAGCTTTCTGGAATGAGATTTGGTCGTAATTTGTTTGTTTATCGAATAAAACCAGATTCGGAAGCTCACTCTTCGTTGAACATGTTGCCACATCACTCTCATTATACAATCATAACAATGATTAAGAAAATAAAAGCGAATTATTCAGAGCGAACAATAATGTCATTCAATTACTCTTGTGACACCGATAATCTCGGCAATAAGAAGACTGCATATAACAAACTCAGCAAAGAGCGCCCGCTAAATAATGCAATAGTGGACGACAACCCCTAGGTTACGTCATGCGCCTCCTGGTGGAAAGAAGCGACGTTGGGGGATGGGGGGATGGAAAGTTTGAACATGCATTCACTGCTTGTGCGATGGAACAGAAATGACTACTTTTTTAACATCCGCTGAAACAGGTGCGATGGGAAACTAATAAAGAAACTGAAGTATTGGGCAATTACGGTGTACTTCACTCAGCCAAACTTTAGCAACCGGCTGGGTGAGTATTGTTTGAAAACCATTCTCCCTTGGTGGGGTTCATTGTGATTAACTCGCGTGATAAGATATTTTCAGAGGGGATAAAAATTCGCGATCCATCCCAGCGGGAGGGATTGTCGGATCAGTCTCCCTACATGTTCAATATCCACATGGCTTTGGACTAATTCCTCTGTCCTTCTTAAACTGTTAAGTTGCTAGTGTATGTGAGTACCGTATTATGTGTTACACTAATTAAACACAAATGGCACACCATGGAATATTCGATTTTAAAGAGCAGCGGGACGCAGAGGTGTTTCTAAGGCACCAGGGCCAGGTTCTATACTAGCCAAGACCTACTGACACGTCCTGGTCGTGCGTCCTGGGCAACAGGTTCCTTCAGGGTGCTGGCTAACTTAGTAGGATCGCTGATTCTTCCGAAGTCGGAGAGTATCTCCCTGCATGGCGAGGAACCACCAGTCTGCACACCAATAATCCAGACATGGGACAACGGACACTCACGCAAACCTGTCTGGTATAACATCACACTGATGTTGGACAACAGGATGTCTTCATCCGACATACGGGAATTCACAGCCAGCGAACACAAGCAAGCAAGAGCTGCGTTTACTACACTGTGGTGCGCTTTCCTTCCTCTACCTCTCGTAAGACAGCCGGCGCTGTGGGGATTGGGTTAAGAACGCGCTTCGTAATCTCGCATACCGTTTTCGAAAAGCAGACGCAGGCAGTTTTGAAGCAGACTGTCTTGCACTGTCTTTCATACAATAATATGAGCGTCGGTTAATCAGACAGCAACGGCAAACTGCTGAACGTAAACTTTCCCAGTAAATCATAAACAGTCAACAATGCTGGGGTTGACTGCAACGACCTGTAAATCACATGTAATCTGTAAAAAATGACTCTAATCTCTCGGTTGTGCAGCAGGGGTTTTCCCCTGGTCGAGCTATGAGGCCATGGATCTATTCATATATCCTATTATGTCATGTCCATGGAAATCACTACACTTTGGGCATTCCTTTGCGTGATCAGTCCTCCGATGCAGCAGCTAACCCAAGTATGTATTGAAATACATGTTTTATTGTGGCCCCTCGATCAGCAGTAACTAAACAGGACACAATTCTGACCTGTATTAAAAGAGTTAAAGTTATCGCTATCTTTACTGACTGAGTTGGAAATGTAACGGCGGTTGTGAAAAGATACCATCTACACATCAAAGGTAACCTAGAACTGGACGACGCCCCTGCCGTGTATCTGGCGTTATGGCACATTATTACAGACTACATCCTGCCTGGAGCCTTGTGTTATGAGTGATCCGAGTTGGCAATTAACTAAATGACATACGCTGAGCGATGAAAGGCGGGAGCCTGGAGGTAATGAAGCGAATGATAATTGTGGTGATGATGAAAGACATTGCTTCAGAAGTTTAGTGTAAATGCACCAGGGCTTGCAGTCGCCGAGTTTGAGGTGGATTGGCGTGTCCTGTGTTATGGATCTATTGTATGTTGGTTTAGACCACGTGATTTGTTGATAATCTAGAGTCGATGGTGTTGCCCTGAGGGGATATTCATGTGTACTCCCTCTCTCTCAGCAGATGTCAGGGTGTAGGGTGGTGATATACCCTTCCTGCACTGATTGTCATGTATAAGGGTTGTTCATTTGAAACCCGTTACAATGGCTTTATTACAAAAGCATGAAAGAAACATTAACAGGCGTGGTAGAATTAAACAAAGCATTCATTTTGAATGGATTATGCACCATGGGTTGGTCAGAAGTATTCGCCGTAGGCATTCAGGCAATCATCCCATTGCTTAGGTAGGCGGAGAATGCCGTCCGCAAAAAAAGGATTGTGGTTTGCTCTCTGAACCAAGTGTTTACCGCGTTCACTATGTCTGCATCTGTGTGAAATCGTTGCCCCTTGAGAGCTTTTTTTAAAGGTTCGAACAAATGAAAAACACATGGTGAAAAATCAGGACTGCAGGCTGGATGTCGCAGAATTTCCCACTTCTTCCAAGCTAACGCTTCCTGCACAATCTTTGCAACATGCGGACGAGCATTATCGTGCAACAAAATCACACCGCGAGAAAGCATGCCGGGTTGTTTATTCTTGATGGCTCTTTGCAGCTTGTCTAGTGTTTCCAAGTAGTTGGTAGAGCTGATGTTGACACGAGTTTCTTTAAAGTCGGCAAACAATAGCCCTTCATGGTAAAAAAATGCGCTCAGCATAACCTTACCAGTGGAAACCTGTAACTTGATTTTTTTGGCTTTTGGTGATCCAGCATGCTTCCATTGCATACTCTCTCTTTTGTTGCTCGACTCAAAGTGGTGACACCGTGATTCATCGCCTGTCACTATGCGGAAGATAAATGCATCACCCTCCACTCTGTAACGCAGCAAGTGGTTCAAACACCATCCCATGCGTTCCTCTTTTTGGTGGTTGGTCAACATCCGTGGTACCTACTGTGAACACACACACCTTCTGATATTGCAGTTTCTTACGAACGACCTTTTGAATTGTCCCAATTGACACATCAAATTCTTTCGCCAGCGAACGTATGCTTCGACAACGGTTAATCTGTACTGCTGCATCAATTTTGGCTATGGTTTTTTCTATTGCAACAATATGCGCTTGACCCGGCCATTGAAGATCTGTCGTGAACTGACGTCCTTTCCTAAACATTCGTGCCCAGTCTGTCACTGTTGTCTTCGACACACATTTGTTACCGTACGCTGCCTGCATTCTTCGATGAATGTCCACTGGTCGACATCCTTCAATTGAAAGAAACTGAATCACCGCTCTTTGAACTTTTTTTTTTTTTTTGGGACGGATTTTTGATTATCCAGGCCATTTTCTCAGCGGTCAGAAACACAACCTATGCATCATGGGACGATAAGCACGTGCCCTTTTATTCATTGGTCAGTACTTATCAGATGACTTTGACATGATCATGTTCAACGTACGCAATTACGCGCGGTGCGGCACGAACGGATTTCAAATGAACGCTCCTAATATTTGTGTAGTTTCTGGGAAGTGGTGGCTCAGTGCTAGCCCACTTGCCTGCCAACCCGGAATGCGTGTTTTCTAATTCCTACAGCGGCTGATGGGAGGATAAATGGATGGATGGATGAGTGGATGAATGGGTGGATAGATGGATGGATGAGTGGGTGGATGCGTGGATGGATGGATTAGGGATGGGTGGGTGGATGTGTAGGTGGATGGGTGGATGCGTGGATGGATGAATGGATGGATGGGTAGATGGATTGGTGGGTGAATGGATGGATGTATGGATGAATGAGTGGGTGGCTGGAAGTATTGATGGATGGATGGGTGGATGAGTGAATGAATGGGTGGATAGATGGATGAGTGGGTGGGTTGATGTGTGGATGGATGGATGCTGGGTGGATGGATGGGTGGATGTATGAATGGGCGGATAGATGGATGGATGTATGGATGCTTGGGTAGATGGGGGATGAATGGGTGGGTGGATGGATGGATGGGTGGATGGATGGATGGGTGGATGGATGGATGGGTGAATGGAGGGGTGACTGAATGGATGGGTGAGTTGATGAATAGGTCGATGGATGGATACCTGGATGGGTGGGTGGATGGATGGGTGACTGGATGGATGGGAGAGTTGATGAAAAGGTGGACGGATGGATGGATGGATGCCTGGATGGATGGGTGGATGGGTGGGTGACTGGATGTATGGATGGATGGATGGATGGATGGATGGATGGGTGGATGGATGGATGGATAGATGGATGGATCGGTGAATGGATGTCTGGATGGATGGGTGGGATGATGGATGGATGGATTGATGGTAGATGGATGGATGGATGAATGGATGGATGGATAGGTGGGTGGGTGGATGGATGGGTGGATGGATGTCTGAATGGATGGGTGGGATGATGGATGGATGGATTGATGGTAGATGGATGGATGGATGGATGGATGGGTGGGTGGGTGGATGGATGGGTGGGTGGATGTCTGAATGGATGGGTGGGATGATGGATGGATGGATGGATGGATGGTGGATGGATGGATGGATGGATGGATGGATGGATGGATGGATAAATGGCCATGTTCACCAACCGATCGGCTCGCTATTTCCTGCCATGGCTGAGTGCCCCAGTACATAGATGACAGTTAGCTGTGTGTTAGTTGTGCTGTGCTCAATGTGTCCAGCCAGTCCTGTCATATGTGACCAGTGCCCCAGTACATAGATGACAGTTAGCTGTGTGTTAGTTGTGCTGTGCTCAATGTGTCCAGCCAGTCCTGTCATATGTGACCAGTCTTGACCTTCTTGAGCATGTCATTGAATCATTCAGTGCGCATGCGTGTGAATACTTTTACGTGCTGAGCCAGTTCACGGCATTGGATACAGCCATTGCTCCATCGTAAGGCTGTTTGTTGTCACCCCAAAAGCACCACTTACTTCCTTGACAGTTGACCAACTTGAGCTGGCTGAGAATGCCCATGCACTTCACTTGCCCCGGCCTATCCGAGCCATCAGCACAGACCGCTGCATCACTCTCTTTCAATGTTTTCGTGTATTAGCTCTTGGACCTCTGTGTCTACATTTGAAGGACATCTGTATGTGAGGATTTGCCATGACCTACTCCAGTGACACATTGACGCCAAACAAGTAACTCGTTTATTGTTATGTAGTTGGGTCGGTGTCTGTAGTTGCATCAGTGTCTGTAGTTCTATCAATGTCTGTTGTTGTATCAATGTCTGTAGTTGTATCAGAGAAAAATGCACTCTTGAGACGAATGATGGAGTCCAGAAATGAACCACCACCATTTCAGAACCTAGTGAATTGTTTTTTTTTGGTTTTTTTTTTTGTTTTTTTTTGTAAATCAGCGTCTGTCTGTTGTTTGTAAGCTAACGAAAGCTCTAGCAACAACGTCCATTTTGTCACGTCTGGTCGTGTTCTTGAAAAGCTCACCAATATCGTATCTCCGTTTTGCTGATTTAATCATTCATAATATACACGCATACAACCACATGCATTCCTAGATATACACATGCATCAAATGTTAAACCTTATATTAGAACATGAATGTCATATTTTCCGGACATTCACATTTATTTTGGGCAAGGCTGTCTACATGTCTGTGATTGTCTTGCATCTTTCCCGCCACATCTGTCATTTCTGGAGCTTAGGCTGGGGAAACAAGCCGATGGTGCAGACGTGAAACTACCCGTCCCCCATCTTTCCTTTCCTGTCTGAGACATCTCGCTTTCGACCCCCTCCAGCGCTCTGTTTTCCTCCTCGAATTTAGAAGGTTCGAGAAAATACTGGGACTTCCAAAGCATTCCTTAAATGAGCCAAGCTGTAGGCATATATAGCAATGATTCGATAGAGTAAAAATTTAGAGATGATACAAAAATAACGTAAATTATAACGAATCAAAACGTGGCAGAATTACCAATGTTTTTTCTATATTTTTAAATATTAATGTTTTCTGTACAACACCAGCAAATGTCACTATGATGAATGCGGTAGTTTCCCTTGAGATTCCCATGTTTTTTGTACAACACCAGCAAATGTTACCACGGTGAATGTAATGGTTTCCCTTGAGATTCCCATGTTTTCTGTACAACACCAGCAAACAGGTCAAAGTATTTTAATAATGAAGACACACACAATAGATGTGCACGGTTTACTGCCTTACTTATTTCGCTGCTTCTCATCGGGTACATGCTGCAGAAATCAAACAAAATAAATCAAAGCAAAAAGATCAATTCTTCAAGCTAAAATTTGTAGCACACATTATGTACTGTAACACAAAACACGCAGAATACATTTTTCAGTATGTAACTGACGAGTTGCAGCTAAATATGCCAGACAATAAATCGTGCAGTTTATTGTTTGTGTCTTCGTTATTCAAATTTACTGCGAGAAAATATTGTTTTGAATTTCTTAAAAGTCAAAGTATGTTTGCAAGAACATAAACTTGTCTGGCGGTAACTTACGGTGGTGAGTCTACGACCATTTCGAAATTACGGCAGAAGTTAATCAAAGCTTTTACACTTGAATATTACCGACAAGATCTGGCAATATCGTCATCGTGTGCCCTGCAGGCTGGCGTAGGCGTTCATGTCTCTCCACAGATCTCGGTCTTTGGTGTTCTGCATCAACTCTGCTGATAATATTCCTCCTTGCCACCGTCTCAGTCCATCCAGAATCATTTCTCTTGGTCTGCCTCTGCCTCTCTTCCCACTGATCTTTCAAGTTGTCACGGTGTTCTCCAATGCCTCTCTTCTCATCACATGACTGAATAAAGCTGTTTGTCTCTTTCTTATTTTTTTATATAATGCTTTAGTTTCATTAGCCTCTTTCAGGCAGTCGTTGTTAGTTACTCTGATACTCCAAGGAATTCGCAACATTCGTCTCAGGAACCACATCTCTCTAGCTTCCAAGTTCTTTTCAGTATGTTCATTTACATTCCAAGATTCACAGCCATACAGCAAAACAGGTTTTATATAGCATTCCAGTACTCTTTTCTGACATTCAATGATAGTGGCTTATTGCAAATGATACTTTTCATTTTCTGAAATGCAGCTTTTGGGTGCCCTGTTCTGTTCTTTGGGAAATCATGAGGAATATGGGCTTTCCATCACATGTAGTACAACTCATAAAAATGCTATATCTAGACCAACAAGCAGCGGTTAGAATAGATGGCAAGACATCAGATTGGTTTGACATCAAGCAAGGAGTCCGTCAGGGCTGTGTGCTGTCACCCTATTTGCTTAACCTGTACGCCGAAACTATAATGAGAAATGTCAGAGATACTTCTTCTTCTTCTTCTTCTTCTTCTTCTTCTTCTTCTACTTCTTCTTCTTCTTCTTCTTCTTCTCCTCTTCTTCTTTCGTTCGCCTGAAATATGTTTATAACTGCAATGTTGTCACTCGTATGAATATAACAGTCTTTTTTAGTTCACTCAGCGGCCAATAAAGTTTATCTTCCACTGTTGGCTCTCTGGGCCAGAAGGTTCGCCTGGATATGTTGTAGTTTGGGCAATCCTGGAGTATGTGCTCTGCTGTCTGCGACGCCAAACCACATGTGCACATGGCTGAGTCACCAATCTTGAATATTGTATACATGTGGTTGCGTAATCTATTGTGTCCTGTTCTGAGGCGCAGAAGAATGACCTGTTCTGGTCTGTCCATAACGTTGTAGTCGTCTTGAGTAGGGTTTGGTGGCCTTCTGACTGATTTGATCATTCTTTTCTTTTGGTGGTATGTAATTGGCACATCAGGTTGTTCTTCTTTTGCTCCTTCCTTAGCCAATCGATCAGTTCTGTCGTTTCCGGGGACTTCACAGTGGGATGGTATCCACTGTACTGTGACCTTATGCAGACTGCTAAGTTCAGAAAGTAGTGTCCTTATTACGGATTTTGCATCTGTCAATAGCACCACAGGTTGTGTACCATGGCTGGTATTTTGTAATTTCTCTGTTGCTATCTTGATTGCCTCAATTTCAGCGTCATAGTTATGGCAGTACTTTCCTGTTGGAACTCTGGCCATGTCCCTAGTATTATTTGGCTATTCTATGTACACTCCCGCTCCTCCATCTCCATGTCAGAGATGATATAACCAGGGAGCAATATGATGCCCTAAATATCGGTGGTCATGAAATACCAGAGATTCGATATGCTTATGATACAGTATTGCTATCCACATCACAGAATGGTATAGAAAATTTAATAACCTCAACCCAAAGAAATAGTGAAAATCACAACTTATATCTTAACATAGCAAAAACAAAGATAATGCATCCAGATAAAACTAATATGGAGAAAGAAATATATGTTAATGAGGAAAGATTTGAGGTGGTGGAAAATTTTGAGTATCTTGGGTCATTGATTACCAACAATGGTGAGACAATGAAAGAAATTAGACGACGACTATCAATTGCTCTTCAAAGACTAAAACAACTGAATAAATTATGGAGTGGGACAGATAGAACTAAAAAAATTAGATTTGTAAGAGCATGCATCTTTCCCATTGCAACATACGACGCCTGTGAGACATGGACACTCATTAAACAAGCTAGTCTAGTCTAGTCTTTCCTCTCGTGTCTAAGGCGGCGCATAGGGCAGAAGTCTTGGCTCTCCATGTTTGTGCCAAGCGTCAAACATTTGGGGCCAGAAATCTGATTCTGTAATAGCTGGGAGTTTTATGATGGCGGATTGTCAAGCCGCCGATGACAAGCTGAACAGCGCATAAATGTCTTTGAATACAAATGTTATAGACTATAGACTGGTTCTAAGGATATCTTGGGTAAAGAAAAGGACAAATGAATCCATGCTTCAGGAGCTGAATATTGAAGAGGGTTGGCTTAATAGCCAGACGATAAAACAGAGAAAATTGAAATATTTTGGTCACTTGAAACGTCACGAAAGTTTGGAGAAAACAATAATGGAAGGGTATATGCCTGGAAAGAGAGGAAGAGAAAGGCCAAAGATAAGATGGGTGCAGGATGTGGCGGATGATCTCCAGATGGGTGTATCTGACGCGGGACATCTTGCTTGTGGTCGAGAAGTTTTCTGAAGGTTGTTATGGGAGCGAGGTTCTGCAAAGGACATGCTACTGAATGAGTGAATTAATTCTGTTCTTAATCTCTGTTGTGAATCGATATGTTACTATTGCATTTAGGTATTTAAATATATCCACTTGGTTAAGCACTTTCCCTTCTATTGTTATATCACATTTTGGTGTCACCTTTGATTGATATTCAGAGAGAGAGTCCTTTCTTTGCACTCTCTGTTACTACAATATCCTAGAATACTAGATTATCGTGGGTCCAGAATAAGAACATTAATGACCTTGTACAAACTGTGAACATAGAAGGGAACTGGCACATCGACTGCATTCGGTCTCGGAAAATGAAATAGTCTGGTCATAGTAAATGTCGCGGTGGCTTGGAAAGATTAGTCAAGGAAAGCTGGAAGAAGAAGAAGAAGAAGAAGAAGAAGAAGAAGAAGAAGAAGAAGAAGAAGAAGAAGGAGAAGGAGAAGAAGGAGAAGAAGAAGAAGAAGAAGAAGAAGAAGAAGAAGAAGAAGAAGAAGAAGAAGAAGAAGAAGAAGAAGAAGAAGAAGAAGAAGAAGAAGAAGAAGAAGAAGAAGAAGGAGTAGAAGAAGAAGAAGAAGAAGAAGAAGAAGAAGAAGAAGAAGAAGAAGAAGAAGAAGAAGAAGAAGAAGAAGAAGAAGAAGAAGAAGAAGAAGAAGAAGAAGGAAGAAGGAAGAAGGAAGAAGGAGAAGAAGGCAGGGAAACTATAATGGATGGAGAAACTGTTCATTCGAGTCGGGATGACAGCGGCGCTCTGGGACGATCTGCATAATGAACATTTACAAGGAAGGAATTCAGACTTCCAATCTTTGGAGGTATAAGTAATATGTACAGTGCTAGCCCATGCCCCGTTGAGCAGTCGGCACTGGCCAGCTGATGTCGAGAATACCACACTGGCTGCCAAATCTCTAACACCATTTTCTGGTACTCAATTTATAAGCGAAAGCCAACCAGGCAGTACGTGGTCACAGAACTATGGCATGTCAACCCTGTCCGGTCGGGCAGAAGTATTACAATCACAGAACAACGAAAACTTGAGGGGCATGCTAACCCTGTCCACCTGGGCAGAAGCACACAATCACACAACAACGTCAACTTGAGGGGCGTGTCAACTCGGTTCGTTCAGGCAGAAGTGTCACAATCACACAACAATGACAACTTCAGGGGCATGTCAACCCTTTCGACCGGGCAGAAGTATCACAATCACAGAACTACGTGCACTGCAATCCCTTAATTTGGTTTTGAAGTGTTTACTGTAGCCACGGAAGACAAACAAACACCAGAAGTTTGAGCTATGTGTGGCACAAGCAGAGAACAGAGAGAAGGAAAAACACAAACGACAACCACTGTTAAACATATTCAACTAAATAGGAAGGCAACAAACCGAAGCTGGCCACACAAAAGCAATCAAAGCAATCTGTTGTGAACAAACACGACACTAGAGTAACGATTAAGCAAACATGAAACTGCAGTTACCCACATTTTCAATTAAATATGAAATAGTGCACAATCAATGGCGGCTGGAGTGACTTATTTTATTGGAACAAAGGCTAGAGACGAACCAAACATGGAGCGTCGGATTCTTTGTCTTGTGTGTGAATAGCTGAGGGAAAACACCGATAGAAGAGTGCATGGGTAATCGATGGGAATCAATAGATAACTTTGGCACAATGATCAATAGATAACTTTGGCACAGTCATCAACATATAACTTTGGCACAGTCATCAATAGATATATCTGGCACAATGATCAATAGATAACTTAGCACAATGATCAATATATAAATTTGGCTCAATGATCAATAGATACATTTGGCAAAATGATCAATAGATAACTTTGGCATAATAATATATAGATAACTTTGGCTGTGGTGTATATCTAGCAGTGGTTCGATAGAGTACACGTTTAGAAAAGATACAAAACAACAGAGATTAAAACGAAAGAAAAAGTGGCAGAATAATCAATGCTTTCCGTTCTATATTTTTAAAGCTTATTACTTTCATGAGATATCAGTTCACGTGTATTAATCCACAATGACGGTGAAGAATACTCAGAGGGTGAGATAAGAGGACAAAGTAGAGAATATAAAAGTTGAAAACTATATGCATACGGGATTCGAACTTTTCCCCGTACAAATTTCACCATGGTTAATGCAATAGTTTCCCTGAGATTCCGATGTATTCTGCATCTCTCATCTCATCTCATCTCATCTCATCTCATCTCATCTCATCATGTTCGTCTTGTACCTTGCGGTGTCGAGGTGAAGTATAAACAGCGGGAGAGTGCCTGCTTATGGGCTTCATGTGTCGATATTCCCATGGACTCTGTTACTCCCTGCGTCCATCGTTTACGTGGTCGGCCTCTTCCCCTGCTTTCCTCTGGTCTGTACATCATTGCTTGTGGTATACTGTTAGTTGGTAACCTACTTGCATGTCCAAACCATTTGACTTGCTGCCTTCTAATAAAATCTAGTGCAGCTACAACCCCCACTTTAGTCCTGATTTCTTCATTTCTGATCTTATCTCTTCTTGATACATTGAGTATTCTTCTCAGGAATCTCATTTCTGTTGTTGTGATTTTTCTTGTCTCTTTTTCTGTCATTGTCCAGGTTTGGCATTGGTAACATAGAGTTGGTACGAAAATTGTGTTGTAAAGTGCTTTCTTAGTAGTTATTGATACTTGTTTGTTCTTTGGTATTGGTGCCATTTGTCCAATGAGTTGGTTTGCTTTATTGCATCTATTTTCGATCTCGTCTTCTGATTTGCCATTTGATATTATACTTCCTAGGTACTTGAAACAATAACAATTGGAAATAAAGAGGGTAATTATGAACAAACAAATCTAGGAGTACGACAGTGATGTGTTTTGTCACCAGATCTCTTCTCTATTTATCATCTTCACCAAGTGCCATGTCGGTTGGCGTAGGCGTTCATAACTTTCCTCGGATATCGGATTTTGGTTTTCTGGATCAATGTCGCTGTTGATATTCCTCCATCTGTTTTCTGTATAACACCAGGAAATTCTGGGCCAGTGTAGAGATATTTAATTTGAAGGTATTTTAACTCCTGGAGTATGTGTTGAAACAAACACAGGCTATGTTACAAAGTGATGTAAAGCAGCCGCCCTCTTTCTTTCGTCTGACATTTGCCCACATCTGGCGGGACATCGCCGACTTTAATGTCGTGTGCCAGTTCGTTTGTCCGTCGTCTGAAGGTGACAAGGCTGGACGAGCACGAGCACGCAATTACACATTCATAGCACGCACACAACAGATCACTGGTGGGGACATTACCAGCAGAAACACAGAAGCCAGACAGCGGGAGACATCACTGAAGATGGACGTGTCCTTTGAAAAGTGCAAACTCGCAGTTTCCTGTAAGCGTTTAGACTGGACGAAAGTGGCAGGAGAAACAGACGGCGTTGACAACTGCAGACATATCGCCTTCGAAACGCAAGAGGATTGATTTAATTGCACCAGGTTTTATCTCTTATGTCAGGGCGGTCGGCCGAAAGCGTCGCAGAAAGCACGAACTCCGTAGCTCCAGCGATGACACCCAAAATTGTGCTCGTGAACCAGAACGACGTAGGCCAGTATTGAACCCACAACCTTCGGAATTTTAGGAAGGAGGCGTAACCATTTGGCCACGGAGACCTTCTACCGCCTTCGAATCAGACAACACTGACTGGGTATGTTTCCACACTGAAGTAAATGGTGTACCTCGACGCTCGACCAGCTAGCACTCAAACATAATTATCTAGTGCGTTGCGTTGCAGTTTTGTCTAGATTTTGGCTCAGTACATTCGACTTCGACAAACGTTCTTCCGGGTTTGTTTTCCGTAGTATTTGACTGTCACCACGCTACCTGTAATGCACCAGGTTTAATTCTATCTTCGTCTGGTTTCGACGTGGGAGACCCTATCAGTAGCTGCGCTGCCGTCGGCGTAGCTCTTGAAGTCATAGGAACACGCAATCCCTCTAGTACAGTGGTTCTCAACCGGTGGGGAATTCCCCCACCCCCCCCCCCGGGGGAATTTTAGGGTTTCCAGGGGGACGGGGGTTAAGATTATTTCAAGATCGCGTTAATACAAGAACTGATTACTTGATATTGTTTTTCCCTTCGTCCTGTATGGTTCTGTACGTCTCATTCTTCTAAAATTCAATTTATAAAGCAAGTAGACCCACAAATCCTGTTTTATGTGGACGTCTAGACTTGTTTTAGTATGTGCTATTAAATTTAACTTCCATTATTACGTATACTGTGTAGGGACGGAGGCGGGATTTTTAGGTAGGAAATACGAAAGGGGGGAATGACATTCTGAAAATATGGTGAAGAGGGGCACGGGTCAAATATTTATGTAGGAAATACGAAAGGGGATGGGGGGAATGACGATCTGAAAATATGGTGAAGGGGGGCACGGGCCAAAAAAGGTTGAGAACCTCTGCTCTAGTACTTTACTATGGAGACACGACGGAAGGTCGGCACTCAAACAAACAGTCTGATAATTAACGAACTCTGACGACGGCGATATTTAAACAGCTCTTCGCTGTGTCTGAATTCTTGGAGAACGCGTTTAACAAACGCCACCTTTTTCCCAGCTGATCTTTGGGAGTAAAGTATGAGTTAACAAGTTAGTCGTATGTCCACTACAAGATATCGCAATCAACCCCGACATTGGTTGACTGTGTGTGATTTACTAGGAAATGTTTACTTTCCGTAGTTTACCATTGTTTTCTGAACGTCCGATCATCCCATCGAAATCAGCGCGAGATGGTCTTCTTCTAAATTGCCCGCAGCAGGTTTCGAACCCTGGACTCGGTGTGTGTATTGTGTAGCGCGTTCCCTGCTCCTACGGCACAGCCCCGTCTAAGATATGGGTAGTGATCGGTACTTGCTTCAGATCAATCATAATGCACAATTCCACTTTTTACATTTACACTTTACTTTACTTTACTTTACCTTACTTTACTTTCCTGTCATTACTTTACCTTTCATTACTTTACTTTACCTTTCATTACTTTACTTTACCTTTCATTACTTTACTTTACCTTTCATTACTTTACTTTATTATATTGAATAGTCATCTTATAACACACGCAGCACTCACCACCCCCAGTGTGTGTGTGTCCGTCTCGTCCACGATATTCTCAACATCCTTCCCAAAGTCCACAGTTTCACATCCTCCAGTTTAACCCGCACACAAGAGCTCTCTTGTTCCGGGGATCTCTGGCCACTCATCCACCATCAGCGTCATAGAGCAGCTTCTTCGCGGAACTTGACTCTCACAACGGTGCATCCAGAAGCCTCTCGATCTGATGCCAGTTCCCTCGCCTCATGCCCGAGCTGTCTGCCATGTACCGTGTCCTTCTTCGCGCTGGGCCACCTCAGCCTCTTCTTCCAGGAATCACGCCTTCCTTCACCGTCCTCCCCAAGCTTCCATGTCGTTTAACATGGCCAGAGTATTCCAGTTTCCGAGACATAATGTGTTCATAAGCTAGGCATATATCACCCTTGATCATATATGATCCTTGATTATATATCACCCTTGATCATATATGATCCTTGATTATATATCACCCTTGATCATATATGATCCTTGATCGTTATATCACCCTTGATAGTAGATCACCCTTGATCATATATGATCCTTGATTATATATCACCCTTGGTCATATGTGATCCTTGATCGTTATATCACCCTTGATAATAGATCACCCTTGATCATATATGATCCTTGATTATATATCACCCTTGGTCATATGTGATCCTTGATCGTTATATCACCCTTGATAATAGATCACCATTAATCATATATGACTCTTGATCATATATCATCATTGATCATATATCTCTCTTAATCATAAATCACCCTTCATCAAATATCACCCTTGATCATATATCACCCTTGATCATATATCACTCTTAATCATAGATCACCCTTGATCATATATCACCCTTGATAATATATCACTCTTAATCATAGATCACCCTTCATCAAATATCACCCTTGATCGTTATGTCACCCTTGATCATGTATCATCCTTGATCATATATCACCCTCAATTATATATCAGCCTTAATTATCTCATCTCATCTCATCATGTTCCTCTTGTACCTTGCGGTGTCGAGGTGAAGTATAAACATCGTGAGAGTGCCCGATTATGGGCTTAATTATATATCGTCTTTAATCGTATATCGCCCTTAATCATATATCGCCCCTGATTATAAATTACCCTTGATCATATATCACCATCGATCATATATCACCCGTGATCATATATCACCCTTGATCATATATCATCCTTGATTATATATGACTTTTAATCATATATCACCCATGATCATATGTCAGTCACCCTTGATCATATATGACCCTTGATCATATATTACCCTTGATCATATATCACCGTTATGCATATATCACCCTTGATGACCCTCCTGAAAACACCAGACAGATAATTGCTCACGTTTAAGCTCTTCCACATGTCCATGTCTCCCTTGGCCCACTTACCCCTGACCCGTCTCATCTTCTGACTGCTCTCATCCACAGATCACGGTCCAGTATTATTCATTTAGTGCTTTCTGTCCGTGACAATTCCCTAATCTTGTTATTATTTGTCACTAAACACTCACAGATGCCTTTGTCGCTCCCATTATACCACGATATTCGGACATTTCCTGGACATTTAGCACATCAAAGCGAAACAAAAAGTAGGTTTGGGCCAAACAAAGATAGATGACAGAAAACGGGGAGTAAGGGTATGTCACTATTATGACTTAAAAGTTGTTAATATGGTAGCAGACATGTTGTATTACAACGCAATGACAATATTTCAGCGGTATATAAGCCCACGGCAGTTACGGTAAACGCCGAAGACGATTAATCATCCCATGTAACTTAATCAGCTAACGTCCATTAGGCTCGCTCGTACAGTCGTATTGCTGTTGCTGGTGTGAGGATTAGCTTCTTACGGAGAAAAGCCTACAGCCGCAGTGCTGAAGTATTACTCATTTATTCACATCATGTGTTATATCTCTCTCAGCGGTATGGGTCTGATGCGATGTGGCGAAATATGCCAGGCAGTAAATCGTGCAACATTTCGCTTGTGGCGTCTGTGCTTAAATTCACTAAGGGAATACATTATTTTGGAGAGAGACGAAGACTAGCTAATTATTCCTCCGTACATTCAGACCTACAAACTATTATGGTTCTATCACTTCCCATACACACCGCCGGCTTCCGCTTCAGGACCAGACTTTGAAGCCTGAAGCCCCACAGTCAGACATGACCCGTGTGTTGTAACTCCAGAGTTGTTGTTTTTTTGGCGCTTGCTCGCTTGTTGAACTCAAGCTTAGTCCATACACGCGACTCCTCGTAGCATTGGACTGAATTTTGCGTGTGAATTTGCTTTCCCTGTTACCAGTGACCCTCGCCATCAGGTGAACCCACTCCAACATCAAAGGTACTTGAACTTGTAATATATATACTTCCGCAAGTCAGGGACGAGAAGTCACTATTTTAGTCCAACTGACACGTTTAGGGGTTGATCCCCACTCCCTACCTCAGCATTAGCACACCGGATGTTTAAGAACGAGCGCTCTTATCCTTTCGTCCTTGCTAACCTTCAGACGTGTAGATACTTTCTATCATACTGTCGTCTAAGTAGCCACGGTGGCCGAGTGGTTAGTGTGCATGCCTATCACAACAGTGTCCCGGGTTTAAACCCCAGCAGGAGGATGTCAATTATTGCCACCAACATCGCTCTAGAGTTAGCCCAGCCTCATACAGAGACAGTTTTCAGAATGTTCTGGAAATTGTTCTTGGAAGGAAAAGCGGCGATGAAAGGAACTGGCTCCCTCACCTCATATGTCGTGCCCTGGAAGACGCGGTGGTCCATCTTTTCACACTCTGGCGCCAGTATCTGCTGTAGGACTACTTCAATCGTGTGGTTTAGTCGGTGGTCAGTACTGCATACAATCATCTTGTGGTTTAGTCGGTGGTCAGTACTGCATACAATCATCTTGTGGTTTAGTCAGTGGTCAGTACTGCATACAATGATGTTGTGGTTTAGTCGGTGGTCAGTACTGCATACAATCATCTTGTGGTTTAGTCGGTGGTCAGTACTGCATACAATCATCTTGTGGTTTAGTCGGTGGTCAGTACTGCATACAATCATGTTGTGGTTTAGTCAGTGGTCAGTACTGCATACAATCATCTTGTGGTTTAGTCAGTGGTCAGTACTGCATAAAATCATCTTGTGGTTTAGTCGGTGGTCAGTACTGCATACAATCATCTTGTGGTTTAGTCGGTGGTCAGTACTGCATACAATCATCTTGTGGTTTAGTCAGTGGTCAGTACTGCATACAATCATCTTGTGGTTTAGTCAGTGGTCAGTACTGCATACAGTGATGTTGTGGTTTAGTCGGTGGTCAGTACTGCATACAATCATCTTGTGGTTTAGTCAGTGGTCAGAACTGCATACAATGATGTTGTGGTTTAGTCGGTGGTCAGTACTGCATACAATCATCCTGTGGTTTAGTCAGTGGTCAGTACTGCATACAATCATCTTGTGGTTTAGTCGGTGGTCAGTACTGCATACAATCATCTTGTGGTTTAGTCAGTGGTCAGTACTGCATACATTCATGTTGTGGTTTAGTCAGTGGTCAGTACTGCATACAATCATCTTGTGGTTTAGTCGGTGGTCAGTACTGCATACAATCATCTTGTGGTTTAGTCGGTGGTCAGTACTGCATACAGTCATGTTGTGGTTTAGTCGGTGGTCAGTACTGCATACAGTCATCTTGTGGTTTAGTCGGTGGTCAGTACTGCATACAGTCATGTTGTGGTTTAGTCGGTGGTCAGTACTGCATACAATCATCTTGTGGTTTAGTCAGTGGTCAGTACTGCATACAGTGATGTTGTGGTTTAGTCGGTGGTCAGTACTGCATACAATCATCTTGTGGTTTAGTCAGTGGTCAGTACTGCATACAATGATGTTGTGGTTTAGTCGGTGGTCAGTACTGCATACAATCATCTTGTGGTTTAGTCGGTGGTCAGTACTGCATACAATCATCTTGTGGTTTAGTCAGTGGTCAGTACTGCATACAGTCATGTTGTGGTTTAGTCAGTGGTCAGTACTGCATACAGTCATGTTGTGGTTTAGTCAGTGGTCAGTACTGCATACAGTCATGTTGTGGTTTAGTCAGTGGTCAGTACTGCATACAGTCATGTGGTTTAGTCAGTGGTCAGTACTGCATATAGTGATGTTGTGGTTTAGTCAGTGGTCAGTACTGCATACAGTCATGTTGTGGTTTAGTCAGTGGTCAGTACTGCATACAGTGATGTTGTGGTTTAGTCAGTGGTCAGTACTGCATACAGTCATGTTGTGGTTTAGTCAGTGGTCAGTACTGCATACAGTCATGTGGTTTAGTCAGTGGTCAGTACTGCATACAGTAATGTTGTGGTTTAGTCAGTGGTCAGTACTGCATACCGCCATGTTTTGATTTTGTCAGTGGTCAGTACTGCATACAGTCATGTTGTGGTGTAGTCAGTGGTCAGTACTGCATACCGCCATGTTTTGATTTTGTCAGTGGTCAGTACTTCATACAATCATCTTGTGGTTTAATCGGTGGTCAGTATTGCGTAGAATTATGTTGTATGTAATTGTTGTGCTTGTATTACAATCATTATAAGCATTGTTATTTTAGGCGAATATCATCATCATGTGTCAAGTCGATTAGCCTGATCGGCCATGTTTCGCCATCTCACTCGATCACCAGAGTCGTGGATCAGCTCCGTGTTCTTGTCTCGACCATGCCACGTGGCCAAGCCATCCAGGTATTTACTTCTCTGCCTTCCCTTTGTTCTTTTCCCCTCAATCTTGCCCGTTCTAACCAAATTCTAAAGTTTATTTCTTCTCATAATGTGTCCAAAAAAACTGTGACTGTCTGTATCTAATTTCTCTAATCGGTTTACGGTTTTCATCTGCTTCTTGTAGGACTTGCTCATTCGTTTTTCTCTCTGTCCATGCTGTTCTTTGCATTTTCTGGTAGGGGAACATACCAGACATTCACAGTACAGACAAATACACATTAGCTGATGTTATCGTGTTATGTCATAGCAAAAGCTGAAACAGGTTTGTCAGCAATGAGAGTTATGGCGACTGCCAATATCGAGCAAAGACTGCTATTACTTCTGTTCCAAGGACTGGTGCTTTCACGCATCGAGTATGCCCTGGCCATCCTCATTGTCAGCCCTACACAGATTGGAAGACTTGAAAAGGTACAAAACGAAGCCATGTGCATCATTTTGGGCTGCACGAAAGATACCAGCTGTGTAGCAATGAGATACCTCCTTGACTTCCCGACAATGGAACACAGGATCAAGATCTGGAGAGCTCGTGCATACTTAAAAATAAGTGCAGATGAGTAGCACCCTCTGCATGACGCTATATTCAGAGAAAAGGGTGACAGGCTAAAGAGGGGCAAATCATGGATGGGTCGGGAGGAAGATGTTGTCAGACAGGTCTGCAGTCTTACCAGTATCAACCCCTGCAAGGAATGGGTGCCGATGCCTCCAGCTTTTAAGTGTACCTTCTCCTGCATTATCACACTCGACAGACGGTGCAGAGAGCAGAACCCTGCCGCTGTCAATGCAGAGGTTAACGCGCTCATCTATGATCACTCAGATAGCCCCGAAGTGCTCATCTATACAGATGGATCTGTTGTAAAGCAGCAGAGAAGTGCGTGGGCATTTACAGCCCGTTCAGCGGGCCGAACCGTTCAAGAATCCAGTGGTGCCCACTCTATGACCACGAGCAGCATGACGATGGAGGTGATGACAGTTACACGGGCTTTCATATGGCTGGAATCACAGCATTATACCAACGTGTGTGTACTAAGTGATTCAATGAGCATGATTTAGAAGGTCGAAGCTGGATCTGTACGTAAACAGTGGACTGAGTCGCTGCGGAAGTCTGTTATCCGTAAAGTCACCTTCATCTTCGTCCCGGGACATGCGGGAGTCGAGGGAAATGAACGAGCTGATAAATTGGCTGCTGGCCCTGTAGATGGCCAGCCCATGGATCGTGCCGATGTTATTAACGTCCTTAAAGATATGTCGAGAACAGAGGACTTTGACGTCAGTGAATCCACATCGCTGTCCAGGATGAAAGACTTGGGAGTAAGAATTGGCACGGCCAGACACGAGAGGTACATCGGGAAAACGAGGTGCCTCGTCAACCAACACAGAACTGGCACTATTAGCCACCGGACGCTAATGCATATGCTGGGGTAGGGGGGGGGGGGAGATATGAGCACCTATGGACCTGTCCGGAGTGCAGTGAAGATACCCCAACTGATAACTGATCGTGTTATGAAAGAACATACCTTCAGGTCTACTAGGTCAGGATATTTTGAGGTGAATTGCCAGTTCCTTTCCTCATCATCTTGCCAAGCAACTTCCGGTGGCCCCTGCTGTGCTTCTGAGTCGGCACTAATCAGAACTGGGATCAGAGAAGCAACAATCTGTCCTCTCCTGGGCATTGAAGCGGGACCGATGTCTTGTCACCCAGTGCTCTATCTACTGAACCAACACTCCTGCCACGAACCTAAGCAGACGAGAAACAATTGAGAAGTCAAAAATCGTTGCTGTGACGAGTTCTGATTTGTACTCGCGAGTGTGAGGTAATTAGCCGGTTCTAGAAATAGCTTCTGTAGCCACTTTACATTATTGACAAGCGCATTCTGATCCCGGCTGTAGCTCGGTAGACATCGTTAGACGGCGGCCGATCCAGCAGAAAGACGACGCAAACAGATGTTGATGGATTGCCGGCCGCACTGAAGTCCTGCGGGGAAGATGGCACTGACGGTGACAAAGTGGAGAGAGGGACGAGGGAAATCAACCTCAACTATTGATGTGTTTTCAGTAATTAGTCTAGCTTAGTGTTGGAAGCTGGGCTCTAAGGCGGTCGGAGGGAAGACGATGAGATTGGAATTGACAGATCTGATTTCATTGACTCGAGGGCTTCTTCTTTGACAGAGAGGTTGATAAGATAGGTATACCATCAAAGAAGGGATATATAGATAAAACAACACACGTGTTCAGCATAGACAAGCAGTTCTGTAAACAAAGAACACTACATTCAACAATCTGGACATCTTGAGCGAGACTAAGTCGCAAAGACAACGTATCACAAACATCAGACGAGGTCAGCATGGCCGAATGGATAAGAACTCGTGTTCTTAAACATCCGTTGTGCTGATGCCGAGGGAAGGGGTTCAACTCCCTACACAGGACAGTTGCGCTAAAATGTTGACCTCTCGTTCTTGACTTCGGGAGGTAAATTACAAGTGCCTCTGGAGTCGGAGTGGGTTCGCCTGATAGCGAGGGACACTGTTAATAGGGAAAGCTAATCCACATGCAAATTCAGTCCAGCACCACTAGAAGTAGTGTGTGTGGACTACGTTTGAGTTCAAAGCCAGCGAGCGCCAAAACAAAAGATAAAATCAGAAATAGGCAGTCAGCATTATGTTGGCCACATTAAGAAAAGACAAAAACTGGAACATTTTGTGACAGCCGGAAAGATTTGTGGAAAGAGACATAGAGGAAGACAGTGTGAAAACATTCTTGACACTCTTGTGTCATGGCACGGAAGGGAGTGAACACATAAATTGATCTATGACGTCGGAGATCGCCGTTTGTGGAGAAGCGTGATCGCCCATGCCAACCGGTAAGCCACTTGATGATGATGATGATGATGATGCTGATGATGATGATGATGATGATGATGATGATGATGATGATGATGATGATGATGATGATGATAAAGACGACGACGATCGACGACGACGACGACGACGACGACGACGACGACGATCGACAAACGGATCGTTGGAGGCACGGGAGGGAAGTATACAAATATACACGTTGTCTTGATTCCAAAGGCAACATCAACCATTTGACCCCTGAGGACGACAACACAATTTGCAGACACATCACTGAACATGCTTGTGAACGAACTCAAACCACAAATCACTCAAGATTTGTAAATGTAACTTTTATGTCTGAATGTCCAGCTTTACAGATGTCACGGCATTGTTACTTCTACATCAGACAGATGTCAGTCAAACATCAATTCTATGAATGTCCAGCTCTTAGAGATATCGGAAAATTGTTACTTTTACACCAACCAGAGCAGTGTCAATTATCAATTCTTGGGGAAGGAGGATGAGGAATGGCACACCTTAGACAGACTCTAGTACAACTAGCAACGGCACTTTGACCACGGTCTTTGCTGTGAGGTAATCAGTCGGGGACATTCAAATGTACGTACTCATATATTGCAAGAGAATCACCACACTGTAGGAGACAATCAGCACCCAAGTCTTGCATTCGCCGTTTGGAAAGCTCATGAGCCTGATCGATGTGTTTCTTGTTGTCCTGGAGTCGACACAGTTAGGGCTCTAACATGAGGCCTCTATATGGTACACATCATATATGAATCTCGTGGATCCTTCAAATTCTGTCAGATTCCGGTCGCAAAAGCACTTGTTTTTTTTTCCTCGCTTTGACCTCAAGCGTAGTCCATATAGTGCTATTGCTTTTAATGCACTGGAATTATTTTTGCGTGCGTATTAGTGTTCCGTGTTACCACTCTCCCTCGCCATCAGGTGAACCCACTATGAATTCTGAGACACTTGTAGTTATGTCTAATCATTTACGCCACCAAATCCAGGATGATAAGTCAGCAATTTAGTCAAACTGGCCGGTGTAAGGGTTGAACCCGCTAGCTCGGCATTAGCGCACCGGAAATTTAAGAACGAGCACTGTTACCCATTCGCCCGTGCTGACACCCGAAAGCAATGTGTAAACACAATACCGTTCGTTAAAATGGTCACGTGGCGACATTGACATTATAATAATCAGTATATATGTTCAGCAACACCCTGAACCATCACACAGCTGATCGATCTGAATTCATCTTTACTACTATTTCCACACAATAGCCAGTCAACATAGAACTGGTGGCATTAGTCTCTACACGTAAAGGGAGATACTCAGGAGAGGATCTGAGCACGTGTGAACTAATATTTCTATCTTCTTCTTCTTCTTCTTCTTCTTCTTCTTCTTCTTCTTCTTCTTCTTCTTCTTTCGTTGATCCGAAATGTGTGTTTTTGACGTAACTGCGTTGGGCCTGTTTACAGCAGATCTACGATATCTGCGCCTTTCGGCCGACACATCCGACTTCTTCAGTCATTTGTTGACCGATTTAACCTTCCCAACGTTAAAACGTTAGTAACGTTAAAAATCTACCCAAAGTATTTCAGGATTCTCGCCGGTGCTACGGAGTTCGTGCACTGAGCTGAGTTTCTCCAGACTCAGTTTTGAGTTAGGAGAAGAACGGAGCACTGATGGGGTACGCCCGTGTGAAGTTATGTTGATCCATCGACTAAACTAAACTAATCTAAACTATTAACCTTCCCAGATTTCGATGTACAGATGATCTGTTGAATTACTAACTAACAACATATAAGATATAAGATATTTCAGCAAGACCCACACTCATGGTGCCACTTTATGTCTGCAAACGTGAATTTACCAAACTGACACGACGTCTGGTCCACGAATGCACATGAGCCTCTCTCCAGTCGGCTTATCTCAATAACGTCCCATGATTCCAGTGTTTTACGTGACCCCTGCCACGTAGGTTTTGTCATGGATTATACTCATACCAGTTCAGTCACGTAGGCATGAATCCCGTTGATAACTGGGTCACGATCGTTGCCAATCAGAATAGAACCTAATCAAGGATGGCCATGAAGTACTAGAGGGGTGAACAACTTCATCCAACGAGATTCGTAAACACACTTCAACATTTGTACTTTCAGAAAATACCATATGGCCATGTTATTACAAGTTGCTCATCAATTATCATCATCATGTGCCATGCCAGTTGGTATAGGCGACCATGGCTCTACGCAGATCTGAGTCTCTGATGTTCTGGATTAACTCTGCTGCTGATATTCCTCCATGTCACCGTCTCAGTCCATCCTGCGTCATTTCTCTTGGTCTGCCTGTCTTTTTCCCCACTGATCTTTCCAGTTGTCACGATGTTTTCTAATGTCTCTCTTCTCATTACATGACCAAAGAACGCTGCTTGTCTCTGTCTCATAGTTTTATATAATGTTCTACTTTTATTATCTTCTTCGATTCTTATTACTCTGACATTCCTCTGGAGCAGCAGCAGTAGCAACAGCAGCAGCAGTAGTAGCAGCAGCAGCCTCGATAAATTGAAGCTAACAGGCATACAACGGCCTATTTCTAAGACAGAAACTGACAGCATGAGTTATGTCTGCGATAATCATTAAATCTCCGAGTTTTACCAAATTCAACTTATGACACTAATCTAATTTAACACTGCACGTATGAACAATATTAACACAGATTAAACCAGGTTCTCTGCCCCATGAAAGTCGAACTCCAGAACCAGGCGGTTAATTGTGTGTGGTTTCCCACATGTTTGCAGAAACACGATCCCTCAATCGTGTGTGCCTTCCTGTCACATTCAATTAGTCATCATGTGTTTAATTATCTCTTTTGTTTTAGCTGTGCTTATCACTGGCCGAGGCAGATTCGAGGGCAGCTTTGTCTTGCGTGTGGAGAAGTCTAATTTGATTATATCTGCTCGCCTTTTATATCTAGTGTGGGAGATTGCGTATTATGTGATAATACTAGTTGTTGTGAAGGAAAAGAAAATGTTTCAAATTAGCGTCGTTTTTATACATCTTATAAGCATCAGAGTCTTCATTATCATAATCATGATCAGCTAGTGCCTTCTCCATTTTAAAGGTCGACCTCCAAAAGACGACACTGAATCTTCAAGACTGTCTTTCAGGTGTCTTCACTCTGTAGACAGGCAATGTCTGTTGTGTTGCCATTGTGTCAGTCATTGTGTGATCTATGAGAGTTCTGTATACTGTGTTGAGAACATCTTTGTATGGTCTATGAGAGTTCTGTATGCTACGTTGAGAACATCTTTGTATGGTCTACTGGAGTTCTATACTCTATGTTTAGAACGCCCTTGTGTGGTCTATGGGAGGATAATATATCACTTAACGAACTATCAAAATTTGCAATGAAACAAACACTACAACACAAAGTATGTAGCCCCCTCTCGCCCAGGCATGTCAACGGAATCCATAAGGTCAGTGCAGCCACATGGTAGAAACTTTCGCTAGGTCTATAATGTTCAGCCTTCACATATTCTACATCAGGCGATGCGCGAGGTAGGGTGTCCACTTTCCTTATTCCGTCGCTTTTCCTTCCCAAACAATTCTGAAAAGCGTCTGGTGATATTATTTGAATCTAGAGTCGCCGCAGAGAGGATGTGGCGAACACTCAGTACTTCGAGGAAAACCCAGACGGACACATAACCAGACTGCAGCTGTTATCATTAGTACTGGGCCTCTTCACCGGTTGTTGAAGATGGGAAAGGAGCGCGTATGGGAATGTCCCGAGGGGTAACAGGTCTGTTCTGAATTCAGCTGAGAGCGAGCTGGTCAGAATGATATTGTTGCAGATTAAACCAGGATCACTGTCTTGGTTGGTTAGACCGCTACCTGCTGCGCCACGGCAGCTGTGGACATAATAGCCTGAAAGTGATAAGACTTATATGTGATGTGCCGTGCAACAAATGAGAGTGTGATGAGTTGATTGGGTTAAAGGACATTAGAATGGCCTCACGATTCGCCTGGGATGTTACAGGACATTAGAATGGCCTCACGATTCGCCTGGGATGTTACAGGACATTAGAATGGCCTCACGATTCGCCTGGGATGTTACAGGACATTAGAATGGCCTCACGATTCGCCTGGGATGTTACAGGACATTAGAATGGCCTCACGATTCGCCTGGGATGTTACAGGACATTAGAATGCTCTCACGATTCGCCTGGGATGTTACAGGACATCAGAATGGCCACACGATTCGCCTGGGATGTTACAGGACATTAGAATGCTCCCACGGTGGTTAAAGGATGAGTTAGAGGACATATGGATATTCATACGTTTGAAATAGGATAAGTTAAAGGGTATCCGGATATTTCAACGTCTGGCCCAGCATGAATTGAATATACATCAGCATGTTCTTATACCTGGTCCAGGATGAGTTAAAGAACATTATGATGTTTTCATGCCTGGTCCTGTGAGAGTTAAAGAACATTATGATGTTTTCATGCCTGGTCCTGGATGAGTTAAAGAACATCAGGGTGTTTCATACCTGATCCAGGACGAGTTAAAAGAACATTATGATGTTCTCATGCCTGGCCCATGATGAATTAAATAACATGTCTGGTCCAGCATGAATTAAAAGACAATCATGATGTTTCCATGTCTGGCCTAGGAGGAATTAAAAGAACATTATGATGTTCCCATGTTGGTCCAGGATGAGTTAAAAGAACATTTACGATGTTCCCATGTTTGGCACAAGATGGTATAGGGAACGTGGGGATGTTCTCAGGTTGTCGCAGTTGTCGAACTATGACATCAGAAGAAATATCCACGACCTGCGAGGGAAAGGCATCAGTCACAAACGATGGAACTTCAAGGGCTCCTCTCCACGACGCCCTTCAGCATAAACAGAACAATAACAGCAATAACATAAATATCAACGCGAGCAAGACTGAAACGATAACAATCAGCCAGAGACTCGCTAAACATTTAAACAAACAAACAACAACAAATTAGAACAAGTCTCAGGGTTCAAGTATCCAGAACAAAGACAAAAAGACGGAAGATGAGACACTGAGACGGAAACAAGACGCCAAAATGTAAATGCTGCGACCCATCATCTGTCACCTTCACTTAAACATCCGCGGATCCTGTTGGAAGTTCAGCGATATGTGATATGCCGTATTTTTCTTCCACCGCGTACTAATCATTGTCAGGCTCGGCACACATCATCCCCTTTTCCTCTCCTTGCCAGAAGCTCTGACTACATGTGGGGGAAGTGTTTGATGAAAGCCGCAGGTGTTTCCACGAAAAACATAACACAGAATGACATTAGATATACGATAAGCATATCATTTGTCATAACGAAGGTGGCTTTCTGCAAATATGGAAAATATACTTACCAACAAAAAGTTGTCCATTGCAGTGAGAAAAAGAGTTGAAGTTATATATATATATATATATATATATATATATATATATATATATATATATATATATATATATATGTGTGTGTGTGTGTGTGTGTGTGTGTGTGTGTGTGTGTGTGTGTGAGAGAGAGAGAGAGAGGGAGAGAGAGAGAGAGAGAGAGAGAGAGAGAGAGAGAGAGAGAGAGAGAGAGAGAGAGAGAGAGAGAGAGAGAGAGAGAGACCATTAGCAGACAAGATGAGAAACATCTAATGGCTTTGGAAATGTGGTTTCTGAGAAAAATGCAACCGATATCATGGACGCACAGAAAATCAGATGAGACATTCCTTCATGTGACAAATGAAAAACGGGGACTCTCATCTCATCTCATCATGTTCCTCTTGTACCTTGTGGTGTCGAGGTGAAGTATAAACATCGTGAGAGTGCCCGATTATGGGCTTCATATATCGATATTCCCATGGACTCTGCTATTCCCTCCGTCCAACGTTTACGTGGTCGGCCTCTTCCTCTGTTTCCATCTAGTCTGTACATCATTGCTTGTTGTGGTATGCTGTTGACTGGTAACCTACTTACATGGCCAAACCATTTGACTTGCTGCTTTCTGGTAAAATCTAGTGCTGCTTTAACCCCCACTTTAGTTCTGATTTCTTCATTTCTGATCTTATCTCTTCTTGATACGTAGAGTATTCTTCTCAGGAATTCTTCTCTTTTTCTGTCATTGTCCAGGTTTGGCATTGGTAGCATAGAGTTGGTAGGATGACTGGTTGGAGAAATTAGACGCAGACAGTCAATATTTTTTTGAACAAGTTATGAGAAGAAATGGACTTGAAAATGTAGTGACAACTGGAAAACTTGATGGGAAGAGAGCAAGAGGAAGACAGATGGATAAATACCTTGATGGTTTGGTAGCATGGCATGGTCGGGACAAGAACACAGCCCTGATTCGAGACTCTGGTAGCTGTGTAAGATGGCGAACCATGACCGCTCACTCCTGTAGACATGGCACTTGATGATGATGATGATGATGATGATGATGATGATGATGATGATGATGATGATGATGATGATGATATCATACATCGAATTCAACTTCCTTCGGGACACTAGGTTAGTCTATTTTCGCTTATAACGGGGTAGCGGGACCGTTTCCTACACGCCTCCGTTTGAACTTCAACGTTAACCTCTCGTTCAGAAAGTAATGGCAAACTACTGATTATACCCTATGCCTAGAACATCAACCTGATATAGGGGTTGATCGCGACGTCCTGCAAAGAACATGCAAAAAGAAATTTAAAGTAAAAGTACCGTGAAATAGCTGACCGTCGTGGAGGAGACACATGATCAGTCTAAGCCTACGTCATGCCCGTCAGAACGTCCTGTGCCGAATCATGACCCAGTTACTTCATAGTTGTTAGTCGCGGTTTCAACTTAACGCCCAAGGGTCACTTCATAACTGCTCCAGTGAATATCACACAAAATGCTCCTCACTGTTCCATGTGAAAAGGGGAACATACTGCAGTTTCGACACACCAACAATACGTACATGCAGGCATACATGTATAAGGCCGCTGCCAGAATGCCAAAACCACAGTCCGCCACTAAAATTGCAGGTCATCGACGGTGGAAGCGGTAGTAACTAGAAAACCAGCAGTTGCACACCACATTACTGCATAAGGCAAAACTAGCTAGTTCAGCAACCGGCCCGTCGCCATTTTCTGAACATGTTCACAATACAAACCACAGCGTACCGATGGAAAAGTATGACATTTATAGCTCACAGTGTCGCTCCACGCACTTAACTCAGTAGCTGAGCGACGGAACCATATACTACCAGTCAAAAATTAGGGAAATGAGCAAGCAATCCGTAGCCAAAAGCACACCTACCCCAGAGGCCTTAACAGCTCAACAGCCTGTCCGCCATTTTTGGACCGGAAGCAAAGTTACATCATAATTAACGCGGCATAATATCAAAATAATTGGCCTAACATCATGCATCGATTTCATCTTTCCTCTGGGGACTGGGTGGGTTCTGTTCACCATAAAACTCCTCAAGCCCGTGGAGGAAATATACCAATGTAAGTCTAAAACCAGCCAGTCCGCGTGTGCAGTGGCGTATCATAACCTGGTTATCACCTACAACAATATTGGTGTAACTCGGCACACGTATCTGTTGACAGATACATCAACGCTAATCTAACTCGTCACACGAATCTGTTGACGGATACAATACTAGTGTATCTGGGCACACGAATCTGCTGACGGACAGTTTGTCTAACCTAGTCTAACTCGACACATACGTCTGTTGATAGGTACAATAATGGTGTAATTCGACACGCGAATCTGTTGACAGATATATCAATACTAGTATAGCAGGGCACCTTAATCTTTCACAGATACATCAACACTAGTATAGCAGGGCACCTTAAACTGTCCACAAATACATCGACACTAGTATAGCAGGGCACCTTAAACTGTCCACAAATACATCGACACTAGTATAGCAGGGCACCTTAAACTGTCCACAAATACATCAACACTAGTATAGCAGGGCACGTTATTCTGTCCACAGATACACCAACACTAGTATAGCAGGGCACGTTATTCTGTCCACAGATACACCAACACTAGTATAGCAGGGCACGTTATTCTGTCCACAGATACATCAACATTAGTATAGCAGGGCACGTTATTCTGTCCACAGATACACCAACACTAGTATAGCAGGGCACCTTAAACTGTCCACAGATACATCAACACTAGTATAGCAGGGCACCTTAAACTGTCCACAAATACATCAACACTAGTATAGCAGGGCACCTTAAACTGTCCACAGATACATCAACACTAGTATAGCAGGGCACCTTAAACTGTCCACAAATACATCAACACTAGTATAGCAGGGCACGTTATTCTGTCCACAGATACACCAACACTAGTATAGCAGGGCACGTTATTCTGTCCACAGATACACCAACACTAGTATAGCAGGGCACGTTATTCTGTCCACAAATACATCAACACTAGTATAGCAGGGCACCTTAAACTGTGATACGTTGACGCGGTCATCTACACAGATGGGTCGGTCGTCCGACATGTGAGAAGCTCATGGGTCTTTACAGCTCGGGCCGGAGGGAGAATTGTGAAGGAGGACTCTGGTGCTTTCACTGAAACCACAAGTAGCCTGACCATGGAAGTCATGGCAGTAAGTAAAGCAATAACATGGCTCGAGACACAGACATTCACTAGGGCTTGTTTCCTTAGCGACTCAATGAACATGATCAAGAGGATAGAGGAGGGGTCGATCCGAAGAGAATGGTTGCGGCCTTTGGAGCGATCTCGACTGGCAAAGATTAGTTTCATCTTCGTGCCAGGGCATGCGGGAGTACAAGGAAATGAGCGGGCTGACAAGCTCGCAGGTGAGGCTACTGTGGAGGGCGGACGCGCCATGGACCAAGCTGACATTCTGAATGCTCTACGAGAAGTAAGACTTTTGCGAGAACCAAGTGATGACTGTGAATCTACAACAATGGCCAGACTGCGAGAACAGCAAATTAAAAGAGGGGTGGCCAAACAAGAACACTACGCAGGAAGCCAAAGAAGATTTATAAACCAACACAGAACTGGCGTCGTTAGCCGCTACACGTTACGGGATTTGCTGAGGAGGGGATCCGAGCACTTATGGACTGAATGGTTCGATGTGCAATGAGGATGATCTAACGACTAACTAACTAACTAACCTTAAACTGTCCACAGATACACCAACACTAGTATAGCAGGGCACGTTATTCTGTCCACAGATACACCAACACTAGTATAGCAGGGCACGTTATTCTGTCCACAAATGCATCAACACTAGTATAGCAGGGGACCTTAAACTGTCCACAAATAGATCAATACTAGTATAGCAGGGCACCTTAAACTGTCCACAAATACATCAACACTAGTATAGCAGGGCACCTTAAACTGTCCACAAATAGATCAATACTAGTATAGCAGGGCACGTTATTCTGTCCACAGATACACCAACACTAGTATAGCAGGGCACGTTATTCTGTCCACAGATACACCAACACTAGTATAACAGGGCACGTGATTCTGTCCACAGATACAAGAGTGGGTGTGTGTTGTGTGTGACAAGCGGCGCCGGCTAATGATGACCACAGGGATGTGGTACCATGGCTACCACCCGGAGTCGGAACTGCCCCTGGAGAAACAGATTGTATCAGGGACGAACTCAGACAGGACCAGAGGGGTTCGTCGTGTTCTCGTCTGTTTTAATTGGGGGAAGTTTGCTTGTGTGTGTCTGTTCGTGCTAGTGTGTGTTTGTGTGTTTGTCCGTGCTAGTGTGTGTTAGTTCGTGCTAGTGTGCGGTAGTTCGTGCTAGTGTGCGGTAGTTCGTGCTAGTGTGTGTTAGTTCGTGCTAGTGTGTGGTAGTTCGTGCTAGTGTGTGTTTGAGTGTTTGTCCGTGCTAGTGTGTGTTTGTGTGTTTGTCCGTGCTAGTGTGTGGTAGTTCGTGCTAGTGTGTGGTAGTTCGTGCTAGTGTGTGTTTGTTCGTGCTAGTGTGTGGTAGTTCGTGCTAGTGTGTGGTAGTCCGTGCTAGTGTGTGGTAGTTCGTGCTAGTGTGTGGTAGTTCGTGCTAGTGTGTGGTAGTTCGTGCTAGTGTGTTTGTTCGTGCTAGTGTGTGGTAGTTCGTGCTAGTGTGTGGTAGTTCGTGCTAGTGTGTGTTAGTTCGTGCTAGTGTGTGGTAGTTCGTGCTAGTGTGTGGTAGTTCGTGCTAGTGTGTGGTAGTTCGTGCTAGTGTGTGGTAGTTCGTGCTAGTGTGTGTTTGTTCGTGCTAGTGTGTGGTAGTTCGTGCTAGTGTGTGGTAGTTCGTGCTAGTGTGTGGTAGTTCGTGCTAGTGTGTGGTAGTTCGTGCTAGTGTGTGGTAGTTCGTGCTAGTGTGTGGTAGTTCGTGCTAGTGTGTGTTTGTTCGTGCTAGTGTGTGGTAGTTCGTGCTAGTGTGTGGTAGTTCGTGCTAGTGTGTGTTTGTTCGTGCTAGTGTGTGGTAGTTCGTGCTAGTGTGTGATAGTTCGTGCTAGTGTGTGGTAGTTCGTGCTAGTGTGTGGTAGTTCGTGCTAGTGTGTGGTAGTTCGTGCTAGTGTGTGGTAGTTCGTGCTAGTGTGTGGTAGTTCGTGCTAGTGTGTGTTTGAGTGTTTGTCCGTGCTAGTGTGTGTTTGTGTGTTTGTTCGTGCTAGTGTGTGTTAGTTCGTGCTAGTGTGTGGTAGTTCGTGCTAGTGTGTGGTAGTTCGTGCTAGTGTGTGGTAGTTCGTGCTAGTGTGTGGTAGTTCGTGCTAGTGTGCGGTAGTTCGTGCTAGTGTGTGGTAGTTCGTGCTAGTGTGTGGTAGTTCGTGCTAGTGTGTGGTAGTTCGTGCTAGTGTGTGTTTGAGTGTTTGTCCGTGCTAGTGTGTGTTTGTGTGTTTGTCCGTGCTAGTGTGTGGTAGTTCGTGCTAGTGTGTGGTAGTTCGTGCTAGTGTGTGGTAGTTCGCGCTAGTGTGTGGTAGTTCGTGCTAGTGTGTGGTAGTTCGTGCTAGTGTGTGTTTTAGTGTTTGTCCGTGCTAGTGTGTGTTTTAGTGTTTGTCCGTGCTAGTGTGTGTTTTAGTGTTTGTTCGCGCTAGTGTGTGTTTGTGTTTTTGTTCGTGCTAGTGTGTGAGCTGACCCACAACTCTGGTGATCGAGTGAGATGGCAAAACATGACCGCCCACGCTTACTGGCATGGCACATGATGGGTGGAGTGTGTGTGTGATCGTGCTAGTGTGTGTGTTTGTTTGTGCTAGTGTGTGTGTTTGTTCGTGCAAGTTTGTGTTTGTGTTTTTGTTTGTGCTAGTGTGTATTTGTTCGATCTAGTGTGTATTTGTGGTTTGTTTGTGCTAGTGTGTGTTTGTTTGTGCTAGTGTGTGTTTGTTCGTGCTACCATTCCCCATAGCTGTAATATATCCTGGTTTCTGAGCAGTGTGGAGGACGAAGTATGAGAAGTAAATAAACATGCTCACAGTAACTGACACATGTGCGAGCCTCCTTGGCCAAGTAGTTACACTGCCTGCCTCGCAAGGTTGTGGGTTTCATTCCAGTTTACATCGTTCGGTTCACGAGCGCAGTTTTCTCTGAGACCAGAAGGGGGTTGTCGCTGCAGCTACGGATTTCGTGCTCTGTGCGACGCTTTCGACATGTCGCCCTGTGGAAAAACACCGAGCTATAATTTGGATAAAACAAGGTGCAATGAAATCGACTTTTAAACTATGTTTGACACAAGTGAAGTTGTGTGATTTGTTCATTGCCAAGAGTTGTGTGTCCAGCAGGACAGCCTGATGGTGTTGAGTATGGACGCCTCCATGAACTCCAACTTCTCGCAAACTTCCAGCAAGGACAGTCGGGGCAGCCGGGAGTCCAGGTGAGTTTCTGCACTGTCCTGGTCGTCTGATTGAGTGCAGAACGAATGAACAAACAACTTTATTTTCAAAGGGTCACAAATTGGACACGCAGGCCCGTCTGATATTCACTTATCTTTCTTATATCAATTAACTATTGTGCATGTTACATTCCTATTTTTCTGTTTTGTTTTGTTCGCATATCCTTTACAGGACATCGCAGTCACCATCATCATCTTTCAGCTGATTGTTGATTTCTTGGCAAGTTTACGCTCAGTAGTTTGCCTTTGCTTTCTGAGCGATCGGCTCATTTACCCCGTAAGTTACCGACGTGGAGAGAACCGCTACCGAGTCTCGCGCACGTCACGTTACTCGCGAGAGTATACGAGATTACGGAGAAAGACGGTAAACCCCTTGGCCAGGGAACAGAAAATTATCAGATGAATGTTGTGAACGTAAAGAATGAATATTACCATGTTATGAGACGTGTAGGCAGGCATACGTGCACACATACACACATACACACACAGACATGCACATATGTATAAACAAATACATACATAACTGCATGCACACATTCATACATACATCATTTACACACACTCTCACAGTTATGCACCGACCCATTAACACAAGCTGATGCCGAGGTAGCCAGTTCATCCCCTACACCGGTAATCTCGACTAAAATTTTGACTTCTCGTCCCAGGCTTGGGGACGGAAATTACAAGTACCTCAGAAGTCAGAGTGGGTTCGCCTGATGACGAACGTCATAATAAAAGCTAATCCATAAATATCTAAAAGCTAATCCATAAATATCTCAAAGCTAATCCATAAATATCTAAAAGCTAATCCAGAAATCAGCCCTCTGCATTCTTTTGTAGTAGACTACAATTGAGTTCAAAGTGGGCGAACAAAGAAACAATGAAAATGATCAACAACACCAGAATGGTCAGTATTAGAATCATCAATATTATTACCAAAAACATCATCAATATTATTACATCCGTATTCCCACAGTAGACTTCTATTACTGATAGAATATGTGTATTCCAACAGTAAACTTCGTTCAATAAACTATTCAATCATAATTTTCAAAATCATCAACATTTTCTCAACATTCTCAAAATATTCAACATTGTCAGAATATCAAACATCATCAAAATATTAAACATTTTCAAAATCAACCGAATATTCGATCATAATTTGAGTCATCAACATCAGAATCATCAACATCACCTAAGTCACAAACATCTAAATCATCGAAACTAAAGACAAAACACCCGTATCATAAGTAAAATATAATCACTGAAGCTGACCCGTTTCAATACTTGCACAAATATCTATTTTATCATTTCGATTATCGTTTATGCCATTATCATTGAAATAATTGTTTCGTTTTGCTAATGGAATTCTAATTTTCAATACATGTCATGTAGAGAAGACAGTGACATCACAGGCGGAGGCGGCACTAGCTGGGAAGGTTCACGGTGCGGGGGAGACAGCGGTCTGAGCTTGGAACTGAGCAGTCTGTCAGCGGCGTCCAGTCAGAACTCCGAGCTGGCCAGGCATGTCTATGAGCAGAACAAGATGAAAGGTGATTGTTCGGGAATAGTTATTTACAATTGTCGCCGGCAGAAAGGCATCATCTCTCACTAGCACTAGGTATTCACACACATGCACGCGCCCACACACAAAGAGCTTTGTGTGTGCATGCACGTGAGTGGCCGGGTCTGTTTACGGCACGTTACTTTAAAAAAAAAATAATAATAAAAATTGCACCGTGGCAGTTTCTCACCATGGCTCTGAGACGTGATAGCGCCATTACAATTTGTAGGTCTAGAACAAAAAGGAAGGGGCGGCCAGTCTTTCCTTCACTTTGGCAAGCGGTGAGCCCAGGAGTGGAACGCGCGTGCTCGTGATATCACGTGCGGAGTTCGATATCAACTTCGCTAGCGGGCTATTCACATGACTTTTGGAAACGTCACATGACTTTTGAAAACGTCACATGACTTTTGGAAACGTCATATCACTTTTTGAAACAGAGGATATTCACTCTGTGAGCAAACTTGCTGTTGTGAGCTGGTTGATATTTTAACCTTTTGATTCTGGCAGATGGAAATGTTAATTTGTTAGCTATCCTACCTCACGGGTCTGAAATTATATCGTGAAATCTCGACTATACTACGCACAAGATGTCAAACAGAAAAATTAGTCTTATAAGGGTAAGCCAAGGGAGATATAGGAAGATAGTGGAAGATGTATGGGGGAAGCTGAAACAGTTGAAACAAGTGGTGATGTAAGCCACATCAACTTTATCACAATATAAAATGACAGAGAGGATTGGGGAATCATAAACGCCCCTAGGTGCTTCTAACCAGGAGCTAGCAGAAGAAGGGGAAGTGGAGGAGAAATGGGAAGAAGAAGAAGAAGAAGAAGAAGAAGAAGAAGAAGAAGAAGAAGAAGAAGAAGAAGAAGAAGAAGAAGAAGAAGAAGAAGAAGAAGAAGAAGAAGAAGGAGGAGGAGGAGGAGGAGGAGGAGGAGAGGGAAGAAGAAGAAGAAGAAGAAGAAGAAGAAGAAGAAGAAGAAGAAGAAGAAGAAGGAGGAGGAGGAGGAGGAGGAGGAGGAGGAGGGGATAGATGTGGAGGAGGGGTTTGGGGAGGAGTCGGAGGAAGCGAAAGAAGAACAAAGAAGAAGAGGTGGTTGTTTAGGAGGATGGTCAGAAGGAGAAGGCGAAGGAGAATGAAGAAGGTTGGGGAAAGATGTGATGGAAGAGCAGATGGAACGGAAGAAGAATGAAGCAGAGGAAAATGAAGAGAATGAAATCTGCCAATATAGATGCAAAATGCGTTCTGGCTTTGATACTCTCACATATAAAGTGTCTTTATACCGTTTTAACAGCACACATACACCTCACCCGACAGTGTGCAAACATCAGCAATATGTTTCCACCGAACCTGCCATTGTGCTTACACTATGTCACACAAGCCCCCCCGACTATTTCAGTAAAAGCCACAAGTATTTGAGTTGAGCTTCTGGCTACGTATTGCGTGCTCTACTTCAAATTTCCCCAAATGTAATCTCTTGATCACATTTGTGTCTGCAGCTAGATTTGAGTATTTCTAGACTTGGCTACATTCAAACGTGAGCTGTTCAGACACCAAGTTAAAACGTTTCATTGATTTTTTGTTAAATTTGTTTCGTCCGTGTATGTACTTGAACTCCTAAGAGATTTTACTTAACTTTGCCCGTATGTCTCTGGGACAGAAAATCGGACACTGTCCAGGTCTGTGACGTCAATGCAGTGGAGAAATACAATATAATTCCTGCATTCCGATGACAAGCACACACATGTACGGTTATAGACAGACAGACAGACAGACAGACAGACAGACAGGCAGGCAAGCAGGCAGGCAGATGCAGGAAGTTGCTATCAGACAACGGGTTTGAGGTAGAGATGGGTGTTAGGAAGTGAACCGGCTGACAGACGAACTTATTATCCTCATCATCATCATCATCATCAATTATTTTAGGCCTTGGACTGATAGTGAAGCTTCCTGATCATTTTACTTCGTAGCTGTACGTCCTGTAACTCTTTCTTTATCCTCATTGCTGTCTTCATTGACCAATCTGTGCCTGGTTTATAAATGGCTTTCTTGGCCTACTGACCTATCCCTTGCTCTGTCCCCAGTTATTTACTCCTTTGTACAACAATCAGCTGAAAGATGCCGATGTTGGCAGCGATGTCCTGTAAAGGATATGCGAACAACAACAACTCTCCTTTGTATCATAACATCTGCTGGGAGGTGCTTGAAGAGATTAGAACAGGAATCGCCAAAGCGAAGGTAGCCTTTTGCAAGGTGGAAAACAAACTGACCAAATAAAAAATGTCCATTGCAACGAGAAAAAGAGTGTTGAAGTGCTACATAGAACCTGTACTTTTGTATGGATGTGAGACGTGGACAATGAACAGACAAGCTGAAAAACAGCTGATGGCAGTGGAAATGTGGTTTCTGAGGAAAATGCAAAGAATACCATGGACAGAATGAAAAACCAATGACCAAGCCATAAGAGAAGCAAATGAAAAATGTAAACTGATTAGAGAAATTAGACGTAGATAGTCAAAAAAAAATTTCGGACATGTTATATGAAGAAATAAACTAGAGAGCTTGGCAACAACTGACAAGATTGACGAGGCAAGATCAAAGGGAAGGCAGAGCAGTATATACCTGGATGACTTGGCCGCATGGCATGGTCGAGACAAGAACACAGAGCTGATCCACGACTCTGGTGATCGAGTGAGATGGTGTAACATGACCGCCCACGCTTATCGGCATGGCGCATGGTGATGCTGGCTTTCTTTTGTGCTTCTTGATGTCTTGGGATGTGACAAAACAATATAGTCTTCGCTTTTATTATTTATCGTCGTTTTCTTCAGTCGTCATTTGTATTGGTTATGTGATTTTGAATATAGACGAATATGAGAGTCACTGTGATTGGTAAGTGACTTTGAATAGACAAGATACAAGCGTCACATGTATTGGTTTTGGGATTTTGAAATGACAATGTTAGCGTCGCATTAATTGGTTGTGTGACTTTGAATAGACCAGATATTAGCGTTACTTTTATTGGTTAAGTGACGTTGAATAGACAAGAATAAGCGTCACATTGATTGGCTATGTGACTTTGAATAGACAAGAACGCAACAGTGACTTTTATTGGTTATGCGACTTTGAATAGACAAACATATGAGAGTGAATTCTATGGGAAATTGATTGAGCATATTTGTTTGTTTCTCCAACTACGACAGGGATTCTCATGTACATGATGGGGCCATGCGGTGATTATCTTTTCCTTTTGTTCTGTTTCTCATTTTTGCATGATCTTTAGTTTCCCCTTATGTCATCTTGTAGCCAGTTTTTTTGTAAAGGACATGCTGTTATTTTCGTCACTTTTATTTGTATTATAATCAAGTAAACAAAAAGGTTATATATCTTGTTTAGTCCGTTTTGGTTATAAATGGGAAATGTAATGGTGGGTGCTAAATGGGATATGTAATAGTGGGTGATACATGTGATATGTTATAGTGGGTTATAAATAGGATATGTAATAGTGAGTTATAAATGGGATTTGTAATAGTTGGCCACATTATGAGAAGACAAAAACTGGAACATGTTGTCACAACTAGAAACATTTGTGGAAAGAGAGATAGAGGAAGACAGCGTGAGAAGATTCTTGACAGTCTAGTGTCATGGCACGGAAGGGAGTCAACACAGGAACTGATCTATGACGTCGGAGATCGTAATTTATGGAGAGGCATGATTGTCCACGCCAGCCGGCAAGGCACTGATGATGATGATGATAATGATGTGATAGTGGGTTATAAATAAGGTATGTAATAGCGAGCTATAAAATGGGATATGTAATAGGTGGGTATAAATGGAATATGCAGTAGTGAGTTATAAATAAGGTATGTAGTATCGAGCTATAAAAATGGGATATGTAATAGCTGGTTATAAATAGGATATGCAGTAGTGGTTATAAATAGGGTATGTAATAGTGGGTTATAAATATGATATATAACAGTGGGTTATAAATGGGATATGTAACAGTTGGTTAATAGCTGGTTATAAATGGGCTATGTAATAGTGAGTTATAAATGGGATATTTAATAGTGGGTTATACATGGGATATGTAATAATGGGTTATAAATGGGATATGCAGTAGTGGGTTATAAATGGGACATTTAATGTTTATGACCATGTGTGATAGTGAGTTGTGTTGTTGCATGAGGCCAGTATAGCAAATGTTGCATGTCCTTTGCCGGACGTTGCAATGAACCCCAACCCTATTTACTAGGCGAGTGTTATGTTCAGTAGTTTGCCATTGCTTTCTGAACGAGAAGTTAACATTGAGATCCAGCCGATCGGTGTAAGTTTAAGCGCAAGCGCTTTAAGCCCCGCGTCCACGATGTACTTTGCGGCCAATGTACAGGGCATAAAATATAACACCCAGGTTAGGATGTCGTTTAGGGCCCATGTGTAATACAGGGTGTATTTTTAATGACTGTGCAGTGTTTGAAAATATTGGCGGTCCAAGTTTTGTATTTACCTTTTATGTTGCATGAACCTTACAGAGGGTGAATACAAAACATGGACCGGTAATATTTTCAAACACTGCACAGTCATAAAAAATACACCCTATATACCTGTCACACTAGAAAACCTAGCCACAACATTCTATTTATAAAGTATGTAATTCTGGCATATATATATATATATATATATATATATATATATATATATATATATATATATATATATATATATATATATATATGGATACTTAGTGGTTCTACAGAGTTATTACAGCGTAGTGAAATGATAATTGGGTGATCTTTTGCAAGAGACTGGGCACTTATGAAGGAATCCCTGGGCAATGTAAGTTATCTTTTCCTTCAGAAACCAAATTAAACGTTCGAAGCAACGAATATAAATTCACCGAGTTATGGCTTACAGAGAGAATTATAGATTTCCCGTCGTTTCTATATACAATACTGAAGTATTGGAAAGATCAGGTTGTGTGACGGTTTATTTCATGCTCAGTCTTCGTAGACTTAGATGGATAGGACATCTTAGGAGGATGGATGATGGTAGAATACCAAAGGACATCTTTTTTGGTGAATTACAGATGGGTAGGAGATCTCAGGGTCGGCCTCTACTACGATACAAAGATGTGTGTAAGCGGGACATGATTGATACATGCATTGATAATGGACATTGGTAGCAAGTCACCGCTGAACGTGTTGCATGGAGGACAACTATCAGAAATGGAATACACACAAATGAGAAAATGATTGCAGATAAAGCACACACAGAGCGTGAGAAGATGGTGCATGATGATGGAAATGACCACGTGTTCACATGCATCCACTGTGGACAAACATTTACAGCACGAATTGGCCTTATCAGTCACATTCGCCACCGCCATGGGTTGTAGTTATTAAACCTTTTTCAAGCACAATGTACCAAACTATCGTCTGTCAAGACGGAAAGGTGTATGGTGCTATATAGACAAACAGATAAGATAGAGTGACAGATGAGCACTGTTAGGTCTTCAAATTTTCTAGACCAGGGCATAATGAGGTGACATTTCCAGTTCCCTTCCTAGCACCTGTTGGAGTAAATAATCATGTCACTGTTTGTTTTTTATTACACCCCAATTACAGTCTCGACAGGCTCGCGCTCTAACCACTATGCCACTTAGTCTCCCATATATAATCAAAACAGCATGTGGTCATGTTTGTGTACTTGCATTGCTGTTGTTGTTTGTGAGTCCTCAGCTAGACTTAAGTCTGAGTTATTGGCGACCAGGTGAGTCAAGACGAGATCGGGTGTCTATCAAAGGTTGGCGTAGAGATCTCCCAGCCTGATACCAAAGGGTAATGTGTTACTTCCTCCTAGACCAGAGACCAGCGGGGTGTGAGGGAATGGTGCTAGCGCTACACATCGACGGAAAGGTGTTTTAGGATATATCCAGGGTGCATTCAGCACTGACCACATAGACTGGGTGAGATTATACACGGGTTGGTCATGTTTTCTCCACCATGTTTCACCCATTTCCAGGAGTGAGGATCCTATATTAGGGCAGTTTACAAGCTGCACGGGTGGTCAGTACCGCTGTAGGGGCTTGGGGGGGGGGGGGGGGGGCAGGTCTACGTATATACTAGATCACGATATCATGAAATCCGGCGTGCTACTGACCACTGCATCCACCAATTGAGATATACACAGGTGGGTCTGGCACCATATGTCTAATTTACTATCAGCCATGTAATGTAGCTTGTATATCACGAGGTGAGGTGGCCACTTCTCTTCATCCCTGTTACCCTCGCTTCCTTCAAAGGCCAGAAATATCTCACATAGCCAGTATCCGGGAAGTGGCGGTCCCAGGGCCGGACATTCCGGAATACAAGATAAATCTGCCACTGCTGGCAATTAAACGACTAGTTAACAAGCCCACTGGTTAATAAACTTACTGTTCAAAATGTCCACTGGTCAACTGGTCTATAAGTTCGCTGGTCAATAATTCCACTGGCCAATAAACTTACTGTTCAAAATGTCCACTGGTCAACTGGTCTATAAGTTCGCTGGTCAATAATTCCACTGGCCAATAAACTTACTGTTCAAAATGTCCACTGGTCAACTGGTCTATAAGTTCGCTGGTCAATAATTCCACTGGTCAATAAACTTACTGATCAAAATGTCCACTGGTCAACTGGTCTATAAGTTCGCTGATCAACAATTCCACTGGCCAATAAGCTCATTGGTCAAAAAGTCCAGTATTTCACGGGACAAGAGATCTTCAAGAGTGACATAATGGAAGCATCAACTCAATGTAGACTGGCCGTCACAGTATTTTATGGTATAAGAGATCTACTCTACAAAAGTGGCAACTCAGTGTAGACTAACCGTCACAGTATTTCACGGGACACGAGATCTACATGAGTAATATAATCGAAGCATCATCCCGTTGTAAACTAACCGTCACAGTATTTTATAGGATAAGAGATCTACATGAATGACATAATAAAAGCATCATCCCAATGTAGACTATCCGTCACATTACTTCACGGGACAAGAGATCTACATAAGTGACATAATGGTAGCATCAACTCAGGTTAGACACCATCCATTCATCATGTACCATGCCGATAAGCGTGGGCGGTCATGTTCTTCCATCTCACTCAATCACCAGAGTCGTGGATCAGCTACGTGTTCCACTCGCGACCACGCTCCGTGGCCAAGCCATCCAGATATTTACTTCTCGGTCTTCCCTTTGTTCTCTTCCCCTCGATCTTGCCAGTTGTCACCAAGTTCTCCAAGTCATTTCTTCTCATAACATGTCTAAAAAAGGGTAGACTCACCGTCAAAGTATTTCGCGAGACAAGATATCTACAAGAAAGACATAATGGAAACATCAACTCAGTGTAGACTAACCGTCACAACATTTCACGGGACTAGAGATCTACATGAGCGACATAATAGAAGCATAAACTCAGTTTAGACTTACCGTCACAGTATTTCATGGGACAAGAGATCTACATGAATAGTTCCCATCGCCTCTAAACAACCCAGTATACTGTGTCAACCATACTCTATATGTTAACTGATTCAGTGTAAAAAAAAACAAGAAAGTTTGGACTATGCATGGTATAGAACCAAATGAACAAGTATTATAATGTAAATTCCCATCCACTGAGCATTAAAATTGCATACGGTACTGCGAAACGAAGCAAATAACACGATGACTATTATGGCGATATATCGTCCTTCTGTCCAATATGACGTCATATTTGGCGATACATTATCATTCTGCACTGAATTAGTTAAGTCATACTATGATTTATACAAACATGAAATAAAATATTACAGATACCCCCATGAGCCAGACTGCCAAATAGTTGTCAAATTGTACGTGTTCACACATATGAGTCACAACATTGCGAGATGAGGTATCTAGCTACATAGCTTGACCGTTTTCTTACTAGAACATCCTAAAAAGTATCCAGTACCTTAGTTAGATGATAGTCGTCAGACAGCTGCATCCTAAAGGTTGGATATTACATATCCATCTCGGAGATTGAACGCATAGCAACCGTACTGATAGGCCTGAGGTCTAACTGCAGCGCTACTATGGCCTTTCAGTGTGTATAGGTTTAATTGTAAGGGCATACCGCTTTATGTCTTGTAAGTGTTGTCTATTTTTATTTTTTTATGATTATATTTTTCTTGTGAAATAGATCAGAACGTGACCAGTCCAACATTCACTTGTATGCTTCCCATTAGTGTGCATTCTTATGTCTTCATTCTTCTTGTCACGTCTTGTTACGCGATTTTTTTTTCTTACGTTCATAATGTAAAATATAATTATATTTACGTTTTCACATTTTTGCTGTTTTTTTAAATATAGCTGTAAGGCAGTGAATCTTGGAATGTAAATGAACAAATTAGGAAGAACTTAGAAGCAACAGAGGCATGGTTTATGAGACAAATGTTGCGAATTCCTTGGACTGCCAAAGTAACTAACAACAATTGCCTGAAAGAGGCTAATGAAACTAAAACATTATACACAACAATAAGAAAGAGACAAACAGCTTTCTTTGGTTATGTGATGAGAAGAGAGGCATTGGAGAACATCATGACAACTGGAAAGATCAAGGGGAACAGAGGCAGATGTAGACCAGGAGAAATGATGGTGAACGGATTGAGACGGTGGCTCGAGTTAATCCGGAACACCAAAGACCGAGATCTGTAGCGATCCATGAACGCCTACGCCAATTGGCAAGGCACTTGGTGATGATTAAATAATACAACCGGGATGGTTAACCCGGTCAACAAATGCCCGCAGAAGTCGGATGTGTCAGCCTAACGGCGCAAGAACGCAGCTTTCCTGTAAACAGGCGCAACGCAATCACATCCGAAAAAAAAACTCTGGATGAATGAAGAAGAAGAAGAAATAATACAAAAGACAGCACGTTTTCATACCAAAAGAACTTTTGGAACATATTTTTAATGGCCAATCGGCACGTTAAGTTCAATGTGGTCAGTATCGGTTGATTATCATCAAATCTCTATTAATTTGTCATTGTATATTTATGCACACAAATCTGGTCTGTTTATTCACGATGAAATAACACAAAGTTATTTATGTTTCGAGCAAATGTATATGTCTTTCTCAGGGACAAATATATGTAGGAACGCGATATCATTGCTCGCAGTTTACTAAACTAAAGTCTGGGCATGTTGTTTCCTATAGACAAAGAATGCAAATCCCGCGGAACTTATTACCTCAACTGAAGCCACGTTGTGTTTGTTTCCTAAACACAGGCAGGTGTAATTTCTACTACATATACTGAAAAAGAAGAGGAAAACAATAGACGTTTATATATTCTAGCTCACGGCACTCAGAGGTCAGCTCATCAGTTCCGTTCCTCTCTGCCGTTTAACTCAGAAGTCGGATTCGTTAGCCTGATGGCGAGGGACAATGGTAATAGAAAAATCTAATCCACATGCAAACTTGGAATGATTGATCGTCTTAAGCGACTTCCTGTCTGCCATGAGCTTATATTCAGTAGTTTTCCCTAAGCAATCCCCTTTAATTTGATGTATAATACAACAAGTCTGCTACCATATTAACAACTTTATGCGTGATAACTATGACACTTCCCATTTTCCGCCATTAACTTTTTTCCAGTCCAAACCTACTTTTTTGTTTGGTCGGTAACTTACGGGGTATGTGAGCCGGTCGCCCAGAAAGCAGTGGCAAACTACAGAGCGTCATCTTGCCAAGAAATCAACAATCAGCTGAAAGATGCTGATGTTGACATCGATGTCCTGTAAAGGATATGAGAAAAACAAAAACAAAACGAAAACAACAAAAAACTGAATCTGTTAAATAAACCATGACTAGGGTGATTTTGTTTTTAAATTGGCTTAAAAGACAAGAAGATCGACTTCATTGCATCGGGTTTGATCCCATATGGATCGGTCTCGTTCCGCAGAACGGCCTGCCAGGAGCGTCACATAAAGACGCCAAGAGAAAAATACCCTCGTGAACCGAGCGACGTAGACCGGAATCGAACCCACGACATTCGGAGCGTGAGGTAGGCGGCGTAACTACTTGGCCACGGAGACTCCCTGATTGACTGGGGGGATATGTAGTAAATAAAGCAGTATCACTTACTGGGGATAAGTATCACTTGGGATAAGTATCACTTACTGGTGACAAGTATCATTTACTCAGGATAAGTATCACTTACCTGGGATAAATATCACTTACCTGGATAATTATCATTTATTGGTGATAAGTATCACATACTGGTCACAAGTATTACTTACTGGGGATAAGTATCACTTATTGGTGATAAGTATCACATACTGGGGATAAGTATCACTTATTGGGAATAAGTATCACTTACTGTGGATAAGTATCACATACTGGGAATAAGTATCACTTACTTTGTATAAGTATCACTTTCTTGGGATAAGTATAACTTGGAATAAGTATCACTTAGGATAAGTATCACTTGGGTTAAGTATCACTCACCTGGGATAAGTATCACTTACTTGGGATAAGTATCATTTACATGGGATAAGTACCTGGGATAAGTGTCACTTACTTGGGATAAGTATCACTTACGTGGGATACGTATCACTTACCTGGGATAAGAATCACTTACCTGGGATAAATATTACTTACTGTGGATAAGTATCACATACTGGGGATAAGTATCACTTACTGGGGATAAGTATCACTTGTTTGGGATAAGTATCGCTTACTTGGTATAAGTATCACTTTTTTGGGAGGATAAGTATCACTTACTTTGCATAAGTATCACTTTTTGGAATAAGTGTCACATACTAGGGATGCGCATCACTTACTTGGGATAAGTATCGCTTTCTTGGGATAAGTATCACTTACTTGGGATAAATATCACTTACTGTTGCATGCCCCTTGTCTGAGGCGTCCAAGAAGGCAATCGGTCCTCTCATACCGGAAGGTCTTGCGCGCTTTCCCAGCTTTAACTTTCCTGGGTTTAGAGATCAGGACTGAGCATGGCATGTGATCACTCCCATGGTCATTCAAAACATTCCACTTTATATCAAGGACTGATGACTGGGAGACAAGTGCCAAGTTAATAGCTGTGTCTGCATCGCCAGGCCTCATTGCCATTCTAGTCGGCCTCCCATCATTTATGCAGACCACATCGGAGTCCACCATGGCATCCGCAAGGGCAATTCCCTGTCGGTTTTCTCCACTACTGTCCCAATCTCTGTTCCTTGCATTGAAGTCTCCACATATGAGTAGCCTATCATCTGGCATATGATACCACAACATTCAGCTTAAGAATGGAGGTGGGGGAAGTCACTGCGGCTCTCCGCTGGATGGAGAATACGATACACACACACATCGTCATTGTAACTGACTCAGAAAGCATGCTCACGAGGGTGAGGACGGGCAGGTTCGTGCGGAGTGGCTTGCTTCGCTTCGGAAGTCATGGGTGACAAGCATCGCCTGGATCTTTTCTCCGGGGCATGCTGGTGTGTTGGGAAATGAACAGGGGGACAGATTGGCTGGCTCTGCAGAACTTGGTGGAGTATTGATGCATGACAAGGCAGACGTGGTTGCGGCCTTGTGGGAGCACGTGTACACCTCGGAGGAGCAAATGGATTACCATGGTCTGGCAAGAATGAGACAGCGAGGAGTGACGAGGGGATCTGGCCGACGCTCAACGCTCAGAGGAAAGGCGAGACGGACATATAATCAGATTGCTACTGGTACTATTGGTGTTGGAACCCTTCGCTGGCTGCTGAGTATGGGGACGGAGCGCTTATGGGAATGCCTCGAGTGCTGTGATGTCGATTCCTAAATCAATCAATCAATCAGATATCACTTATTGGGGATAAGTATCATTTACTCGGGATAAGTATCACTTACTCAGGGATAAGTATCACTTACTTGGGATGAGTATCTCTTAATGGGGATAAGTATCACTTAAAGGGGATAATTATCACTTACTTGGGATAAGTATCGCTTACTTGGGATAAGTATCACATAGTAGGGATGCGCATCACTTAATTGGGATAAATATCGTTTACTTGGGATAAGTATCACTTAATGGGGATAAGTTTCACTTACTGGGGATAAGTATCATTTATTGGGGATATATATCACATACTAGGGATAAGTATCACTTAATGGGGATAAGTTTCATTTATTGGGGATAAGTATCATTTATTGGGGATATATATCACATACTAGGGATAAGTATCACTTACTGGGGATAAGTATCATTTATTGGGGATATATATAACATACTAGGGATAAGTATCACTTTCTTGGGATAAGTATCACTTACTGGGGATAAGAATCACTTACTTTGCATAAGTATCACTTTTTGGCATAAGTGTCACATACTAAGGATGCGCGTCACTTCCTTGGGATAAGTATCGCTTACTTGGGATAAGTATCACTTACTTGGGATAGATATCACTTACTGGGGATAAGTATCATTTACTCGGTATAAGTATCACTTACTCGGGATAAGTATCACTTATTTGAGATAAGTATTACCTAATGGGGATAATTATCACTTACTGGGGATAAGTATCATTTATTGGGGATATATATCACATACTAGGGATGCGCATCACTTACTTTTGATAAGTATCGCTTACTTGGGATAAGTATCGCTTACTTGGGATAAGTAGCACTTACTCAGGATATGTGTTAATATAAAGTAGCATACCTTAGGAGCCGATATTATTATCCCTTAAACGAGCAATCAGAAGAGGATAGATAGTCCACATTCCTTGGGCATGTCCTGAGGTGGGGGACAGCTGCTGTGTGTCGTCAGGAGAAGCAGGAGAATACCAAGAGAGAAGATGCTGGACAGTGTGACGTCATGACATGGAGGAAGATCACTGCCCTACATGATTGGCGGCACACGAGACAGAGTGTGTAGACAGGCGTGATCACCAAAGCCACACGCATGGACTGTAAGATGTTACGTTAGTTACATATCCTTTACAGAACTTCGCAGTCAACCCCAACATTTTGGTTTCTTGTGATTTCTTGGCAAGTTTACTTTCAGTAGTTTGATATTGTTTCTGAACGACCGGCACACAAGCCATTGAATGAAAATACCAACGCAAGGCGTCCTGTTGTCGAATCGCTAGCAGTCGTGTTTCGAACGCGGTATCCAGGATTACGATTGTGTCCGTAACTCCTTCCCCACACAGCCGTGTAAGAAGAAGGGAGAAAAATGAACAAGTAATATATTTATTTTTTTTTTCATGGTGTTTTCACGTGTGCATAATCGTTCACGTAAACTAATTTGTTTCTTCTTCTTTGTAACATCACCTGTTCTTGTATGCTGGTGTAGACTAGTTAACCGCAACGTCTATTTTGTCTTATGCTATTGTGAACTGTAAAATTTAATACTTTTACGTGTATATTTTGACCGTTCAACGTTCATGTGAATTAAACCCATTTTAGAATATAGATTTACCAGAGCAGAGCAACTTACTACCTATGCGACAGGCAGCAAAATAATGACAGTTTACGGGAATCGGTCACTAAGTATTTAACAAATAGAAGCCAGAGTATGTGGGGAAAAAATGGTCTATTTAATCAAAATTTAAAGCTAAAATATGCGTTCCGATCTATATACATAGTATTTAGAGAGTAAATAGTACCTTGATGATTAGAAGAGGTGATGTTTACTAGTTTTAGAATTTGGCTGCGCAACCAAATTAACAGTTTACAACATTGGCCATTTTAAAGCATTAATAAGCCGGTTGGGTCTACAGGTGTCGGAATAATGTGCGTTAAAAGGAGCGGGAAATATGCAATCATTGGAGCTGATAGCACGCATGTAATGTAAGCTGGGAAAGTGGTAACTGTTCTCTTTGTGATCACATTCACAACATTATATGTACGGGTTATCCTGGGTCGGATTAACAAAATGATTACGGGGGATGCAACTCGAGGTACTGCGCCAGCCAGGTGGGGGTGATTATGTAGAATATGTACGAAGAAAGAGAGCGGGATAGGAAGAGACAGACGGACAAATAATTAGATAGACAGAAATACAGAGCAAGAGATAGATAGCAAGAGAGTGCAAGAGCCAGACATACAAACAAAGATTGAGAGAGAGAGAGAGAGAGAGAGAGAGAGAGAGAGAGAGAGTAAGAGCGACAGAAACAGTCCGGCATATAGACAGAGAGGGAGAGAAAGAGAGAGAGACGAACATATAAGCAGATACACAGACAGAGAGATCGAGAGAGAGCACTCAGACGTATAGATAGGGAATCTACCGCAAGGTGGTTCAGATTGTCACACTTCATGACGAGCCAAAGAAAAGTTGCTGAGATTGTCATACTAATTCAGTCAATCAATCAGATGCCGTCTCCACAATGAAGGTTCGCTGCCTTGATTGTACATTCTGTCAGATTGATGTCCGTCCATCTCTTTATGTTATCTTCCCACTTGTATCGTTGTCTACCTCTTACTCGCATGCCCTCAACAATGCCCTCCAGTATGGCTTTTATAAGAGTGTTATGTCTTTTAACGTGTCCGAAATATTTCACATGCCTTTTGTATTTCTTTCATCAACTCTCTTTTCATTCCACGCTTTTTCTAGAACCTCTGCGTTTGATTGTTTTTGTTTCCATGAAATAATACATATACTTCTATATATCCATATACCCAAGGCCTCTATTCGACTTTCTAGTTGCTTGTTCAATGTCCAGGCTTCCGCGCCATACAATAGTGTTGAATATACATACCATTTGACGATTCTCATTTTTAATGAATTGTTAATCTCTCTAGATGTTCATACAGATTTCATGTTGTTTAAAGCATTTTTGGCCATTCCTATTCCCTTTTTGATTTCTACTTCACTGCTGCCATCATCTGTCATTACATGTCCAAGATAGGAGAAACTTGTTGCTTGTTCTAGTATCTCCCCATTTATTGTGATGTTCATTGATGACATTTGTTTTCCACTGCTAATTATCATAGTTTTCGTTTTTACGATGTTAATATCTAAGCCACATTCTACACTATGCCTGTTTACTCGTTCCAATAGGTTTTGTACATCTTGCTCGCTTTCTGCTAGTAACACGGTATTGTCAGCATACCTAAAATTGTTTATGATTCTTCCATTGATGTTAAGTCCAGGCAGTTCGACTTGTTTACAAATTCTTTCTGTGTATAGGTTGAAGAGGTTTGGGGACAACACATCCCTGCCGTACTCCTATTTTTATCTCTATGGACGACAAATAGTTATTTCCGCATCTAATAAACGCCACTTGTTCCCAGTACAAGTTACTAATACATCTGATGCCCTTTACGTCTACTAATATATCTTGAAGGCATGTAATTAGTCGTTCATGTTGTATTATATCAAAAATATTTTTGTAGTTTATAAAACAAACATATTATTTTTCTGAACTTCTATATATTTTTCTATGAACATCCTCAAGCAGATTATTGCTTCTCTGGTGCTGCTATTTTTGCGGAACCCAAATCTTTCTTCAGCTACTTCCTCGTCTATGACCTTGGTAGTATCTTAGTTATATGACTCATTAAGTTAATAGTTCTGTAATCCTTGCGATAAACAGCTGTTGGCTTCATGGGTATTGTGATGAAATTGGATGTTTTCATGGGGATGTACCCAGTATTATATATATCATTACATAATTCTGTGATAGTATCAATGCCAAAGTTGGATACCGATTTTATCATCTCTGTTATTATCTTGCCAGGACCTGCAGCCTTTCCTTCTTTGATCTTTTTAATAGCCTTCTCTACTTCAGCCTTTAATATGTTTGGTCCATCTTGAGTATTACACAATGTTGGTTTATTACCTCTGCTGTCAAAGAATAAATCTTCTTTGTATTCTGTCCATCATTTTGTTTTGTCGGTATTATTAATTATAATTCTCCATTTTTTCCCCTGAACAACCAGTTCCTGTTATATTATTTTTCGTCTGTGTAAATCTTTGTATATTTTCATGCATTTCTTTCGAGTTGTGTTTTATTTCTATATGCGCTATTTCTTTCCTCTATTACATGTGGCGTATTTCTCTGTCTATTAAAATATATTCTGGAGTGTTCTTTGCTTTATTTTTTTTTGTTCAAGATTTAATCGGTTATCCATAATTGCTTTTTCTTATTTACCTTCACTGGCAAGTTGGTATTTGCAATCTGTATTCTAGTTTTTACACATTCCCGTTTTGTATTAATTTTATCCTCATGATTTTCACGTCTATATTGTTCCATGCTTTCCACGATTAGCCTATCATATTAATTTTTTTACTTCAACCAGGTATAGTTGACTTCTATGTATTCTGTCCATCTTTTTATTATGTCGGTATTATTAATTCATTAACTCGTTACCTCCCACCTACACGCTGCTCAGCTTGTCACACTCATTACCTCCCACCTAAAAGCTGATCACATTGTTACACTCCTTACCTCCCACCGAACAGCTGATCAAATTGTTACACTCATTACTTCTCACCTAAAAGCTGATCAAATTGTTACACTCATTACCTCCCACCTAAAAGCTGATCACATTGTTACACTCCTTACCTCCCACCGAACAGCTGATCAAATTGTTACACTCATTAACTCCCAGCTAAATGCTGATCAAACTGTTACACTCATTACCTCCCACCGAACAGCTGATCAAATTGTTATATTCATTACCTCCCACCTAAAAGCTGATCAAATTGTTATACTCATTACCTCCCAGCTAAAAGCTGATCAAATTGTTACACTCAATACCTCCCACCGAACAGCTGATATAATTGTTACACTCATTAACTCCCAGCTAAAAGCTGATCAAATTGTTATACTCATTACCTCCCATCGAACAGCTGATCAAATTGTTATACTCATTACCTCCCACCGAACAGCTGATCAAATTGTTATAATCATTACTTCCCACCTAACATCTGATCAAATTCTCACACTCATCACCTCCCACCTAAAAGCTGATCACATTGTTACACTCATTACCTCCCACCTAAAAGCTGATCAAATTGTTACACTCATTACCTCCCACCTAAAAGCTGATCAAATTGTTACACTCATTACCTCCCACCTAAAAGCTGATCACATTGTTACACTCCTTGCCTCCCACCTAAAAGCTGATCAAATTGTCACACTCATTACCCCCCATTGAAAAGTTCCTCAGTCCCTCGTCAGTTCTCTCGCCTCAACCACGCTCATGCCCGAGCCAGTTCTCTCGCCTCAACTAGGCTCAGTCCCGAGCTGTCCGCCGTGTCCTGTATCCGTCTGTGTGCTGGTCTACCCCAGCCTCTTCGTCTCCCAGGAACCACGCCTTCGATCGCTCTTCTGTCCAAGCCACTGTGACCTTTAACATCCATCCATCCATCATGTGCCATGCCGGTAAGTGTGGGCGGTCATGATTAGCCATTTCACTCGATCACCAGAGTCGTGGATCAGCTCAGTGTTCCTGTCTCGGCCATGCCATGTGGTCAAGCCATCCAGGTATTTACTTCTCTGTCTTCCCCTTGTTCTCTTCCCTTTAATCTTGACAGTTGTCACCAAGTTATCCCATTTATTTCTTCTCATACCATGTTTAAAAAAATGCGACTGTCTATGCCTAATTTCTCTAATCAATTTACGATTTTCATTTGTTTCTTGTAGTACTTGGTCATTGATTTTTCTGTCTGTCCTTACATGACGTTGCAGTCAACATCAGCATTTTTTCAGCTGCAGTTAATGTACTAGGCAAGATTACGCTCAGTAGTTTACCATTGCTTACTGAGCGGCCGGCTCACATACCCCGTAAGTTACCAACTCGGCGAGAACTGCTACCGATTCTCGCTCAGGTTACGTTACTCACGATAATATACGGGATTACGGAGAAAGACGTTAACTCCTAGCCAGGGAGACCGGCGCTTATATATTTAAAAAAATTAAGTTGCATGTCCTTCACATGACGTAGCAGTCAACCCCAGCATTTTCGCTGTTCGTGATTCCTGGGCAAAATTTTACGTTCAGTAGTTTGCCATTGCTTTCTGAACAACCGGCTCCTATACCTTTTTCGAAAAAACCAGCACCGCTGTGTTTCGAACCCGGGTATACGGGCTCACAAACCGCGTTCGCAAGCCCTTAGCCATAGAGACCGGCGCTTGTATATTACATGTTGGTATTTCCTTCTTCCCAGTGACAACCATAATCTGTGTCTTCTTACAATTTAATTCTAACCCAGTTGTTCACTGTGTACAACAACCGCATCTATTAATTGTTGCAGAGTCTGCACTTTGTCTGCAATCAGTACTGTATCATCTGCATATCTAATGTTATTGATGTATCGTCCCCCTATGATGATTCCATTTAACATAACAAAAGTATTTCAGTTTTCGAGATGGGATGGTGTTAACGAGCCATTTTTCTTCAATGTTCAGATCTCTCAGCATATCAGTATTTCTCCTTTTCTTTGTCGACCACACTCCAAGTACTTCTCTACAGCAAGTCAGTTCAAACGCCCCGAGTTTCATCTTTACGATCTCGATACAGTTAAAGACCTGCACGAGTTGCCACAGGAAAGTTGCGCTTTTCTCAAAAATGTCGCATTAACTCGTTGGGTGTGTTGTGACACGGACTCTGAAAGCTGGTTAATCTCTGCATGTGAGTTCTAATCCCCAATACGGCTTAGGATTTGTTGTCTAAATTTGAGGCAGCATACAAAAACTATTTATGCGCTGTCTCGATTTCCATGATGTGCAGCCTTGATCTCCTAACTCCAAAAAACGTATGCATGCTAAACCCCAACAGTTAAAGAATATTCCCGGATGATACTACGAGTATTATATTCCGTTTCTTTTCTACATTTCAAAAGACAGCATAACTTTGTTTCCTTCCGTTGTGATTGTACATTTTAGATTGACCAGTATTCTTTATGCAATGTAGTGCATGCAGCCTTCTAGTTCCCCATCTAGGAGTTGACTAGTAATCTATGTGAACGTTTGTAGTGTCTGTGTATAGATCTGTTGTCAGCATGACAACTTGTAGCACTAGTGATGCGTGCATATCATTACTGCAGTAATACACGACGGCCTAGCAGAAAACCTTACAAAAGGTAGGCATACTGATGGTAGTCATACTGATGGTAGCTACATTGATGGTACACATAGTAATGGTAGATGTATTGATGCTAGCTATACTGAGGGTAGATATATTGATGGAAGCTATACTGCTGGTAAGTACACTGATGGTAACTATTCTTATTGTAGCTATACTGATGTAAATTTTACTAATGGTAGGTAATCTGATGTTAACTTGAATGCTGGTAACTATACTTATATTAATTATATAGATGGTATATATGCTGACATTAACTGTATTGATGGTAGCTTTATTGTGTTAACTATATTGATGGTAGCTATACCGCGTTAATTATATTGATGGTAGCTATACTGACTGTGGCAATTCAAATTGTCTATTTGGTAGGGTTGTTTGGTCCACTGAGATACCAATGGATGCATACTCTTATCTTTGGTTCTCACGAGATGTGTCGCTTTCCTTGACCACATTAAAACAATCCACTTAATCGTAGGCGAGGAAAAATTGAACAAAGAAGCAAAATAGCTATTCAGCCTAGCGTAGAAGAGGATAGTTCAAGCAAGAAAGTCAGTTCCTTCTTCAAGCTAGATGTAGAAACTGATAGTCCAAATGGGAAAGTATTGTAATTATACAGTCTAGTTGTCCAAGAGGTTAGTTTAAACAAGAAAGTCAAGCACATTTACAGTCTGGTTACTGAAGGGGATAGTTCAAACAAGAAAGCTAGGTACTTTTACAGTCTAGTTGTAGACGAGAATAGTTCAGACAAGAAAGTAAAGTACTTTAATAGTTTAGTTGTAGACGAGAATAGTTCAAACTAGAAAGTAAGGTACTTTTACAGTTTATATGTAGACGAGAATAGTTCCAACAAGAAAGTAAGTTACTTTTACAGTTTATATGTAGACGAGAATAGTTCAAACAAGAAAGTAAGGCACTTTAATATTTTAGTTGTAGACGAGAATAGTTCAAACTAGAAAGTAAGGTACTTTTACAGTTTATATGTAGACGAGAATAGTTCAAATAAGAAAGTAAGGCACTTCTACAGTCTGGTTGTAGACGAGAATAGTTCAAACAAGAAAGTAAGGTACTTTTACAGTCTAGTTGTAGACGAGAATAGTTCAAACAAGAAAGTAAGGCACTTTAATAGTTTAGTTGTAGACGAGAATAGTTCAAACTAGAAAGTAAGGTACTTTTACAGTTTATATGTAGACGAGAATAGTTCAAATAAGAAAGTAAGGCACTTCTACAGTCTGGTTGTAGACGAGAATAGTTCAAACAAGAAAGTAAGGTACTTTTACAGTTTAGTTGTAGACGAGAATAGTTCAAACAAGAAAGTAAGGTACTCTTACAGTTTATATGTAGACGAGAATAGTTCAAACAAGAAAATAAGGGTACTTCTACAGTCTAGATGTAGAATTGAATAGTTTGAACAAGAAAGTATGGTACTTTTACAGTCTAATTATAGAAGATAATAGTGCAAAGAAAGTAGTAAGGTATTTCTACAGACTAGTTATAGTAGAAAATAAGGTACTTCTACAGTCTAGTTGCAGACGAGAATAGCCGAGAATAACAAAACAAGAAAGCAGGATACGTTAACAATCAAAGGTAGAAGAGTATAGTCCAACAAGAACATACGGTGTTTCTATACTCCAAGGTGAAAGCTGAACGACTACACAAGAAAGTCAGTTAACTCATTAACATTGCTGCAGAAAGTATTTGGTGACTGATGTTGTGTTTGAGAAGTATCTGTGAGGGTCATTGTGTGTGTGTGTGGGGGGGGGGGGAGGGGGAGGGGGGTGTCGAGCGTAAAAACCACAAACTGCAATATTTATATATATATATATATATATATATATATATATATATATATATATATATATATATATATATATATATATATATATATATATATATATATATATATATAATACAGCCATATTGACCACTGTGTACTGGTCGTTATTATGTCATTATTATTCAACCGTGCTTCCCTCACGCCGTAAATCCATACTTGAATATTTTTATAGGCCGTTTATTATTCTAGCTCAGATTTATGTGCTGCTATTGATTGATTGACTTGTTGATTGATTGATTGATTGATTGATTGATTGATTGATTGATTGATATGCGAAATTAGAACTAGACAGTCACTATGTTTGGGAGCAGCGGTGACATTGTGGTTAGATCGTTCGGTGACCAAGACAAAGGTTCGGGTTCAAACCCCAGCAGAGGCAGAAATATGTTTCCCCTCTATGTCTACCCAGCCTCACATAATGAGTACTAGACCATGTTTCAGGGTTTACTAGGAAATTTCTGAGAGAGAACGCCGAGGAAAGGAACCGGGCACGTCACTTCATATGTGTTGACCTAGACAATGTTAGTCCGAACACTGCACCCTCGCAGCCGCAGTCTCAACTATGGAATTATATTTGTGGGGAGAAATAAACTCAGTGACCACTGGCTAGTCTGATGGGCCGGCTGCTGTAGAACGCTGGACTCTGTCCCTCTCTTCTTCGTTGTTATGATTTTAAGTTCATTGGTTGCAGGGAGCGTTCGTGTTTGGCACTGGTAGCTTAGTGTCGGCCAAAAATATAGTTCTGATGAGATTTGCTTGAATACTTATAGGTACGAGGGTAAGTTAATAAGTAAGTCACAAATGGCTGTAGAAACATAACTAAATATTATAACTACTTGAAAAAAAGTTTATTGTTATACATACATTGTCCCTTTATTTCTCAACATAATTTCCACCAACATTGATGCAATTATCCCATCGTTTTATCAGTCCTCCCAAACCGGCTGCATAGAACTGCGTGCTCTGTTTTCTAAACCACGTTTTCACTTAACATTCATCTTCGGCGTCACTCGCGAAATATCTCCCGCCAATGTGAGTTTTCAGTGGACTTAGCCCCTAGCGATTTCCAGTAAAGCGGTGCATAGTTGGGTAGAAAAAGTTACGATGGCGAGTCAATAAGTAAGTCACACAGTTCTGTGGGATGGCAGATAAATGAAAACAAAGCACGCAGTTCTATGCAGCCGGTTTGGTAGGGCTGTTAAAACGATGGAATAAATGCATCACTGTTGGTGGAAATTATGTTGAGAAATAAAGGGACAATGTATGTATAAAAATAAACTGGTTTCAATTTGTTATCATAGTTAGTTATTTTTCTACAGCCATTTGTGACTTACTTATTAACTTACCCTCGTATCTTTCTGTGCGACAGAAGTGGCCATAGATGTCCCAGTATATGATTTGTCTTTCTATAGCGTGTGTTAATTTTCTACAATTGGTACATAATGGTTAGAAAATGAATTATGTAACTAGTAATAACATATATAAATGCAGATAAAGACAACATAAACGTGCAACATTTGTTACAAAGGGTAATCTCCACAAGGAGACAGAAACGACCCAAGGGACATACAGTCATACTTAAAGTACCTAAATACTCATAGCTATACACTCATAGCCTCGTAGCTATACACTCAATACTTATTGGGTTGGTTGTGCTTATTCAACTAACGATGTGTATTCGATAAGGCGCTAATTGGCGCGGCGTATATCGTAGACTGGTTGTAGATACATTTTCATAAGCTGATTAAATGATTTACCAATAAATACTAAAGCAAATATCATTAGAACTATTTCTGACCGACATATAGCTTCCAATATCAAACTTTGACGCTTACTGCAACTAATGAGCGCAAAAATGTAACAACTTAGATGTGATGCCTTAGCAGAGCTGCGGGAGTAACCGTGAGAGATTTCTCCGAAGTCTGAGAGTGTCTGCCTGCACGGCGAGGAACCACCAGTCTGCACACCAATAAGCCAGACATGGGACAACGGGTACTCACGCAAACCTCAGATCCTGTATGACATCACACTGATGTTGGACAACAGGATGTCTTCATCCGACATACAGGACTTCGCGCTGGAGTTCATAGCCAGCGAACACAGGCAAGCAAGCAAGCAACCATGAGAGATAGAATTAGGATTTAGGAAATTAGAAAACTTTGTTTGAAACCAGACATGCACGTCATTAAAGAGCAACAGGTTAAATGTTTGGCCACCTCACAAGAATGTCGTGGCACCATGTGCCAGAAAGAGCCACATTGAAGAAATACAATGGAGGGCTAGGATAAGACCACGTGACAGATGGAGTGTTGATATCAAAAACAGCCTTAGAGAAATGAATACCAACTTACAAAAGGTTTTAAAAGAGCTCATAAATTTACATCTGGATAATATAATCAACATGGGTATTCTACATACTTCACCGAATAGCATTAACAAAACCATAAGTTTAGGAAGTTAGTTGTATATCCTTTACAGGACGTAGCAGTCAACTCCAGTATTTTTTGGCTGTTTGTGATTCCTGGGCAAGTGTACGTTCAGTAGTTTGTCATTGCTTCCTGAACATTATTTCCTGGCACTCATACTATTGAATGAAAACCAACGCAAGGCGATCTGCTTCCTAATCATCCGCAGCTGTGTTTCGAACGCGGTTTGTGGAATTACCAATTGCGTCCGTAATCCCTTAGCCACACAGCCCGTAGGTTTGGGAAACAACAAACAAATCAATTCAAGTATATATAAATTGTATATTTACATGTTACTAAATGATGTCCCGTTTATTCCAGGTCCAGGGGCTACTTTGCCTAAAAGTGAATCTGACGAATTTTCAGACCGAACATCCGATTTGGATTTTGATGAGCTGGCATCGGAGAGGAGTCGGGTTGATGGGGGGTCCAGCACGGATGAGAGCAACAAAGAAGCTACTGTCACCAGTATGGGCAGTCACAGGGAAACCAAACGACAAAAACATAGACCGAAGTCTCTGAGTTTGTCGCACTCGCACAGCCATACATCGTCTGACGAAGAGGATGGGTCGGGGGGCAGCGATAAGAAAGAAGACACCTGGAGCGGGGACAAACGTGACCTTCATGCTAGGTCTAAACCTCACTCGTCTGTAGGTCATTTAGCTTCGGAATCTTCTCTTTCAGCCTCGTCGTCTAGTTCTTTATCATCTGGTCTTCAGAGAACAAAGAAACTGCTGACAAACACAGATGAGGGTGGAAAGGTTAAGGCCAGGGATCTAGTGTCCATCCAAGATTTAATAGACAGCCATGCGGTCAACAGCCCGACCCCTCCCAGAAGCCCTAGCTGGCGGGAAGGGCTAGAAAGTCCGCCATTTTCCCCAAGAAGGAGAGACTCGTATCCTGGCAAACGTCGCGGGTCGCTTTCTCCCAAAGAAAAGAACAATCATTTCACGTACACAGATATTTCGCCTCCTTCGCGGCAATTATCCCTTGACGAGCTGTACGGGGAAGCTTCCACGCATTCCAGCGGGTTGGACAATGGTGTTGCTGGGTCACACGCCACACAGAAGCCTTCACCGATGTCTCCAGATGAGCTGAAAGGTTCTTTCATCAGTACCACAGGCCAGACCCTGGTGTTTGACATGCCTGCAGTCCGTGCCAAGCCTCCCGTCAGTATATCGGGCCCACAGACCCAGCATGCCGACCTCTATACCACCGGCACGATGGCCCACTCCACGCCTGTCATGGACCTGGCCACGTACGCCGCCACTATCGCCAACAGCACGGCCAGCCTCACCTCCATGAGCGTCTCCCCCACCAACTTGCTGCCCCAGTCATCGCATCAACCAGTCTCCGAACCCATGAGCCCGGACTCGGCGGACAGCGTTGACTCTAGCTGTTCCTCGCCTGTTTCGCCGGGTTACTATGACAATGCCCCTCCTCCCGGGGATGAAGTCGAGGAGGTGGAGCTGGCTAATCCCTCATCAAAGTCCATAGACTTCCAAGGATCGAAACGCCAAAAAGCTAGACCACCTTCTACAGACTGGTCACCTGTGATTGATCTGTCCCCCATCTTGGACGTGTCGCCGTCGGTAGAAGAAGCGGAACAGGAAGACATGTTAGCGCAGCAGATGGAAGAATTAGAGAGACAACGATCTCGCGAGGAAGCTGCCGAGGGCGAATATGATGACGAGGAATCTGAAAGTGTTGAAGCACAGTCCTTCTTTGAATCTAAATCGATTTCCGGAGCAAAGAAATCAATTCCGCTAGTGATACCTCGTATTCCGGCACCACCATCGGCCAAGAAGCTGAAACAGCAGCTAAATGAAGAACTGGATGACTATGATATTGATGATGTTGAAACACCTGAGGACGTCGGTCCATACATCTATGGCAGTAGTCTCAAACGGTGCGGAAACTTTGAAGATATTAGTAGGTTAGGCAGTGACCATTCCTTGATCAAACATACATCCGAGCTACTATCTTCGGACAGGCTAGTTGATGACATTGATGTCAATGACGCTAGCAGTGATTTTCCATTCTTTTCCTGTACAACTCAGTCACAGACTTTGTGTCATTCCACACCCTCTACTAGCACAACAGTATCATCTCTTCAGGCTCCTTGTAAGCAGTTACCAGAGAAAGCAGCAGAAGAACCAGCAACCAAACGCATTAGGGACATGAAATCGTTGATCACAGACGAATTCCACAAAGTAGCTGAAGACATGGAAAATATAGTGAAAAGAGGGGCCATGGATGTTAAACCCATCCCGCCACCAAAACCAAAGAGACGCCTTCCAGATCCCGAAATGGTTACATCGCCTCCACCAGCAAAGCTGACAACAGACGGCGGGTCAGAGAAAAGACACTTTCCAATTATTAGAACAGAAGAGATTGTGGATGCATCCAGCAGCATAGACAGCTCCGTTGATGAAGCCCCTACCAGCAAATACTTGCCCAGACAGGACTCAACCGAAAAGAAAAAGGCTAAAGACATGAAGGCGAAACCTAGTCCGATACTAGTGCAGTACATTGAGGCCGAGGAGCAGTCTGTGTCGCCTCACTACAAAGTGATGGAATCGCCACCAACTCCAGAAACCAAAACCATTAAAAGGGAGTTTTCAGACAGTACCTCAGTTTCTCCAAACTCTTCACCTGATCAGGATGTTTACGCATTCCCATCTCCTGTCACACCCCCTGACTCGGATTCTTCACCTCCGAAACCTCACTCCCCATCATCACCTGTAACAGATTTCGAAGAAGATAGTTCTATATTAGTCTCGGATGTTATGGATCCTTACAGGGCCTCCAGCCCTTACGATAACGCTAAACCCTGCCATAAGCCCAGGAGAATAAGCCCATCTCTTGGAACATTGCAGGCAGTCAGCTCTTCTCCAAAAGCTGATCTACAAATAGTCACCTCGAAACCTGAAGTAATGAGACCCCCAATATCGCCAAGGAAAAGTATACGGAAGTTTGACGACCAGAATATCAACGACAGATCTAGCCCACTTTATGAAAACGTCAAAGACTTAACAACACAGGAGTACCTGAAGGAGCAGCAGAAACATGCAGCACTTCTAAGCGGAGACTTGGAAAGTGCCACCCCACACAAGGGATTAACTCGAATGGAAGCAATATCTAAGGGACTTGGTGCTCAGTACGCGGCTCAACCTACTGAGATCCTCGCCTACCCTCTTGTAGAGGTGTTTTCTGCACGCAAGAGAAGCAGTTCGGCCCCGTCCACAGAACTACAGGAAGTTGTCCCGCCCACTCAGCGCCCAGAACCCGCCGTTCGCTCCAGATCGGCGACTACTGAGTACGAACAAGAGCCAAAGTTGGAGAGGACCCCGAGTGTCCGAGATAAGATTCGAGCTTTTGAAGAGGTAAATTTGTGATGTTCATGTTGTGCCTTTAGTCGTTCAACTTCAGTTAACGCCAGCACCTTGTGAAACCTCCAGGTGTGAACGCCCCGCATGTTTGGAGGTGGTGGGTTGGAAGCTGGTGTTCCTCTGGCTTTTAATGTTTCTGTTGTCTTGTGTGTTCTCTGGAATCTACTTTCTGTTTGTTTTCTGTCAGTACCAGCCAATACCTATATATTTATTTCAACGGAAATATCTTCTGCCTAGATCCATGCATCGGCTAAACCTTGACTTACTTGTCCTAACCACGTGACTATGGAGTTGATCCAGGCTGATAAAATGGGTCATTGGTATCGTCAAATTGTCTGGAGGTGAGGTGCCCGGTGTGATACAGATCACATCAGCCACCGGTGCCCTTTGGTCAAGAAAATATAGATCCTGTGTTATGAGAACTTACATGAAAACGGGATCTTTAAAGTTTACCTTTTGAAACACCACGTACGACCAACACATGACATTGGAATTCTAGGGCTCAATATGACAGTTCACCTTGAGGACGCCATGACAGTTCTCCTTGAGGACACCGTGACAGTTCTCCTTGAAGACACCATGACAGTTCTCCTTGAGGACACCATAACAGTTCTCCTTGAGGAAACCATGATAGTTCTCCTTGAGGGCACTATTACAGTTCTCATTGAGGACACCATGACAATTCTCCTTGAAGACACTATGACAGTTCTCCTTTAGGACACCATGACATTTCTCCTTGAGGACATCATGACAGTTCTCCTTGAGGACACCATGACAGTTCTCCTTGAAGACACAACGACAGTTCTCCTTGAGGACACCTTGACAGTTCTCCTTGAGGACATCATAGCAGTTCACCTTGAGGACACCATGACCGTTCTCCTTGAGAACACCATGACAGTTCTCCTTGAGGACACCATGACAGTTCTACTTGATGACACCATGACAGTTCTCCTTGAGGAAACCATGACAGTTCTCATTGAGGACATCATGACAGTTCTCCCTGAGGAGACCATGACAGTTCTCCTTGAGGACACCATCACAGTTGTCCATGAAGACACCATGACAGCTCACCTTGAGGACACCATCACAGTTGTCCATGAAGACACCATGACAGTTCTCCCTGAGGAGACCATGACAGTTCTCCTTGAGGACACCATCACAGTTGTCCATGAAGACACCATGATAATTCTCCTTGAAGACACTATGACAGTTCTCCTTTAGGACACCATAACAGTTCTCCTTGAGGAAACCATGATAGTTCTCCTTGAGGACACTATTACAGTTCTCATTGAGGACACCATGACAATTCTCCTTGAAGACACTATGACAGTTCTCCTTTAGGACACTATGACATTTTTCCTTGAGGACATCATGACAGTTCTCCTTGAGGACACAATGACAGTTCTCCTTGAAGACACAATGACAGTTCTCCTTGAGGACACCTTGACAGTTCTCCTTGAGGACATCATAGCAGTTCACCTTGAGGACACCATGACAGTTCTCCTTGAGAACACCATGACAGTTCTCCTTGAGGACACCATGACAGTTCTACTTGATGACACCATGACAGTTCTCCTTGAGGAAACCATGACAGTTCTCATTGAGGACATCATGGCAGTTTACTTTGAGGAAACCATGACAGTTCACCTTGGGGACACCATGACAGTTCTCCCTGAGGAGACCATGACAGTTCTCCTTGAGGACACCATCACAGTTGTCCATGAAGACACCATGACAGTTCACCTTGAGGACACCATGACAGTTCTCCCTGAGGAGACCATGACAGTTCTCCTTGAGGACACCATCACAGTTGTCCATGAAGACACCATGATAGTTCTCCTTGAGGACACCATGGCAGTTCTCCTTGAGGACACCATCACCGTTCTCTTAGAGGACACCATGACAGTTCACCTTGAGGGCACCATGGCAGTTCTCCTTGAGGACACCAAGACCGATCTCCTTGAGGAAACTATGACATTTCCCCCGGCTGTGTATGATAAAACAACTATCACAATAGCCACTAAAAGTTGACATTGTTGTATGCGAGTGGACAACATCAAAAGATGCAAGCGACGTTTCATCGTTGAACGAAACTTAAAGACACAGGACACAGGCTGTTTAAGACTTACTACCGTCTACCTTTGTTGCGGAGATGCCACTCAGATATAATAATATGGCCATGGTCGTTACAGTGTGTGTACCACTGATGTTGTTGCCTTGTTTAACACTGATGTTGTTGCCTTGTGCACCATTGATGGTGTTACCTTGTGCACCACTGATGTTGTTGCCTTGTTTAACACTGATGTTGTTGCCTTGTGCACCATTGATGGTGTTACCTTGTTTAACACTGATGTTGTTGCCTTGTGCACCATTGATGGTGTTACCTTGTGCACCACTGATGTTGTTGCCTTGTGCACCATTGATGGTGTTACCTTGTGCACCACTGATGTTGTTGCCTTGTTTAACACTGATGTTGTTGCCTTGTTTAACACTGATGGTGTTACCTTGTGCACCATTGATGGTGTTACCTTGTGCACCACTGATGTTGTTGCCTTGTTTAACACTGATGGTGTTACCTTGTGCACCATTGATGGTGTTACCTTGTGCACCACTGATGTTGTTACCTTGTGCACCATTGATGGTGTTACCTTGTGCACCACTGATGTTGTTACCTTGTGCACCATTGATGGTGTTACCTTGTGCACCACTGATGTTGTTACCTTGTGCACCATTGATGGTGTTACCTTGTGCACCACTGATGGTGTTACCTTGTGCACCATTGATGGTGTTACCTTGTGCACCACTGATGTTGTTACCTTGTGCACCACTGATGGTGTTACCTTGTGCACCACTGATGTTGTTGCCTTGTTTAACACTGATGTTGTTGCCTTATGCACCATTGATGTTGTTACCTTGTGCACCACTGATGTTGTTGCCTTGTGCACCATTGATGGTGTTACCTTGTGCACCACTGATGTTGTTGCCTTGTGCACCATTGATGGTGTTACCTTGTGCACCACTGATGTTGTTGCCTTGTGCACCATTGATGGTGTTACCTTGTGCACCACTGATGTTGTTGCCTTGTGCACCATTGATGGTGTTACCTTGTGCACCACTGATGTTGTTGCCTTGTGCACCATTGATGGTGTTACCTTGTGCACCACTGATGTTGTTGCCTTAAGGATTCTAGAAGGTCTGCGGATTAAAAGCATATCAGTCGATGCGCAGTGTCATCAGCGCTCATCACTCATTTTGGCTCTTGGTTTGGTCACCAAGCTTCCTATTTTTCAGTTCCACAGCTGCCTGTCTGTCGGCTCTCTGTAGCTCCGTGTAATGTCTACATTGATAGAAGTGTGCGTGCCTGGTGTATCAGTGTCGTCTTTGGTTTACCCCGTCCTCTCTGCCAGAGTATTGTGAAAGCCAGTACCCGTTTGGTGTTCCTTCGTGTCTCATGTTGTGGCAAGCCATGGCATTCCTCATGTCTCAGGATGTGGCAACCCATGGCATTCTTCTTCGCTTTTGGATTACTTTAAGAAGTTCTTTCTTTTAGTTAAGTTGAGTCAAGAACCGTCATCATTGCACTCGTGGCATTCCCGTAAGCGCTCAGTCATCATCAACAGCCAGCGTAGGGATATGGAGAAGACCTCCAGGTGACACTCGAGAACTACTTGACAGAATCTGAGAACGATCCCGGGGCTTTCTTAGCACTAAGAAAAGACCTAACCACTTGGCTACAGTGGCCCCCTTTTGATACTTCCGTAAATGTCCGTGCAGTCTACTCAAGAATGGTACCAGGGCTGTTCTAATTGAACGATGCACCTCCGAGCGATTGTACCAAATCATAGGTATTTGTAACATCAAGAACTGCGAAACAATAGATAATATAGCTGTTGTAACTTCAGACAGTGTACGAAACAATAGATAGTTGTGGTAATTTCAACAATTCTACGGAACAAAAGATATATAGTTTTTGTAACTACAGTGTACGAAATTTTAGTTTGTGTATGCGCTGACAAGTAAAATAGTAGCTTTTATTCAACTTTGTTATATTCAATCCGAAGTTAGACCTGCCGTACACGCGACGCTCTATTGTATGAGGCACCTGGTTTTGAGAGAAGCACTGTTTAATATTCAACTAAGCGCACCCGACACATCTTAGTTGCTTTGTTCACTTCCACATATAACAAGTGTTGTCCTTACAATATTGTCATTGTGTATGTATTTGAACGGGTATGTAGTGTACCCTGGGTGACAGACAGCATTGACAGAGCTGAGACATGTAGTTCTAAACTGTTTTGTGTGATCATACACTAAGATATTCTCTAGTTTGTTGATGACACGGTAAAAGATATTCTGTGATTCACTGACTGATCTTGCAGCTTTAGAAGATAGGATATGCTGTACTAACGTGACCACGTACTTAAAGACATATGTTTTACTAATGTAATCAAACGGTTAAATATGTGATGTTTTATTAATGTGATCACACGGTTAAATATGTTCGGTTTTTTTTTATTATGGCCACACGGTTAAATATGTTAGCTTTATTGATGTGATCACACGGTTAAATATGCGATGGTTTACTAACGTGATCACACATTTAAAGCCAATCAATAGATTACTATTAGAAGAGGTGTGAGACAGCGATGTGTAATGTCTCCAGATCTTGTTTCCCTTTACAGTGAAAATATATTTAGAAATATAGAAGATATGGAAGGAATCAACATTGGGGGACGATACATCAATAACATTAGATATGCAGATGATACAGTCTTGATTGCAGACAATTAACAGGACCTGCGAAATTTAGTAGATGCGGTTGTTGCACACAGTGAACAACTAGGGTTAGAACTGAATATTAAGAAGACACAAATTATGGTCGTCACTGGGAAGAAGGAAATACCACAATGTCATTTACGAGTAGATGGACATATACTTAAACAAGTGGATCGATACTGTTATCTCGGCACAGTCATAACATCTGATGGGAGATGCCTTGAAGAGATTAGAACAAGAATTTCCATTGCGAAGGTAGCCTTTTGCAAGATGAAAAACATACTGACCAATAAAAAGATGTCAACTGAAACGAGAAAAATAGTGTTGAGATGCTACATAGAACCTATACTTTTGTATGGATGTGAAGCGTGGACAATAAGCAGTCTAGCTGAAAAACAGCTAATGGCTGTGGAAATGTGGTTTTTGAGGAAAATGCAAAGAATGCCACGGACAGACAGAAAAACCAATGAGCAAGTCCTTCAAGAAACAAATGAAGATCGTAAACTTATTAGAGTTATTAGACGTAGGCAGTCAAAATATGTTGGGCATGTTATGAGAAGAAATGAATTGGAGAACTTGGTTACAACTGACAAGATCGAAGGGAAGAGACTAGGTGAAAGACCGAGAAGTAAATACCTGGATGGTTTGGCCACATGGCATGGTCGAGACAGGTACACAGAGCTTATCCACGACTCTGGTGATCGAGTGAGATGGCAGAACATGACTGCCCACGCTTACCGGCATGGCACATGATGGATGGAATAGATTACTGCATTCAACAGACAGTTAAAATGTACACTTTAGTCCATTGATCACATATTTACAGATTTGATGTAGCTTGTTGATCATACAGACACGCATTCTCCGCGTGTGATTACCACACAGTTGAGATACCCTGACTTGTATAGATCACATAGATAACGGTTTATCGTAGGGTGTTAATCACACATTTAATTATTTTCTCCTGAATGTTGTTCACATAATTGATTATTTCCTCCAGTATGTTGTTCACATAATTGATGATTTCCTCCAGTATGTTGATCACATAATTAATTATTTCCACTATTACGTTGAAAATCACAAATACTGAATTATTGGAAAGATTAGGTTGTGTGACGGTTTATTCCATGCTCAGTCTTCGTAGACTTAGATGGATAGGACATCTTAGGAGGATGGATGATGGTAGAATACCAAAGGACATCTTTTTTGGTGAATTACAAATGGGTAAGAGATCTCAGGGTCGGCCTCTACTACGATACAAAGATGTGTGTAAGCGGGACATGATTGATACAGGCATTGATAATGCACATTGGGAGCAAGTCGCCGCTGAACGTGTTGCTTGGAGGGCAAACATCAGAAATGGAATAAAGACAACGGAGAAAATTATTGCAAATAAGTTACACACCGAGCGTGTGAGACGTAAGATGGTGCATGATGGTAGAAATGACCACGTGTTCACATGCATCCACTGTGGACAAACATTTACAGCACGAATTGGCCTTATCAGCCACACTCGCCACCGCCACGGGTCGTACGGGCCATTTTGAAGCACAGAGTACCAAACTATCCTCTGAGACGGAAAAGTGCCAATGTAATTTAATTATGTTGATCACACAGTTGATGATTTCCTCCAGAATGTTGTTCACATAATTGATGATTTCCTCTAGAATGTTGTTCACGTAATTGATTTCCTCCGAATGTTGTTCACATAATTGCTGATTTCCTCCAGAATGTTGTTCACGTAATTGATTTCCTCATGAATGTTCTTCACATAATTGATGATTTCCTCCAGTATGTTGATCACATAATTAATTATTTCCACAATTAAGTTGATCACACAGTTGATGATCTTCTCCTGTCTGTTGATCACATCACTGATGATTTCCTCCAGTATGTTATAAACATGACAGAAACGTCATAAAGAAGATAGCTTCATGAAACATAATTCCAAACGGTCACACATGGACAACGAACGAACGAACGAACTTTATTTTCAAAGGGTAACATAATGGGCACGCAAGCCTGTCTTACATTCGGCGCTTCAAATCACTCATCTTTCATTTATCAACAGTGCATAGTGCAAGATACAGTCACATAGAAAGAAAGACATTGTCAAATGAATGTTGTAAACATAAACAATGCATTTTACCATGTTATGACACACATCTCCCACCCATCCACCCATCCTCGACACACACATCCCCTACCCACCTACACACACCCCAGGTCACACATACATGACCCCACCCATCCACCCATCCACCACCCACTCCACATCCACCCACACACATCCCCTACCCACCCATACACACACAACCCAGGCACAAATATATGCATCAACCCACCCATCCCCCACCCACACATCCCCCCACCCACACGCATCCCCCGACCTACACACATCTCCCCAACTACGCACATCTCCCTACCTACACACATCTCCCAACCCATCCCATAATCAACACACACTCTCCCACCCACATATCCTCCACCACCCCGCCAAGCACACAACCCCCATCCACACACACATCTCCCCGTCAACCCACACATCAGCACCTACACACACACACACTTGCCTCACCAACCCACCCATCCCCACTTACACACATTCCCCCGTCCACACAATCTCCCGCACCTACTCACACATCCCGCACCCGCCCGCAACACACATCCCCCACCCATCCCCCAGCCTACACACACTCACCCACCCACACATCCCTTAACAAAACATCCCCCACCCACACACACCCCACCATACACACATCCCCACACACATCTCCCCACCCATACACACATCGCGCGGTAGCCTAGTGGCTAGATATTCACATGTGTTTTAATTAACATCTAAAACAGGTAAGAAGGAAATGTCCTGGAATGTAACGGCAAGAGGTGTGATCCAGGCCACATCAGCCACGAGTGCCGAGTGGTCTATAAATATGTGCCTATAAACATATGCTCAGTGCATGTTAAGATGTGTAAGAGAGACACACAAGTTCATATAGTGTTACATTCTATACAAATGAAATCAGCTTACGTTGATCCTACATCCTTACAAGACCACAACAATGATAGCATTCGGCAGAAACTATATGATGTGTCAGAAGCGATTTTTGATTGTGTCGATCGCTGAGCTACAAACCACGTGATGCGTCAGTCTCTCTGGGTAATGGCGCATGTATAATGCCTCAAGACTGCATAAGATACATATTAACTTCACCTCTGGAAACATTAGCTGGAGGTACCAAGGCTGAGGGACGAAAAATCTAGCGCCACTCCTGCCTTGGACGTGTGAATGAATATTGAGTGCATGGCGAGTTTTATATTACAGACTGGCTCACGCGAGTTTTATATTATAGTCTGGGTCACGCGAGTTGGTCATAATCTTTCGGTTACATATATCCTGGTATTGAATAACTTAATAACAGTGTTTGGTTGATCAATGTATAGTGAATATCCTGGTATTGAATGGCCTAATGACGGTGTTTGGTTCATTAATGTATAGTGAATATCGTAGTATTGAATGACCTAATGACAGTGTTTGTTTGATTAACGTATAGTGAATATCTTGGTATAGGATGACGGAATGACAGTGTTTGGTTGGTCAATGTATAATGAATATCTTGGTATAGGATGATCTAATTACTGTGTTTGGTTGATCAATGTATAATGAATATCTTGGTATAGGATGGCCTAATTACTGTGTTTGGTTAATCAATGTATAGTGAATATCTTGATATAGAATGACCTAGTAACAAGATTTGGTTGAACAACGTGCAGTGAATATTTTGTTATAGAATGACTTAATGACAGTGTTTGGTTGAACAACGAACAGTGAATATCTAGATCTAGAATGACCTAGTGACAGTGACAGCCGACCACCCACCCAGGGTACACAGTAGCTTGTCTATTATCCTGATGTCGTCTTGTGATCCCTGAATCCCTAGCCTCCTGTGCCAAGAAAGCGGGTGAGTCCACCGCATGCAATTGTTGCATGCACGTGTTTGTCCGCCTGGGTTATAGTGTTCTAACTGTCCTTGTGTTTCATTATTAGTTTCATTAATTTGTTGCTTTGAATAATTTATATCCTATAATAGCTGTTGCTTGTTTGTTTGTTAGTTTGTTTTGTTTAACCAATAATTTTAGCCATCGTTGTCTTTTCTCTTCTATGCACGGACTTTGACGTATCTTAATGATTTCAGTCGCAGATTTCAGTTTCGCAGAATATTCCCCCTGGGAAGCGAGATTTCTTTAGTATGTTTTGACAAAATGTATAGGGTAAGAGAACACATTATGCGATGACTGGGTTTCAAGAGAAACCGCCAATCACGCACCACACGTCACTTGGGACTGATAAAGTTAAATCTTTTCTCATGTGTCATTTTCTACTCTAAGATATCAACGTTCTTTGCGGTATGTTGGGTCTTCCCTCTGCTATACTTGGGTGTGGAAGTACCTTACGGTCTTGTTTAGTTTTTATTCTTCTGTTAGGAATTTCTACCAACATATCGCCATTTTACATGAAGTAATATACGAGGTTTGTGTGTGGTGTGCAGCCATCAGACGATATTCTGTTATCTATGTATATATAAATAAGATTATGTGGAAGCAACGGAGATGTGGTTTTAATGAAGAAGGCGAGAACACCGTGGTCGGATGTAAGGAGCAACGGAAGTTCGGCATGGTCGAATAGATAGAGAGTCCGCTCTTAAACATCCGGTGTGCTGATGCCGAGGTAGCGGGTTCAACCCCTCCACCGGTCAGTTGGACTAAAATGTTGACTTCTCGTCCTTGACTTGGGATCGTAAATTACATGTACCTCAGAAGTCGGAGTGGGTTCGCCTATGGCGTGGGACACTGTTAATAGGGAAAGCTCATCCACACGCAACAATTAGTCCCGTGCACTAGAAGCTTGAGTTCAAAGCGAGCGAGAGCTGTGCTATGATCCTCTTTGTGTAGTCAATGAGAAGAGACTGAAGCCCTTATGAACATTCCCGTGGGTTCAGTGGTGTGGATCATTTGCAGACCAGCCAAACCAACCAATCGTATTTCTTGCTTCTACTCAACACCAGGATGTAGAGAAAGATCAGGCATTATGGTCTAATTCATTCAGCGTAAATATCACATGCTATTGATTTATTGATCGACGCGTTTATTCATTCATTGATTATAATAGCAGACATGTTATCCAAACGTGCTCCCGGAGCAGATGTCACAGTGTAAGAATGTCGATTGCTCCTGTAGCGCATTGATTGTGACTACGCCTATCTTGTCCCCCCGCCTGTCACCAAGCCTTCAACTAGCACAAATATTGTCTGTCGTGTTTCAGCAGGCTTCGACTTGTTGCTAAACCAACCTATCGCGTCTAGCATTCAGCAGTTCTGGCAGGGACGTGACAGCAATCCACCTGTTGTATTAGGGAAATATGATATTGATTTGACAACCCTATTCGCTCTTCGGTTTATTGCAACAGAATTTGAAAGGTGTAGATGTGGATTGTCCCTCGCTGTGAACTGGCTGGCATTGGAGTAAAGACACCATAACTGTGGTGTTTTCCGGTCTGCTAGATCAAAGGGTGTGTCTTTAGAAGTGTTGTTACTGGAACATTCTAGCACGGATCGCTCAGTCTGCGGAGCTGTGGTGTCGTCTCACACGATGGTTTTGAATTCTCGGTGTGTACAAAATTGTCCTGTAGTTATCGTATCTAGTATAGTCACAATATAAAGTGCAATCAAGTCCAGGTCGCTCTTGCATGCCTTAAGGGACACGGCGTATGTTGCTAAACCCATATTGTTATAGACCAATCTGGACTCGTGGCTGATGTGTCAGTATCACATCGGCCTTTTTTAATTCCCAAACCATTTCCATGTACCTGTTTTAGGCTGAGTATAGCCCGTGAGGCCTGGACACTTACTAAACAAGTTGAACAGCACATAAATGCCTTGAATATAAATGTTATAGGCGGGTTCTAAGAATATCTTGGTTAAAGAAAAGAACAAATGCATCCATACTTCAAGAGCTGAATATTGAAGAAGGTTGGCTATTAAGCACGATAAAAGTAAAGCAAAGAAAATTGAAATATTTTGGTCACTTGAAACGTCACGAAAGTTTGAAGAGAACAACAATGGAGAGGTATATGCCTGGGAAGACAGAAAGATGGGTGCAGAATGTGGCGGATGAACTCAAGATGGGTGTATCGGACGCGGGACATCTTGCTCATGATCGATAAGTTTTAAGGAAGGTTGTTATGGGAGCGAGGTTCTGCAAACTACATGCTGCTGAATGAATGAATGAATGAATGAGTGAATAGTCAATATATGGGAGGCGCAGTATCACAGTGGCTAGTACGCCTGCCTACCATCCAGAAGGTCATGTATTCGATTCGCCATCGACACGGGGACCTTTTCTCATTGACCTGGTTCGTCAGTTCCACCTAGTCTAAAATAGGCTCTGGGAAATCTTCGGGGAAATAAAGACGATCGACGTTATATTTAATGTTTGACTGACTCATCCAGTGATTGATCTGTAAATTAATATGATTAACATCAAATGGCCAGTAAGCATCAAGACGTGAGAATGGCTCTTTACTTTCCCTAGTTCCTTTCCCTTGTGAGCCAACCAATAGTGTGTATTTTGTATGTGGTTATTGTAGATATAAATATGAGAGTAAATATCACTATAATTGCACTGAGGCCATTCCCAGATGTGCTCCGTCGCCTTAAGCAGAAGCCAACGAAGAGTGTCCATGCTGGTTGTGCTAGAGGCTGCCTAACTGAACGCTCGCCTGCGTTTTTCTCTATGCGATGAGTGTCGTTCCGGTCATCGGTTCACCTCTTGCTGAATTATCCCATTGCTTGTTTTGCTGCACTTTCCATTCGATGGCAGAGAACCTTTGCCATATCAGCCTTGTCATAATATATGTGGAAGTAGTACCTCAAGTGGTATTTAAGTATTTTTTCTGGTGCAGCACCAGCTAGATGACGTCATATTTTACTATATGAAGAGTCTACCACCAGATCCGTGACGTCATACACCGACACCAGATATTTTGAAATTCGCGAATTTTGGAACTTAACTACTTCCGGTCTACTGTACTTCCGGTCCGTGGGTGGCAGTTTCTCCAGGGGCGACCGGGCACGCGTCCGGTTGTTGGAGTTTAAAAAGTCAAACTTTATTTAAAAGTAAATTATTTACGATTTTTGTTAATAACTCTGTGTGTGTGTGTATGTGTGTGTGTGTGTGTGTGTGTGCGTGTGTGCGTGCGCGCGCGTGTGCGTGGAGGAGGCCGTCATGAGGGCTGGGGACGCAGGAGAATGGGCCCTTGGTCCTACTATTAGCCTTTTCGCCCAGAGGAGGCTATAAAACCCACACCTGCTTTGGGGATGTATGAAGTTTGATGATCAGCGAAGCCCCTAGCCAGACCAAGAGCAGTAAAAGCAATATTTTTTTTTCAACTTGTATTTCATACAAAGCAATGTGTATTTACAAGTTGTAGTGTGTGTTTCTTTTGTTTGTGTATATTACAGAGCGTTGCCGTTTGTTTGTGTTAAGTGTGACATTGTGAATAAAACATATACATACATATATACAGTTATGATAATGGTGTCCTCATGGTCCTCATGGTGTGCTGATGCCGATGCCCTTGTCAACCCTGCAAAGGCAACGGTTACATGGTTCTCACTAAACAACCATATTGTGAAAACAGACCTGCCGGCAGTAAGAATGGATGGGAGCAGTTTGAGTAGAACCCAGTCAATGACATATCTTGGCGTGAGGCTTGATCGTAGCCTGTCCTTCAGAGATCATGTCGATTATGTCATAACGAAGGCTCGAAAAGGTTTGTCAGCAATGAGAGTCATGGCGACTGCCAATATCGAGCAAAGACTCCTAATACTTCTGTTCCAAGAACTTGTGCTTTCACGCATCGAGTATGCCCTGGCCATCCTCACTGTCAGCCCTACACAGATTGGAAGACTTGAAAAGGTACAAAACGAAGCCATGCGCATCATTTTGGGCTGCACGAGAGACACCAGCTGTGTAGCAATGAGATACCTCCTTGACTTCCCGACAATGGAACACGGGATCAAGATCTGGAGAGCTCGTGCATACTTAAAAATAAGTGCAGATGAGCAGCACCCTCTGCATGACGCTATATTCAGAGAAAAGGGTGACAGGCTAAAGAGGGGCAAATCATGGATGGGTCGGGCGGAAGATGTCGTCAGACAGGTCTGCAGTCTTACCAGTATCAACCCCGGCAAGGAATGGGTGCCGGTGCCTCCAGCTTTTAAGTGCACTTTCTCCTGCATTATCACACTCGACAGACGGTGCAGAGAGCAGAACCCTGCCGCTGTCAATGCAGTGGTTAACGCGCTCATCTATGAACACTCAGCAGCCCCGAAGTGCTCATCTATACAGATGGATCTGTTGTAAAGCAGCAGAGAAGTGCGTGGGCATTTACAGCCCGTTCAGCGGGCCGAACCGTTCAAGAATCCAGTGGTGCCCACTCTATGACCACGAGCAGCATGACGATGGAGGTGATGGCAGTTACACAGGCTTTCATATGGCTGGAATCACAGCATTATACCAACGTGTGTGTACTAAGTGATTCAATGAGCATGATTCAGAAGGTCGAAGCTGGATCTGTACGTAGACAGTGGACTGAATCGCTGCGGAAGTCTGTTGTCCGTAAAGTCACCTTCATCTTCGTCCCGGGACATGCGGGAGTCGAGGGAAATGAACGAGCTGACAAATTGGCTGGCTCTGCACCCCTGTAGATGGCCAGCCCATGGATCGTGCCGATGTTATTAACGTCCTTAAAGATGTGGCGAGAACAGAGGACTTTGACGTCAGTGATTCCACATCGCTGTCCAGGATGAAAGACCTGGGAGTAAGAATCGGCACAGCCAGGCGCGAGAGGTACATCGGGAAAACAAAGCGCCTCGTCAACCAACACAGAACTGGCACTATTAGCCACTGGACGCTGATGAATATGCTGGGGGGAGGATCTGAGCACCTATGGACATGTCCGGAGTGCAACGAAGATACCCCAACTGATAACTGATAACTGATAACAGTTATGATAATATGACATTTGTGGCATAGTGCATGTAGATACACATTCCTTGCATATGCTTCACTTCCACTTCCGCAAGCGGAATGCATGAAACACCTGTCTATCTCTCACTCTCCTCTCTTTCTCTCTCTCTCTCTCTCTCTCTCTCTCTCTCTCTCTCTCTCTCTCTCTCACACATACACACACACACACACACACACACACACACACACACACACACACACACACAATCTCGTGCTTTCTGGAGACCGCAGTACATTTAAATGCTCCGCGCTTGGACAATAAACTTTAAACTATCATTTCCATTAAAATGTGGCTTCTTTGTAATTTCTGGGTCACTTAGCTACTGAGGCGAAGGTCGTTGGTGTTGTTGCCTGATGACAAATTACAGGGTGACGCTCTAGTCCATGATACCTTTTGTTTGGGGAACACGAATCAGGGATTTACTACTAGTAATTAAAGTCCATGGTCTGTCTCCATGGAGATAATTGGTGCAAAGTTGTGATAGTGTCTGGGTTTCATATACAATGGGAAGGAATTAAAACCTGGCCACTAAAAGCCACCTTAGCTTACTGGGTACTTAAAGGGCTCATTCAATTTGTTTATACATGGTGGTGCATATTTTTCTTTTCAAACATATCATTACCATATAACATCATTTTAATACTTGAGATACTGACTTGGTTTAAAGGCTGCTACACGCACGCACGCGCGCGCACACACACTCATAGACACCCATCCACAATATATTTCATGTTGCACATTCAAATATAATAATGGGAAAATTAATAATAATAGTAGCAGTAATAATAATAGTATTTTTAATAATAATAATATAATTGTAAGATTATTAATACCATCAATAAACACATTTATAGTTGTAGTATCCTTTGTTTAAAACAAATTCTTTGCTTCTTCTGTAATATGTGCTGTCTTCAATCAAATCTTTTACGAGATTTGCGCTTGTGGGGCTAAGATTAGAATGTTTGCGACTTTTTGTTGATAAAGTTGTTGGACAATTTCTTTGTTGATTGTTCTGTAATTGTATAGGGCTTTGTTTCTTAATGTCCATATAAGATTTCTGTACTCTGCCAATAACACAAGTAGCATTGTGTGGATGTCTTGTGTGGAGTAAGGAATGGAATTTATCATTATTGCTTTGTAAACATCTGTTCTTTGTTTGGTATGAGTGTTTAGGATGTTTTGTAGGAGATTTCTTGTTGGCATGATTGTGTTGCATTCGTAATAGATGTGCTCTTCTGATTCTTGGACGTTCCGTCTACAAAGCTGACACTGTAGTATTTGTTTAGTTATTTTTGCTGTTTTCTCTGTTGTTGGGGTCATGCTGTAAACAAGCCTATATGTAATTTCCTTTGCTTTTGGGGTAATCTGCTTGTTGTGAATATTAGAGAAAATTTCGGTATAATCTTTTATGAAATATCTATGTCCTCTTTTAATTCTGAGATGTACCGGAGTTGCTTGTAATTTAACTAAATGCCTGTAGATTGTATGTGTTTTCTTGTGTAGTAATTTTTCGTGTCCTTTAATGGCTGAAATACATGTTTTGTAGAACGTTGGGAGAGTGCCAAAGTAATGTGAGGATGTATCCTAATAGGTTTTAAGTAAGATAGCCTAATTCCAATGTAATAGTGTGCATAAAGGGTGTTTTTCTGGGTGTTGTAGGATTTCACCTACGTGTTTGATCCTAAGTGCTTGTATTTTGGTTGTTATGTCTTGGAGGGCGATACCTCCATCTTTTTTGTCTTGCATGAGTGTAGTATGTTTGATACTGTAGATGGTGCTGCCAAACACAAAGCGTCTAATCTCTTTGTTTATGTTTGTGACAGTTTGACGTGGGGGATCTAGGACTGTGCACAGATATAGTATTTTTGGAATTATATATGTATTAACAATGGTACTTCTACCAAATATGGTAGTTGTTTTGTATTTGTACCTCAGTTAAAGATCTGTTATTTTCTTCTCTAGATTTTGCCAAGTGTCTTTGTGTGTCTGATTTGGTTGACATGGGAAGACTATTCCGTACACTTTTATAATATTGTTTGATGTTAAGTCAAATGGAAAATCCGTCTTATTTTTCCATTTGCCTAAGCCCATTATAGTAGATTTTTGGACGTTTAATTTTGCCCCACTCCCTTTGCCGAAAAACGAGAACATTTCCAAAATGATCCGTACAAATTTTTCAGTTGTCGGAAAGAAAATGGTATCGTCCGCATAAGCACGGAGCTTTTGTTCACCCTTCCCTGGTATGAACGTGCCCCTGACATTGTCGTCCTGTCGTATCTTTTCTAGAAGTGGCTCTAGAGCGACAAGCAATATTTTTTTTCTTTTTTTTTCAACTTTTATTTCATACAAAGCAATGTGTATTTACAAGTTGTAGTGTGTGTTTCTTTTGTTTGTGTATATTACAGAGCGTTGCCGTTTGTTAGTGTTAAGTGTGACATTGTGAATAAAACATATACATACATGTATACAGTTATGATAATATGACATTTGTGGCATAGTGCATGTAGATACACATTCCTTGCATATGCTTCACTTCCACTTCCGCAAGCGGAATGCATGAAACACCTGTCTATCTCTCCATCTCCTCTCTTTCTCTCTCTCTCTCTCTCTCTCTCTCTCTCTCTCTCTCTCTCTCTCTCTCTCTCTCTCTCTCATACACATACACACACACACACACACACACACACACACAATCTCGTGCTTTCTGGAGACCGCAGTACATTTAAATGCCCCGCGCTTGGACAATAAACTTTAAACTATCATTTCCATTGCTTGCTTGTGTTCGTTGGCTTGAGCTCCAACGCGAAGTCCTGTATGTCGGATGAAGACATCCTGTTGTCCAACATCAGTGTGATGTCATACAGGACCTGAGGTTTGCGTGAGTATCCGTTGTCCCATGTCTGGCTTATTGGTGTGCAGACTGGTGGTTCCTCGCCGTACAGGCAGACACTCTCCGACTTCGGAGGAATCGGCGATCCTACTGACTTTAGCCAGGACCCCGAAGGGACCTGTTGCCCAGGACGCTCGACGAGGACGCGTCAATAGGTCTTGGCCAGTATATAACCTGGCCCTGGTGCCTTGGAAACACCTCTGCGTCCCTCATTTCCATTAAAATGTGGCTTCTTTGTAATTTCTGGGTCACTTAGCTACTGAGGCGAAGGTCGTTGGTGTTGTTGCCTGATGACAAATTACAGGGTGGCGCTCTAGTCCATGATACCTTTTGTTTGGGGGACAAGAATCAGGGATTTACTACTAGTAATTAGAGTCCATGGCCTGTCTCCAGGGAGATAATTGGTCTAAAGTTGTGATTGTGTCTGGGTTTCATATACAATGGGAAGGAATTAAAACCTGGCCACTAAAAGCCACCTTAGCTTACTGGGTACTTAAAGGGCTCATTCAATTTGTTTATACATGGTGGTGCATATTTTTCTTTTGAAACATATCATTACCATATAACATCATTTTAATACTTGAGATACCGACTTGGTTTAAAGGCTGCTACACGCACGCACGCGCGCGCACACACACTCATAGACAACCATCCACAATATATTTCATGTTGCACATTCAAATATAATAATGGGAAAATTAATAATAATAGTAGCAGTAATAATAATAGTATTTTTAATAATAATAATATAATTGTAAGATTATTAATACCATCAATAAACACATTTATAGTTGTAGTATCCTTTGTTTAAAACAAATTCTTTGCTTCTTCTGTAATATGTGCTGTCTTCAGCCAAATCTTTTACGAGATTTGCGCTTGTGGAGCTAAGATTATTTGACTTGTTACGTACGCCTAACCGAACCAGGTAATGAACAGCGCGCCCGCGATAATTAAACTGCCAGAGAAAATTTACAGTAACATGGCACCAATATACGCGCGCGCACGCACGCACGCACGCACGCACCCACACACACACACACATATTGTGTGTGTGTGTCGGTGGGTGGGTGCTGCGTGCGCGCGTCCGCGTGCGCGCGTATATCGGTGCCATGTTACTGTAAATTTTCCCTTGTAGTTTTTTTTTTTTTAACACAGCATAATTTTCGCACAAAATATTAATTATCCCCGTGGAAATATCAGAGACACTGCGACGATCAAAATCATGCCATGTTTGATTCTGTGCCGCCATTCATGTGAAGCTTTCATAGCATGTCACTTAACCATAAACTTAACCTTATAACCAGTCGTAAACGTATTCTTTGGGAAATGCTGTGGTGGTTTTCCAATGCCTTCCATATCTACGTTAAAAACTATCCAGATTTCTGATTCCTGTGGCTAACTGAACATATGATGCTGGACACAGCTTTCTTGAACAAGCGTCACTCGAGAAGTGCCACCGCGAACTCCTTGCCCCCCACCCGCCGCCTCCCAGCACAACATTTACTGCTCCCATTTTATCAGGCCGGGTCGAAACACAGGACCCATCATTTCTGCGGGGTAATTTAAACTCTGGATCATCTACCAGGCAGGCCAGAGCACAAGTCACTCATCAGAGAGAGATGAAACGTTGCTGACTCAAAATCGTAGAAAGCTTGGGAAATTAGGATCGTGTGAGGACACACAGGACAACAGACGTCAGGACAAAAGACGTCAGGACAACAGACGTCAGGACAAAAGACGTCAGGACAACAGACGTCAGGACAATAGACGTCAGACAACAGACGTCAGGACAAAAGACGTCAGGACAACAGACGTCAGGACAACAGATGTCAGGACAACAGACGTCAGGACAACAGACGTCAGCACAAAAGACGTCAGGACAACAGACGTCAGGACAACAGACGTCAGGACAAAAGACGTCAGGACAAAAGACGTGGATGTTTAAATTTGACACGGCCTCCCTGGTCGACCCTGGCTACAAGAGGTACCTGGACATGTCGTGGGGAGTCAAGGCGGTCTGTGTGAGACTGACCACATCAGCCACCGTGTGTCGGTTGGTCAATAGAAATGTGCACCTATCACCATATGCTCAAGCGATTTTACGGTGTTGAAAGGGGTCCTTCACTTTACTTAATACAGAGTGTATTTTTAATGACTGTGCAATGTTTGACTTTACCTGTCTCTCTGGCCTAGGGGTTAACGTCTTTCTCCGTAATCCCGTATATTCACGTGAGGAAAGTAACATGCGCGAGAATCGGTAGCGGTTCTCGCCGCGTTGGTAACTTACGGGGTATGTGAGCCGGTCGCTCAGAAAGAAGTGGCAAACTACTGAGCATAATCTTGTCTAGTACATCAACAGCAGCTGGAAAATACTGGTGTTGACTGCAACGTCCTGCAAGGGATATGCGCCATAAAAAAAATTGTTTGAAAATAGTGCCGGTCCAAGTTTTGTATTTACCTATTATGTTGCATGAACTTTACAGAGGGTGAATACAAAATTTGGACCGGCAATATTTTTAAACACTGCAGTCATTAAAAATACACCCTATACAACAGGAAATGTGAAAGTTATAGCTCTACAGGGCCAACTCCACCTCACCCACGGAGCACTTCTGTTTGGACGCTTCACCAACTAATATCTAATTTTTAAAATCCTCTTATATGAGAATCAATCAATACCTATACATTTATATCCAGCTGTCCTGCCTTTATCGATGAACGACACTGGCTTCCTTATTACCAAATAAACAAATCAGCATTTAGATTGGATCAGTCCAAGAATAGCCAGAATCGATGATGCAAACATGATTATACAGGCCGCAGAGCACAAGCTTGGATAAACCATCTTAACGATGTAATGACAGATGACTCGTATCTTCCTCTCTATGCATGCAGACACGTCCGCGAGGATATTGCTAACATGTGGCTAAGTATTCCCCCCAGGATTACATCAAGAGATGGACTGAAAGACAACGTTATAAGTTGGTGGACACCATCAAGAGATGGACTGAAAGACAGCGTTGTAAGTGGGTGGATAACATCAAGAAATGGACTGGAAGACAACGTTATATGTTGGTGGATAACATCAAGGGATGGACTGAAAGACAGCGTTGTAAGTGGGTGGATAACATCAAGAAATGGACTGGAAGACAAATGGTATATGTTGGTGGACCACATCAAGAGATGGAATGGAAGACAATGGTATATGTTGGTGGACCACATCAAGAGATGGACTGGAAGATAATATTTAAGTGGGGAGACATCAAGACATGGACTGGAAGACAACCACATCATAGATGAGGGTCTTACACAGCTTCGGGTATTTCTTTAATCCGTGTTTCTCCGCTGTGACCTTTTCTTGGGCATCTGTTTCCATTGCGTCCAGATCTAGATCCATGTGGGGCAGTGGCTTGTGAAAATCGGTTACAAGACCAAGCCTTCGTGATGTTTCCTCGTGCTTCCTCGTACCTTAGTCTCTAATCTTGTCTCTTCTCATTTTCTGTAAATAATCAACGCAGAAAACAGCGTGACACACATAATCACTTTCTGTGCTGCAGCATGTAAAATGTTTAATGTCTTACAACCATTTATGTTGTAATTAGATCCCACTACGGGACAATAGTGCAATCATTCGGTACGCCTGTAATATCACAACCTTGGACAATTCTCTTTACATAATTCTCTTTGCTTAATTCGCTTTACATAATTCTGTTGAAATACCGAGTCCGTTTAAACAATTCTATGTTAGTTTATAGGTCAGGCCTTAGTCAGATATGACTGAGCTACCGTATAACAGTAGACGGTACTACCTGGTTTCTGTTAGCGCCGAACGTTGGGCGGCGCTTACCAAACCCGACACCCCACATTGTGCCAACGGCTTCGGGCGGAAGAGCGCAATTGGGAGGGTACAAGCCTTACCCTGGTGCGAGGAAATGCAAGCTAAAGACAAAATTGTCATGGCAGGGCAGACCAGGCCCTAAGCCTTGGTTGGCGACTGGTCTAGGATCGAAGCTCCGACAGGCGGACAGTTAGAGCATTGCTTTGCTGATCCGGCAGCTTCTGCAGCTTGTCTTGTTCCAGATGTAGGGGTGTTACCTTTCCTCTGGAGTGACCTAGGCAGGCCGAGAGAGGGATCATGCTGCATGGGCAACACATGATCTCTATATTTTAGCCCAGGCTTTGTGCTATGGAGAGGCAATAACTCCATCCCTGGTCTTAACTGGTCTCGGAATCAAAGCGAGAGGCAACTGTTACGGGTTATAAGTCCTTGTCAGTTGGCGTAGACATGGGGCGCCACGCGTTGCCTCTGACGGTGGGAGACACCTATAGGTGTCACTGATCAGCTACCGCCCGCCTCAAGCTGGGCAGCCCCCAGCCAATTGGGTGCTGATCCGCCACAGCCTGCCTGCTTCAATGGGTGCTTGGGGCTAGGACAAAATCTGAATCGCAGGCTGTAAAACCAATGCACCAGGTACAAACAAAAATAAAAATAGAAACCTCAAGCTACGGCTTGCAACCTGGAACGTGAGAACCATGTGTCCAGGATTTTCCACTGACTTGACCAATATTGACGGTGTGAGAAAAACGGCTGTGATTGATGCCGAACTCAATCGTCTTAACATTGATATTGCTGGCCTGCAGGAGACTCGCCTCGCTGAGGAAGGGTCACTCAGGGAAAACAACTACACCTTTTTCTGGAAGGGTAGAGGGCAGGCAGAAAAAAAGGCAACACGGTGTGGGCTTTGCAGTGAAGAATTCGCTACTGGGAATGATTGAAATTCCAGCAGGAGGAAATGAAAGACTATTGTCCCTGCGCTTGGCAACCTCTTGTGGGTTTGCCACCATTATTACTGCATATGCACCGACACTCGATTCCTCTGATGATGTGAAGGATTTGTTCTATGAGGAGTTAGACTCCGTGATCAAGGCAGTTCCAAAATCTGACTACATTTATATGCTCTGTGATTTCAATGCTCGTGTGGGCAAGGACTCGAGTTCATGGATAGTGTGCCTTGGAAAATACAACATCGGTCGCATGAATGAAAATGGGCAAAGGCTGCTGGAGCATTGCACCAGTAATGACCTATGTATTACAAACTCTTTTTTTTAAACAAAAGAGATGCATAAGGTCACATGGAAACATCCAAGATCCGGCCATTGGCACCAGCTGGACTTCATCATCACACGGAGACAACATCTGAACCATATATCATTGACTCGTAGTTACCACAGTGCTGACTGTGATACGGATCATTCTTTGGTTGTTGCAAGGGTTAGACTGAGACCAAAGAGAATCTACACAGCTAAACACAAATCTAGCCCCAGGATTAATATTATTAACACTCATGATCCTGAAAAGTGCTTTCAGTTTCAACAGCAACTTGAAGACGCTTTCACTGATACACCAGAAAATTGTACAGTAAATGAAAAGTGGGGTCAAATTAAGGAAACTCTTTATAAAACTGCCGTAGGGGTTTACGGCACTGTGGATCATAAGAGGCAGGACTGGTTTGCGGCCAACAGCGAGACTCTGCAGCCCTTGATTGATAAGAAGAAGAAAGCTCTCTTAAGAAACAAGGAAAGACCAACGCGTAACACTCTGAGTGAGCTAAGGCAAGCTAGGAAGGATGTGCAAAAGGCTGCCAGGCAGTGTGCAAATGATTATTGGATCAAGTTATGTGAGTCCATTCAAATCGCAAGTGATAAGGGAGACATAAGAAGCATGTATGAAGGAATAAAGAAAGCCTGTGGTCCAGTGATCAAAAGAAGTGCACCATTGAAAACCTTGACTGGAGAAATCATAACTGATAAGAAACAGCAGATGGACAGATGGGTAGAGCACTATTTGGAGCTTTACTCAAGTGAGACCAAACTAGCGGATGATGCCCTCAACGCCATAGAGGCTCTACCAACTCTTGACCACCTGGACACACTTTCCACCATAACAGAAGTTAAGTGTGATATAAATGAACTTGCATCTGGCAAGGCTCCAATTAAGGATGGGATTCCAATAGAGGTTATCAGGAGTGGGCAAGACACACTCACTATACAGATCCACCAGCTAATAGAGCTATGCTGGCGAGAAGGACAAGTCCCATAGGATTTCAAAGATTCAAGCATCATAACACTGTACAAGAACAAGGGCGATCGGAGCGACTGCAACAACTATAGGGGTATCTCACTTCTGTGTATTGTTGGAAAAGTATTTGCCAGAATTGTTCTGCGCAGACTTCAAGTCCTAGGAGATCAAGTCTACCCCGAATCACAGTGTGGCTTTCGACAGAACCGGTCTACCACTGATATGATATTCTCATTGCGACAAATGCAAGAAAAATGCCGTGAACAGAATCAACCACTGTTTATTGCCTTCATCGACCTCACAAAGGCATTTGATTTGGTCAGTCGTGAGGGTCTGTTCAAGGCACTAAAGAAGATTGGCTGCCCACCAACTCTTCTGTCCATTGTGGAATCGTTCCACACAGGCATGAAGGGTATAATCAAGTTTGATGGTGCAACTTCTGAAGAATTTGAAATCAAGAGTGGAGTTAAGCAAGGTTGTGTACTAGCTCCCACCCTCTTTGGAATATACTTTTCACTTCTACTGAAATATGCATTTCGTGATCAGGATGGTGGTATATACATTCACTCACGCTCAGATGGCGGCCTCTACAATGCTCAGAGATTGAAGGCTAAGACCAAAATTAGGAGGGTACTGATCAGAGAGTTGCTTTTTGCAGATGATGCTGCAGTTACGACCCACTCTGAGGAAGAATTGCAATGTCTACTATCTGCATTCTCCAATGCTTGTTCTGAATTTGGTTTAACAATTAGCAAAAAGAAGACACAGATTATGTCACAAGGTGCACATGGGGAACCATCAATCTTTATTGACGACGCCGAACTAGAGATAGTAGACTATTTTACATATCTAGGATCAGTGGTAAATAGCAAATTATCCCTAGATCAGGAAATCAACATCCGGATTGGTAAGGCAGCAACAACAATGAACAGGTTAAGAAAAAGAGTCTGGGAGAACAGGAAGCTTACTGCCAAAACAAAAGTCCTTGTCTATCAAGCCTGTGTCCTTAGTACTCTTCTCTATGGCAGTGAAACCTGGACAACTTACTCACACCAAGAGAACAATTTAAACAGCTTTCATATGCGGTGTCTGCGAAGAATTCTTGGTATTAAGTGGCAAGACAAAATCACAAATACTGAAGTATTGGAAAGATCAGGTTGTGTGACAGTTTATTCCATGCTCAGTCTTCGTAGACTTAGATGGATAGGACATCTTAGAAGGATGGATGATGGTAGAATACCAAAGGATATCTTTTTGGTGAATTACAGACGGGTAAGAGATCTCAGGGTCGGCCTCTACTACGCTACAAAGATGTGTGTAAGCGGGACATGATTGATGCAGGCATTGATAATGCACATTGGGAGCAAGTCGCCGCTGAACGTGTTGCATGGAGGGCAAATATCAGAAATGGAATAAAGACAAAGGAGAAAATTATTGCAGAAAAGTCACACACCAAGCGTTTGAGACATAAGATGGTGCATGATGGTGGAAATGACCACGTGTTCACATGCACCCACTGTGAACGGACATTTACAGCGCAAATTGGCCTTATCAGTCACACTCGCTACCGCCATAGTTACAAGTTATTATGCCTTTTTAAAGCACAAACTATCGTCTGTCAAGACGGCAAGGTGCCAATGGAATGTTAGTTTAGATTATGTGTTCTGTTTAGTTCGTCATCTCTTTGTAAAACATCTTTAACTTCTTCACTGCGTAGATAATTAAATGGCAGACGTCATAATTTCTTATCTAGTTTGATAACTTTAATTTAGATGTGTTTCTTATCTGTTCAAACCCCCTATGTAAGAAGTGTTCATTTCTTAAATGTTTCGTTTGATTCAAGTAAAATATGTAAATTTCTTATATTTTCCAACACTATCTAAGCCTTATTAATTTGATATCTATCACGATAACTTTATGTGAGATGACTTAATTTCTTATCTAATTTTATAATTGTTTGCGTGATTACCGCTTACATATTTCGATAATAACCTGTAATACACACATGTTTATTTAGTACGTAATGTACTTAATAGAACATTAGAAAGCAGCAAGTCAAATGGTTTGGCCATGCAATTAGGTTACCAGTCAACAGCATACCACAACAAGCAATAATGTACAGACCATGTGGAAACAGAAGAAGAGGTCGACCACGTAAACGTTGAGCGGAGGGAATAGCAGAGTCCATGGGAATATCGATACATGAAGCCCATAATCGGGCACTCTCATGATGTTTATACTTCACCTCCACACCGCAAGGTACAAGAGGAACATGATGAGATGAGATGAGACAGACATGTTTGTTATCGTTCCATGATTCTCTTTAACCTGGGTAAATGTATTATTTGTTTTCATAACTCAGTGTAATGTATGAGGGTTGCATCTTATATGTATGTATAACTTTGTCAATGTATCTGTATATGTGACTATGCATTACATATTATATTTCTTATGTTTGGATAAATCTACGCAATGCATATTAATATTTTTATCTGTTTCTATAACTCTGTGCAAGGATGTACGTATCTTACCTGCTTCCCTAATTATATACATAACATTAATTTATCTGTTTATGTCTGTCTGTTTCTATAAGTCTATGCAAACATGTGTATTACCTGTTTCCCTAATTCTATAAATCACATTAACTGATATGTTTAGATCTGTTTCAAAAACGCTGTGCAAGCATGTAAGTGTCTTATCTGCTTCCCTAAGTCTACAAAACTTAGTAATTTGTTTCCATAAAACTTGCGCACGGCATGCTCATTTGTTATCTGCTTCGTAGACTGCAAGAAAAATTGACGTTTTCTTGTTTCCGGTAACTCAACGCGAGGTATATACACATTTCTTATCTGTTTGAATTACTTTGTAAGATAGTTGTTAATTGCTTCTGTTGCGGTAACTTGATGAGAAACCTGCATAGATAATTTTGTTACAAGAATATTGTTTATTTTTTGGGGTTGGATGATGCAATGTTGCTTCCGTTCTTGTGCCCACGTGAAAACCACGGATGGTTATTTTTCACTTTTATCATAAATAAACACATATATTGTTTCGCGCTCACAGAAGTATAAGGAAGTAGAAACTAGAAGACACACTTTTTTTTTTTAATTCGCATATCCTTTACAGGATATCGCTGTCAACAGCAGCATCTTTCAGCTGTCTGTTGATTTCTTGGCAAGATTACGCTCAGTAGTTTGCCATTGCTTTCTGAGCGGCCGGCTCAGTTATCCCGCAAGTCACCAGCGGGGATCGAACCGCTTCCAGCTCTCGTCCGCTACGAGACTGCGTGATAAACGGGATTACGGAGAAAGTGTTGTAACCCCTCGGCCAGAGAGACCGGCAGAGGACACACTAGACAACGTAAATAAACACACATGTATTATCCTCATAGAAGTAGAGACAGGGAACGTAGAGACCAGAGGACGCACTAGACAACATAAAAATTGAAAGCTATAGTTACCGACCGGGATTCGAACCTGTCACCTCCACATGATGACCTCGCCTCGCTGCGGGAACAAATGTACTTCGATGTGTTGTTGTTGTTGTTGCTGTTTGTCCATCAAGAATGATGATGACCATTCATTTCATCCAGTGGGGTTGAAAGTATGGAGCCGATAGTTCTAAGATGGCTGATAAGGCCTATTTTGGCTCGAAATGTTCTTTGACAATGTGGACAAAGAATGCTTGACGTTTCTGGAGGAGGATTTTCTGCAGTATCATATGATGTTGGATGAATAATGACTTGAGCGATGACTTGGATTAAAGTGAGGAAGAGATGCGCAATTCGTCGACCTCACTCTCTCGCCTGAGTCCATCTGAATCCACTGGCAGGACAAGTCAAGACGACTGGAGACGAATACAGGTGCAGTGGATGACCAGGGCGCTCTACGTGCCTTGCCGTGCTCATTACGTTCCACAACGCTTTGCAGGTAAACGCCGTCTTGCCCGTTGAATCACTTCGATGTACGACCAACTAGACTTCGATGTACGACCAACTAGACTTCGATGTACGACCAACTAGACACCCCGTGTATCCTCTAAACGTTGCTCTTTCTGAAAGTTTATGCATAAATTCTATGTTATTTGTTATATATCGCTTGAAGTTTGTAAATGTCATGTTACATGGTAATTACTGGAATGTTTCGATGGTTTCTTGTGTTGTATCAACGTATGCATGTGTCGTTTTGTTTTTCGCCTGTCTATTTTTATTAACGACATTTTGTCGGGTATTTATGACAGTTGCGAAATGTGATTCTGATGGTCAATATAAATGTATAAATGTCACAGTTAGTTATCGATATCTGCATCTAGGGGGCGTATATATCTTGTCTACACGTCTTTACATGTTATATATTATACTAGCTGACCCTGCCCGGCTTCGCCCAGACCCTGGTGGGGAGCATCTCATTTAATTCATATAAGTAGTCATATAAGTTCTCGTTCCCGTTACCGACTGTCTGTCTGTCTGTCTGTCTGTCTGTCTGTCTGTCTGTCTGTCTGTCTGTCTGTCTGTCTGTCTGTCTGTCTGTCTGTCTGACCCGGCCCGGCATTGCCCAGCTCCTGGTGTGGAGCATCTCATTTAATTCATATAAGTAGTCATATAAGTTCCCGTTCCCGACTGTCTGTCTGTCTGTCTGTCTGACCCGGCCCGACATCGCCCAGCTCCTGGTGTGAAGCATCTCATTTAATTTATATAAGTAGTCGTATAAGTTCCTGTTCCCGACTGTCTATCTGTCTGTCTGTCTGTCTATCTGTCTGCCTGACCCTGTCCGGCTTCATTAAATTCATACAACAAAAAAAATGTAACTTAAAAGAACGTTCTACCACACACCATCCATTATTTTTAATGAAAACTCTTTCTAATCACCTGCATGACTACAGTAACTTCTTAAGCAAAAAAAGATGAGTTACAATGTTATGCATTGTGCATCATTTTTATGAAAACTTTGAAAATGCCTTACAGATTGTATCATTATTTATTATAACTCATATGCCGGTACATAACTATGGACAAAGAGTTTATAAATCTTTGAAAACGATGCCACAATATGACTATAAGTTATACAGAAAAGTTATGCCCCTTGAAATAACTTTTACGAGTTAGATCCCCTGAAATATATGACATTATGATGAAAAATGAAAAATGAAATAATACTGAGTAAGCAGGCGATTTCACACTAACAAAATATCACAGTTGGCTGCTCTGGACTGAAAGGAAGGCGTGTAGAAAATTTCATCTCAATCGGATGGGCCGTTCGCGAACAAATAAAGGACATACAGAGATACATAAATACATACAGAGATACGCTCCTTTTTTATATATAAGATGTGTTAGGTAAGTAAGTAGCATGGATGGATGGATGGATGGGAGAATAGATGGACTGACACAAATGTGCAAACAGGTGGATGGGTGGATGGATGGATTGATGGGTGGATGGATGGATTGATGGGTGGGTGGGTGGGTGGATGGATGAGTGAGTGAGTGAGTGGCTGGATGTATGGATGAGTGGATGGATGGATGAGTGGATGGATCAGTGGATGGGTGGATGGGTGGATAGGAGGATAGATAGATAGACCCAGATGTGCTGACATGTGGATAGGTGGGTGGATGGATTGTTGGGTGGATGGTTGGGTTGATGGATGGGTGGATGGATGGATGGATGGACAGGGATGCGCAGACATGTGGATGAATGGATGGATGGATGGATGGATGGTTAGGCGAATAGATAGACAGACACAGATGTACAGATGGGTGGATGGATGGATGGTTAGGCGAATAGATAGACAGACAGACAGACAAACAAACAGACAGATGTGCAGATAGATGGATGGATGGAAGATTTATTAATGAATAGATTTGGGCTGTAGATCGGTTGGCCGGAAGAGAAAGAAAAGAGAAAGAGAGATATGAACGAACGAACGAAGGAACGAACAGACTTTATTTTCAAAGGGTAACAAATTGGGCACGCAGGCCCGTCTTACATTCGGCCCTTCTAATCACTCATCTTTCGTTCATCAGTGCATAGTGCATTCACATAGGAAAAAAAACATTGTCAAATGAATGTTGTAAGCATAAACAATGGATATACGGGTGTCCTTCATATGAAGAGAACGAGAGAGAGAGAGAGAGAGAGAGAGAGAGAGAGAGAGAGAGAGAGAGAGAGAGAGGAGGAGGAGGAGGAGGAAGGGAGGATAGAACGGACAAATGAACTAACGCACGAACAAACAAACTTTATTTTCGAAGTGTTAAGAATTCTGCTCTTTTCATCTGTGTGCTCTCATACATTATTTCATTCGTACATCACAGAGGGGAGAGAGTGATACGGAGAGAGAGAGAGAGAGAGAGAGAGAGAGAGAGAGAGAGAGAGAGAGAGAGAGAGAGAGAGAGAGAGAGAGAGAATTCAGTATGTCGTATGTACCACCTACCACCAGTAAATCACGTGTTATCTGTGTATGTCAACATGTAAATGGTGAATCATGTCCCGTGTGATTGTCAGTCAATCATACGTGAACACTTATCAAGATTATTGATTTGCTGTGTATTTGTCATATGAGCAATTATGCATGTAAACTTATCAATTGTGTAACTTCTGCTGATCTTCTTCTTCTTCCTCCTCCTCCTCCTCCTCCTCCTTCTCCTCCTCTTCTTCTTCTTCTTCTTCGTCTTCTTCATCGTCTTCTGCTGCTGCTGCTGCGGGTACTTTTGTTGCTTCTGCTAGTACTTCTGTTGCTGCTACTGCTGCTGCTGCTACTGCTGCTGCTGCTGCTGCTTCTTCTTCTTCTTCTTCTTCTTCTTCTTCTTCTGGCCTAATTGTCTTTCAGCATCAGGTTCAGAGACATCTGCAGTGTACTCCTGTGCGTGCTCCATAATTGCCCCATGTCCTGGTGTATCTCATCACACTATCGTTGTCGAAGCACTGCGATCAAACATGAATTATACTCAACTATTTCCAGGTCTGTACCTAGTGCTTTCCCCTGTCTTGAATTGTCCCCGGTCTTGAACTGTCCCAAGCCTTGAATTGTCCCCAGCCTGGAACTGTCCCCAGCCTCAAACTGTCTCCTATCTTGAACTGTTCCCAGCCTCAAACTGTCCCCTATCTTGAACTGTCCCCAGGCTTGTACTGTCCTCTATCTTGAACTGTCCTCAGTCCCGAATTGTCCCCTATCTTGAATTGTCCCCAGCTTTGAACTTTCCCCAGCCTCGAACTGTCTCCTATCTTGAATTGTCCCCATCCTTGCACTGTCCCATATCTTAAACTGTCCTCAGCCTTGAACTGTCCCCTATCTTGAACTTCCCCAGACCCGAACTGTTCCCTATCTTGAACTGTCCCCAGCCTTGAACTGTCCCCAGGCTTGAACTGTCCCCACTCGGGAAAGTTAACTCAGTCAACAAGTATAGCAGCTGTACTGTAAACAGGTACAAAGCAAATTACGTCCGAAAAAATACTCCGGATGAACGCAGAAGAAGAAGTAGAAGAAGAAGAAGAAGAAGAAGAAGAAGAAGAAGAAGAAGAAGAAGAAGAAGAAGAAGAAGAAGAAGAAGAAGAAGAAGAAGAAGAAGAAGAAGAAGAAGAAGAAGAAGAAGAAGAAGAAGAAGAAGAAGAGGAGGAGGAGGAGGAGAAGAAGAACTGTCCCCAGATGGACAATAACGTTAAAGGATAATGGGTTCGTTCCACACACCGGTCAGTTGGAATTAAACGTTGACGTCTCGTTCAGACATCAATGGCAAACTGCTGAAGGTAAAATTGCCTCGTAAATCACAAGCAGCTAATTGGGGTCGGGGTTGTCTGCAACCAACAAGCACATTTGTTATGCTATTGTTGTAGTCAAAGTTTAGACAGCAACGCGCATACAGTTGCCGAACTGCTCTGTTGATGTAGTCAAAGTTCAGACAGCAACGCGCATACAGTTGCCGAAATGCTCTGTTGTTGTTGTCAAAGTTCAGACAGCAACGCGCATACAGCTGCCGAACTGCTCTATTGTTGTTGTCAAAGTTCAGATAGCAACGCGCATACAGTTGCCGAACTGCTCTGTTGTTGTAGTCAAAGTTCAGATAGCAACGCGCATACAGTTGCCGAACTGCTCTATTGTTGTAATCAAAGCGGGGCATATGTTCAGACAACATGCACATACAGTTGCTGAACTGCTCTATGTTTGTTTCTGTAGAGATTATTTTATAGCAGCTGATGGACAATGTGTAACAGTTTAAGTACCTCAGAAGTCGGAGTGGGTTCGCCTGGAGCGAGTTACACTGGTAATAGGGAATGCTAACCCACACGCAAAAATCAGACCTGCGCACTAGACGCGTAGTATCGCGTGAATGGATTACGCTTTAGTTAACGGCGAGCGAACACATGAAAAAAAAAAAACTAGCAAAAGCAGCATGTCACTAGATGAAGAATATTCTATGCGATATATCTTTTATTCATCGAGGTGTGAAAACGAGGCATTCAGGAGTATGTCAATGTATAGAAGTGGATCATGGACAATTAACGGATTGGTTAGTTAGTTAGTCTTTCCGCTTAAGGTCAAAGCGGCGCATAGCGCAGGAGTCATGGCTCTCCGTGTCTGGCGGTTCGCTGCTACTTGTTGTAGATCCTGGATGTTGAATGAGCATTCTCTGATGATGGTTCTACGCAGGGTCTCTCTTGGTCTTCCCCGTTTTCTTTTCCCTACTGGTGACCATATGAGGCTTGGTATCTTGTACATGTCGATGTAGTTCCATCGGCGTTTTAATTATAAAATTGGATACAATATCTTGCTAAGTCTCTCGTCTTATTTGCGTATTGGTTCTAAAATCTGTCCCAGTGGAGGTTTAGAATTCTTCTAAAACATTTGTTTCAAAATTGTCTAATTTTTTTTTTTCTAAAGCTACCGTTTACTACCAACTTTCACATCCATACGTTTGCACTGGAATCACACAAGAGTTGAAGAGTTAAGTTTCGTGTGTTTGCTGAGTGTCTTTGACTTCCAGATGTTTTGACAGTTTATTGAAGGCACCAGATGCCAGTGTGATTCTAGATGATAACGGATTAGTGAGGAATTATGAGAGCGCTACAGTCGCGTGGTTTATAAAAGAAGATGCGAACACGGTGGACAGATAAAAAGCACAATGAAGAGATCTTGACAGAAGTTACCTCACATCAGAAGAGGACAGTGCACAGTCTTTGGGCATCGCACGAGAAGGAGAAAGCTGGACTATGTCGTCACAACGAGAAAGATGTGGAGGAGGGAAGAGAGGCAGGGGGAGACAGAGATAGAAGATACTAGACTGTTTGACATTATGGCATGGAGGAATATCGGTATCGGAAATTATTGGCAGCACAGGAGACAGAAGACTGTAAACTCACATGATCACCAAAGACACAGGGCATGGACAATAAGAAGAAGATATACTATCCCAACGATATTACTCTGAAGGTATCTCTGATTTGTAAACTTGTTACTGTTGCCCCCACCTCATTCATTGCATGGTTTCAGTTTTCAGTTATCTGCGAGCTCATTTTCCTTTTCAATATTGAAATGTTTCTCTTGCACGTTTTGTCAAGCGCGCGAGACTGCATCAAGGAAATGTCACGTGTCTGGGCATTTGAAAAATCTAGCTGGCAATGAGGAATGGATTAAAATTCCCGTGGGAGTAGATTTTTAGGGAGAAAAATGCTGCCGTGTGAAGTGGATTCAGTATGGCTCTACAGAAAACGTTCTTGCTCACGCTTGGCATTGAGAAACACGTCAGCCAGCTCTCAAATGTTGCTCTAATTAATTCGTTTTTACGAAGGTAAGTTAATAAGTAAGTCACAAATGGATGTAGAAAAATAACTAAATATGATAACTTGACACCAGTTTATGTTTATCCATACATTGTCCCTTCATTTCTGAACATAATATCAACCAAAATTGATGCACTTATCCTATCGTTTGCCTGCTCCCTGGTCTAGAAGTTACACGACTTTCTCCGTAATCTCGTATACTCTCGTTAGTAACGTGACGTTGCGCGAGAATTTGGTAGCGGTTCTCTCCGCGTCGGTAACTTACGGGGTATGTGAGCCGGTTGCTCAGAAAGCAATGGGAAACTACTGAGCGTAATCTGCCAAGAAATCAACAATCAGCTGAAAGATGCTGATGTTGACAGTGATGCCCTGTAAAGGATAATGCGGGGGGGGGGGGGGGGGGGAGAGAGAAATCCTATCGTTTTATCAGTCCTCCCAAACCGGCTGCATAGAACTGCGTGCTCTGTTTTCTAAAACACGTTTTCACTTCACATTCAACTTCGACGTCGTTCGCGAAATGTCTCCCGCCAAGGAGTGAGTTTTCAGTGTTTATGATGACAAATGTTTATCCCGTAAAGCGGTGCATAGATGGGTAGAAAAAGTTACGAAGGCGAGTCAATAAGTAAGTCACACAGTTCTGTGGGATGGCAGGTAAATGAAAACAAAGCACGCAGGTCTATGCAGCCGGTTTGGGAGGACTGCTAAAACGATGGAAGTGCATCAATGTTGGTGGAAATTATGTTGAGAAATAAAGGGACAATGTATGCATAAAAGTAAACTGGTTTCAAGATGTTATCATATTTAGTTATTTTTCTACAGCCCATTTGTGACTTACTTATTAACTTACACTCGTATCATTCTATTTCGCTGTACTTTCTTAACAAAACATAGAAGGTAGAAGTAATCCCACGTAAGATCGTTTTACTGTTAGTGATTTACATATACTAAGTCACGATATAGGTCACCAGTTCTTTTCCTCATACAACATATTCTTCCTGTGTCCTGTAATCCCCACTAAGACGTATCCCGTCAACCAATTGATGCCAACTCGGCCCATCTGTGGCTGTGTCCTGTAATCCCCACTAAGACGTATCCCGTCAACCAACCGATGCCAACTCGGCCCCATCTGTGGCTGTGGCCTGTGGCAGCCTTTATGTTCTCCAAATGGTGTCCCTCGCCGTCTCCAATTCTCTTTTCTTTGGGTCACCCTGGGGGGTCCAGTGTTTCTAGTTATACTACGATCAGGTTTTCTCAAGGTGTGTTCTGTCCAGCGTCAGTGTCTTTGTCCTTGTCTCTTTATTCAATGGTATGTGTTTAGTTCTCATTGGTAGGTATTATACTATTTTAGTCTCTGTTTTGTGCAGGCACATTAATGAATGCTGTAGTTTATTAGTCGCGGTATTCAGGAGTCTCCTCTGTTTTGTGCAGGCACCTTAATGAATGATGTAGTTTATTAGTCACTGTGTTAAGTAGTCTCTCTGTTTTGTGCAGGCACCTTAATGAATAATGTAGTTTATTAGTCACGGTGTTAAGGAGTCTCTCTGTTTTGTGCAGGCACCTTAATGAATTATGTAGTTTATTAGTCGCGGTATTCAGGAGTCTCTCTGTTTTGTGCAGGCACCTTAATGAATGCTGTAGTTTATTAGTCGCGGTATTCAGGAGTCTCTCTCTTTTGTGCAGGCACCTTAATGAATGATGTAGTTTATTAGTCACTGTGTTAAGTAGTCTCTCTGTTTTGTGCAGGCACCTTAATGAATAATGTAGTTTATTAGTCACGGTGTTAAGGAGTCTCTCTGTTTTGTGCAGGCACCTTAATGAATTATGTAGTTTATTAGTCGCGGTATTCAGGAGTCTCTCTGTTTTGTGCAGGCACCTTAATGAATGATGTAGTTTATTAGTCGCGGTATTCAGGAGTCTCTCTGTTTTGTGCAGGCACCTTAATGAATGATGTAGTTTATTAGTCACGGTGTTAAGGAGTCTCTCTGTTTTGTGCAGGCACCTTAATGAATGATGTAGTTTATTAGTCACTGTGTTAAGGAGTCTCTCTGTTTTGTGCAGGCACCTTAATGAATAATGTAGTTTATTAGTCACGGTGTTAAGGAGTCTCTCTGTTTTGTGCAGGCACCTTAATGAATAATGTAGTTTATTAGTCGCGGTATTCAGGACTCTCCGTGACCAAGTGGTTACGTCACAGTTGCCTGCCTCGCGCTCGCAGGTAGTGTGTTCGAATCCGAGCAACGAAGTTTGGTTCATGAGTACATATGTCTCGGAAACTCATGGGGGTCGTCGCTGAAGCTACGGAATTCGTGCTTTGTGCGACGCTTTAGGCAGGCCAACCTGTGGAAGGAGACCAAGCCATATGGGATAAACCCCAGTGCAATGAATTCGATTCGTTTGCCTTGTAAACTCTGTTTGTAGGAACGGCATTAGTCGTTCTCTGTGTTTGATGTCTACAGCAGTACTAATCTAACGGTGGAGTTAGGTATTCTAGGTCAGTGGTTCTCAACCTTTTTTGGCCCGTGCCCCCCTTCACCATATTTTCAGAACGTCATTCCCCCCCCCCCCTTTTCGTATTTCCTACCTAAATATCCCGCCTCCGCCCCTACGCAGTATACGTAATAATGGAAGCTAAATTTAATAGCACATACTAAAACAAGTCTAGACGTCCACATAAAACGTGACTTGTGGGTCTACTTACTCTATAAATTGAATTTTAGAAGGGTGAGACGTACAGAACCGTAAAGTATGAAGGGAAAAACAATATCAAGTAATCGGTTCTTGTATAAAACGCGATCTTGAAATAATCTTAAATTCCCCCCCCCCCCCTTGGAAACCCTAAAATTCCCCGGGGGGGGGGGAGGAATTCCCCACCGGTTGAGACCCACTGTTCTAGGTCACGTCACTAGATTTAATTTCTCCTGATTTCTACAATTTCCTATGTTATGAAAAATCTTGTCTGTTACTTCCTTATTTTAATTTCCCTACCTGTTTCTCCTTCTTTGTCTTCATTGTTGCCTAAATAAGTATATCAATCTGAAGTGAGATTTCACAGAGGGAGACAGGATTATCTATTGCTTGCTTGCTTGTGTTCGTTGGCTGTGATCTCCAGCGTGAAGTCCTGTATGTCGGATGAAGACTTCCTGTTGTCCAACATCAGTGTGATGTCATACCGGACTAAGTTTTGCGTGAGTATCCGTTGTCCCATGTCTGGCTTATTGGTGTGCAGACTGGTGGTTCCTCGCCGTGCAGGCAGATACTCTGCGGCTTCGGAAGAATCAACGATCCTGCTACGTTAGCCAGGACCCCGAATGGACCTGTTGCCCAGGACGCACAACTAGGACGGGTTAGTAGGTCTTGGTCAGTATAAAACCTGGCCCTGGTGCCTTGGAAACACCTCTGCGTCCCTTTTGTTAGTTTTATTCTCATTAACTTTGTCTTTAGTTTTCATACATGATTAACACTTTCATTATAGTAATACTGAAAGTCAATGTCGAGGGCAGGTCAATGGTATAAGATAGAAGACAACATTAAGAGATGGGCAAACAGAAGATGTAGGCAGCAATATATGTGAGAAGATACCTTCAAGACATTGGCGAACAAAAGTTTAAATGTCCCAGAAATATGCTGGATGTGACAAGAGAGGCAGCATCAGCAATGATTACAAGTTGGTACAGTGTCAGAACTGAATATTTCTAACAGATGGCTTGTTCATATGTTAAGATTATGCACAAACAGTCTACCACACACAGCATTGGCATTATGTGTAAGCTAAAACAGAACAAGAGGTAAAGGATGTATACGTGGAATAGAAGAGAGAATCTATACTACTTGATACACATCCCACACTTGATGGTTTGTCCAGAAAACTGTCTTCTCCAATCATGAAAGACATAACAGATACATTGGAATGAAGAAGAAGTGGAAGGAGGAGGACAATGTGAATTAAGAAGAGGAAGAAGGAGGGAAGAGTAGGGAAAAGTAGGCGCAAGAGAAGAACAATGAGAGGGAGAAGCAGAGGAAGAAATAGAAGAAGAAGAAGAAGAAGAAGAAGAAGAAGAAGAAGAAGAAGAAGAAGAAGAAGAAGAAGAAGAAGAAGAAGAAGAAGAAGAAGAAGAAGAAGAAGAAGAAGAAGAAGAGAGGAGGATTAGGAGGAGGAGCAGGAGGAGGAGGAGGACGACGACGACGACGAAGAAGAAGAAGAAGAAGAAGAAGAAGAAGAAGAAGAAGAAGAAGAAGAAGAAGAAGAAGAAGAAGAAGAAGAAGAAGAAGAAGAAGAAGAAGAAGAAGGAGGATTAGGAGCAGGAGCAGGAGCAGGAGGAGGAGGACGACGAAGAAGAAGAAGAAGAAGAAGAAGAAGAAGAAGGAAGAGGAGGAGGAGGAGGAGGAGGAGGAGGAGGAGGAGGAGAAGAAGAAGAAGAAGAAGAAGAAGAAGAAGAAGAAGAGGAGGAGGAGGAGGAGGAGGAGGAGGAGGAGGAGGAGGAGAAGAAGAAGAAGAAGAAGAAGAAGAAGAAGAAGAAGAAGAAGAAGAAGAAGAAGAAGAAGAAGAGGAAGAAGAAGAAGAGGAAGAAGAGGAAGAAGAAGAAGAAGAAGAAGAAGAAGAAGAAGAAGAAGAAGAAGAAGAAGAAGAAGAAGAAGAAGAAGACGGCATTTCACAGTGGCCCGCATGTCACTACACCTCGATCAGCAGATAAAGTTTAAGTGCTTTACACCTCTCAGTCACGTTGACCTCCTAACAATTGATTGATTGATTGATTGATTGAGTGTCCGCAATTACCAACTATCATCTTTAACTCCGGTATGTACATTTCAGACATACATTGTGGAGACAGCATTTGATTAACTGATTTGCGGGTCGATCGATCGATCGATCGATTGGTTGATGACCCCATTCAACGGACAGTCGTCCTACACCCCGACACACACAACACACATCACCTGCGGCTGGTACAGCAACTACACCCTACCATACCCCGAGTCAGCGTTTGTCCCAGCAGAAGTCACTACAATCTCCCGATCCACAAGTCCTCCCTGGGATCAATATCAGAATCTGGTACGGCCTGGTCGCCAGTTGCCATGTTGGCTTTACACCCCCCAGCGTGTCCGTGCATAAATTCTACAGTTATCGAGTTTTCTCTTTTCTGCCGTCGGTCCGTTGATCTGTTTTGAAAGCACGCCAATTTTAGCTCATTCCGTTTACAAACAAACTCGGTACGGGTAATTCTCTTGTTTTATCTCGCTGGCGCGACTAAAGCTAAGCTCCCAATGCTTGCTTCATGCGGAAAGCTTATACAGTAGTTTGTTGTTTAACGCTTTTCTTTGCTTTTAGTGCACTGAGATGATTTTTGCGTGTGGATAAACTTTCCTTATTATCAGTGTCCCTCTCCATCAGGCGAACCCATCCCGACTTCTGAAGGCGATTTTGAAGGGGTAAAAAGGGTGCTTAAGTTTATGTGTATAATGTTTTATGTGTTTACTTTATGTGTATAATGTTTCATATGTTTACTTTATGTGTATGACGTGTTTACTTTATGTGTGTAATGTGTTTACTTTATGTGTATAATGTTTCATGTGTTTACATTATGTGTGTAATGTGTTTACTTTATGTGTATAATGTTTCATGTGTTTAGCCCATGCTAACTGCGCACGCCATGTTTGGTCCACCTTGCCCGCACAGAAGTATGTAGTCATCCCACGATACACCAGCTTTATGATGTCTTTACACTTATACTTGGGAAATTAATGTGATGGTTTTTCCTAGATTTCCATATCAGAGTGTTCTTACCGTTGCTGTTTTGAGACGAATGTTGCGAATTCCTTGAACTGCCAGAATAACTAACAGCGAATGCCTAAAAGAGACTTTTTTTTCATATCCATTAAAGGATATCGCAGTCAACACCAGCATTTCTGCCACTGTGATCTCTTGGCAAGTTTGCGTTCAGTAGTTTGCCATTGCTTTCTGAACGACCGGCACCGATACCAACGCAAAACCAACGTAACGCGGTCTGCTGCCAAATCGCGCGCAGATGTGTTTCGAACGCGGGTATACAGGATTACAAACCGCAACCGTAAACCTTGGCCACGGAGACCGACTAAAAGAGACTAATGAAGCTATAACATTATATACTCGTACAACAATAAGTAAGAGGCAAAACAGCTTTCTTTGGTCGTGTGAAAGGCTTGAAGAACATTGTGACAACTGGAAAGATCAATGGGAAAGAGGCAGAGACAGACCAAGAGAAATGATGCTGGATGGATTGAGACGGTGGCATGGAGGAATATCATCAACAGAGTTGATCCAGAACACCGAAGACCCAGATCTGTGGAGAGACATGAACGCCTACGTCAGCTGCAGAACACATGATGATGATAATGAATATCGTTCTGCTGTGACAGCGTTTATAATTAGGGAGATGGTTGTCATGCCGACAAACCAGACATGGGCGGTAATAGTTCGCCATCTCAGACTGTCACCACCAATCATGGATCAGGGCTGTGTTCTTCTCCCGGTTCTGGCATATGACCAAGCCATCCTGGAATGTATCTCTCTGTCTTCCCCTTGCTTTCTTTCCTAGCAATTTTGCCATTTGTAACTAAGTTTAGAAGCGTATGTCTCCTCATAACATGCCCTGCAAGACTTGACTGTCTTCGTAAGATTTGTGTTCGACACACTCATTCAACATAGTTCAAACGATATGTTTATGTCAATGTCCTACACTCCATCTTCTCCCTACGCTTAAGGCAACCGTACACCCGATATCATACGGGGATAGATGACATATAGAATAGATAACAAATAGAGTAGATATAATATAGAAGATATGGAAGGAATCAACATTGGGGGACGATGCATCAATAACATTAGATATGCAGATGATACAGTCTTGATTGCAGACAATGAACAGGACCTGCAACATTTAGTAGATGCGGTTGTTACACACATTGAACAACTAGGGTTAGAATTAAATTGTAAAATGACACAGATTATGGTCGTCACTAGGAAGAACGAAATACCACAATGTAATATACAAGTAAATGGGAATATTCTTCAACAAGTGAATAGGTACAATTATCTCGGAACAGTAATAACATCTGATGGTAGATGCCTTGAAGAGATTAGAGCAAGAATCGCCATGGCAAAAGTAGCCTTTAGCCAGATGAAAAACATACTGACCAATAAAAAGATGTCAATTGAAACGAGAAAAAGAGTGTTGAGATGCTACATAGAACCTGTACTCTTATATGGATGTGAAGCTTGGACAATGAGCAGCCAGACTGAAAAACATTTGATGGCTGTAGAAATGTGGTTTCTGAGGAAAATACAAAGAATACCATGGACAGCCAGAAAAACCAATGAACAAGTTCTTCAAGAAACAAATGAAGATCGTAAACTGATTAGAGACATTAGACGTAGACAGTCACAATTTTTTGGGCATGTTATGAGAAGAAATGATCTGGAGAACTTGGTGACAACTGGTAAGATCGAGGGGAACAGACCAAGGGGAAGACCTAGAAGCAAGTACCTGGATGGCCTGGCCTTGTGGCATGGTCGAGACAAACACGGAGCTGATCCACGACTCTGGTGATCGAGTGATATGGCAGAACATGACCGCCCACGCTTACCGGCATGGCACATGATGGATGAATGGAGAGTAGATAATATATAGAATAGATAACATTTAGAATATATAACATACTAGCTGACCCGGCCCGGCTTCGCCCAGACTCTGGTGGGAAGCATCTCATTTAATTCATATAAGTAGTCATATAAGCTCCCGTTCCCGTTCCCGACTATCTATCTGTCTGTCTGTCTGTCTATCTGTCTGTTTGTCTGTCTGTCTGACCCGGCCCGGCTTCGCCCAGACCCTGATGGGGAGCATCTCATTTAATTCATATAAGTAGTCATATAAGTTCCCGTTCCCGACTGTCTGTCTGTCTGTCTGTCTGTCTGTCTGTCTGTCTGTCTGTCTGTCTGTCTGACCCGGCCCAGCTTCGCCCAGCCCCTGGTGGGGAGCATTTCATTTAATTCATATAAGTAGTCATATAAGCTCACGTTCCCGTTCCCGATTATCTACTGTCTGTCTGTCTGTCTGTCTGTCTATTATTAGAAAGAGCACTTGAAAGATCTTTACATCTTCCCCCAACAATAAACTTGGGTAAATGGAGCGTCTTATTTAATTCATATTCGGCCCCTGCTCCCGTTCCCGTTCCCAAAAAAGACGACCCGGACCGGCTTCGCCCAGTCCCTGGTGGGGAGCATATCATTTAATTCATATTCGGCGGAGGGAGGAGGAGGAGGGAGCAGGGGGGAGGATAATATGTGCAATAGAAAACATGTGTAATAGATAATGTATAAAATAGGTAGCATATATAATAAATAACATGTACAATAGATAACATGTCTAAAGATAACATATAGAATAGATAACATTTAGAATAGATAACATATAGAATAGATGGACAGACACAGATGTGCACACAGGTGGATGGATGGATGGATGGATGGATGGATGGATGGATGTATGGGAGAATAGATGGACAGACACAGGTGTGCACACAGGTGGGTGGATGGATGGATGGATGGATGGATGGATGGATGGATGGATGGATGGATGGATGGATGGATGGGAGAATAGATGGACAGACACAGATGTGCACACAGGTGGGTGGGTGGATGAATGGATGGATGGATAGGTGGGTGGATGGATGGATGGATGGATGGATGATATGAGAATAGATGGACAGACACTGATGTGCAAACAGGTGGATGGATGGATGGATGGATGCATGGATGGATGGATGGATGGATGGATGGATGGATGGATGGATAGGAGAATAGATGGACAGACACAGATGTGCAAACAGGTGGATGGATGGATGGATGGGTGAGTGGATGGGTGGATGGATGGATGAATGAATGATGGATGCATGGATGGGTGGATAGAAGAATAGACAGGCACATATGTTCAGACAGGTGGATGGGTGGTAGGATGGATGGATGGATGGCTGGATGGATGGAAAGATAAAAACAAATAGATAGACAGACATAGATGTGCAGACAGGATGGATGGAGGATGGGTGGGTGGATGGATGGATGGATGGGTGAGTGAGTGGATGGATGGATGAGTAGATGGGTGGATGGATGGATTGATTAGTCGGTAGATGGATGGATGAGTGGATCGGTGGATGGATGGATAGGAGGATAGATAGATAGATACAGATGTGCTGATATGTGGATATGTGGGTGGGTGGATGGTTGGGTTGATGGATGGATGGATGGATGGATGGATGGATGGATGGATGAATGGATGAATGGATGGATGGATGTATAGACACAGATGCGCAGACATGTGAATGGATGGATGGATGGTTAGGCGAATAGATAGACAGACACAGATGTGCAGAGGCAGAGGCAGACCAATAGAAATGATGCTGGATGGATTGAGACGGTGGCATGGAGGAATATCATCAACAGAGTAGATCCAGAACACCAAAGACCGAGATCTGAGGAGAAACATCAATGCCTACGTCAGCTGCAGAACACATGATGATGATAATGAATATCGTTCTGTTGTGACAGCGTTTGTAATTAGGGAGATGGTTGTCATGCCGACAAACCAGACATGGACGGTAATAGTTCGCCATCTCAGACTGTCACCACCAATCGTGAATCAGAGCTGTGTTCTTCTCCCGGTTATGGCATATGACCAAGTCATCCTGGAATGTATCTCTCTGTCTTCCCCTTGCTTTCTTTCCCAGCAATTTTGCCATTTGTAACTAAGTTTAGAAGCGTATGTCTCCTCATAACATGCCCTGCAAGACTTGACTGTCTTCGTAAGATCTGTGTTCGACACCTCAGTCAACATAGTTCAATCGACATGTTTATTTCTATGCCCTACACTCCATCTTCTCCCTACGCTTAAGGCAACCGTACACCCGATATCATATGGGGATACATAACATATAGAATAGATAACAAATAGAGTAGATAATATATAGAATAGATACCATGTAGAATAGACAACATATAGAATAGATAATATGTACAATAGAAAGCATGTGTAATAGAAAACATATGAAACAGGTAGCATATATAATAAATAACATGTACAATAGATAACATGTCTAAAGATAACATATAGAATAGATAACATTTAGAATATATAACATACAGAATAGATAACATATAGAATAGATACCATATAGAATAGATAACATATAGAATAGATAACATATAGAATAGATACCATATAGAATAGATAACATATATAATAGATAACATATAGAATAAATAACATATAGAATAGATAACATATAGAATATATACCATATAGAATAGATAACATATAGAATAGATAACATATAGAATAGATAACATGTAGAATAGATAACATATAGAATATATACCATATAGAATAGATAACATATAGAATAGATACCATATAGAATAGATAACATATAGAATAGATAACATATAGAATAGATAACATGTAAAATAGATAACATGTAAAATAGATAACATATAGAATAGATAACATATAGAATAGATCCATCCATCCATTATGTGCCATGCCGGTAAACGTGGGCGGTCATGTTCTGCCATCTCACTCGATCACCAGAGTCGTGGATCAGCTCCGTGTTTCTGTCTCGACCATGCCACAAGGCCAGGCCATCCAGGTACTTGCTTCTAGGTCTTCCCCTTGTCTGTTCCCCTCGATATTCCCAGTTGTCACCAAGTTCTCCAAATCATTTCTTCTCATAACATGCCCAAACAATTGTGACTGTCTACGTCTAATGTCTCTAATCAGTTTACGATCTTCATTTGTGTCTTGAAGGACTTGTTCATTGGTCTTTCTGGCTGTCCATGGTATTCTTTGTATTTTCCTCAGAAACTAAATTTCTACAGCCATCAGATGTTTTTCAGCCTGACTGCTAATTGTCCACGCTTCACATCCATATAAAAGTACAGGTTCTATGTATCCCCTCAACACTCTTTTTCTCGTTTCAATTGACATCCCTTTATTGGTCAGTATGTTTTTCATCTTGCTAAAGGCTACTTTTGCCATGGCGATTCTTGTTCTAATCTCTTCAAGGCATCTCCCATCAGATGTTATTACTGTTCCGAGATAATTGTACCGATTCACTTGTTGAAGAATATTCCCATTTACTTGTATATTACATTGTGGTATTTCGTTCTTCCTAGTGACGACCATAATCTGTGTCTTTTTACAATTTAATTCTAACCCTAGTTGTTCACTGTATAGAATATATACCATATAGAATAGATAACATGTAAAATAGATAACATATAGAATAGATAACATATAGAATAGATAATATATAGAATAGATAACATATAGAATAGATAACATATAGAATAGATAACATATAGAATAGATAACATATAGGATAGATAACTAGGATTGATATGATATAGAATAGGTTACCAAAAAAAATAGTTAACGTATAGAATAGATAGCGTGTATAATAGATAGCATATGGGGATTAAAAAAAAACATATAGAATAGTTTTTAAAAGTTAGTTGTATATCCTTTACAGGACGTCACAGTCAACCCCATCATTTTTGGCTGTTTGTGATTTCTTGGCAAGTTTATGTTCAAGTAGTTTGCCATTGTTTTTCTGAACGACCGACACTCATTCCATTTTATAAAAACCAACGCAATTGAGTCTGCTGCCAAATCGTCCGCAGCTGTGTTTTGAACGCGGTATGCGGGATTACGAATTGCGTTCGTTACCTCTTCGTCACACATAAAGCAAATAACATATATAAAATATAGCATAGAATAGATAAAGTATATAATAGATTCAAAGACAGCCACACTGAACGTAGTCCCCCCCAACAGCTGTCAGTGTTTCAAGTAGCCCGTGTGTGACAGTGTGAGAACCTCTATTTGAAGCAGTGAGAGCCAGGTGAGAGCAGCTGTCCCCCCACTCCAATCATTTCACATCTGAGCATGTTTAAAGAACGCGGCCAGGCGATAGAGGAGGACTCATTTCCACATCCGAGAACATTTTTACAACCCTGCCTCGGGCACGCTACGTCATTCATTAAAATTAATTGCTGCAAGAAATCACTACCGGGCTTGTAGATCAGGCCTGCCAGGTCGGATCCTGCAGTTACAGACCTGATTGGACTGTTTCCGCTGGGGCCGACACGTCATTCATCATCATCATCATCGTCAAGTCCCGCGCAGAACGCCGCTCAGGTTACAGCCCGCAGGGAAGACGATATTCTTTGGCATCCCTCTGCCTTGTACATGTTCAGGCTCAGTGTGCCTTAAATGGCCTCTGCCTACGTTGTGCTAGTGGAGCCTTGCGTTGTCTTCCAGAAACGATGCCTTCCATTGACTGACCGGCATCTAACAGCCTTAACAGACGATAGTTTGTAAACTGGAGTTATACCTCTCCATAACAAAAAGAGTGGGCTGAATTTAAAGAACCTGTGTATCCCATGCAACATGATTCCTCTCATAGCCTGCCTAGCTTACTCCAGAGGAAAGGTAACACCAATACGCCTGAAATAAGACAAGCTGCAGAAGCTGCCCTATCAGCAAAGCAGTGTGGCCAGATTAGTTCTGAAACTGTTTATGTTCAGGTTTCTTCCGTGTTCAGATCTGGCAGAATGTTTATGTTGTATTCTTCCGTGTTCAGATCTGGCAGAATGTTTATGTTGTATTCTTCCGTGTTCAGATCTGGTAGAATGTTTATGTTGTATTCCGTGTTCAGATCTGGCAGAATGTTTATGTTGTATTCTTCCGTGTTCAGATCTGGTAGAATGTTTCTGGTCAGTTTTCTTCCATGTTCAGATCTGGTAGAATGTTATGTTGTTGTTTTTTTTTTTTTATGTTCAGGTCTTGTAGAATGTTTATATTGTTTTCTTCCATGTTCAGATCTGATGAAATGTTTGTTTTCTTAACTGTTCAGATCTGGTTGAATGTTTATATTGTGTTCTTCCAAGTTTAGATCTGGTGGAATGTTTATGTTCTTTTCTTCCATGTTACAGATCTTTTAGAATGTTTATATTGTTGTGTTCTTCTCGCAAGGTATTCTACACCTGTTTCTGTAAAGTTTCTACTAACAAACCAAGATTTTCTTTCTTTGGTCTTTGTGAAATTCTACATCCAGCAGTTAGGTCAGTGTGGACGAATGCATAAGAGTGCGTGCTCTTAAACTTCTGGTGCGCTGATGCCGAGGTAGTTGTTTTAACCCCTGCACTGGTCAGTAGGACTATAATGTTGACTTCTCGTCCTTGACTTGGGGACGTGTAAATTACAAGTACTTTAGGTGTCTCAGTGGGTTCACCTGATGGTGAGATATACTGGTAATAGGGAAAAATAATCCACGCGCAAACATATGTCTAGCGCACTAGAAGTAGTTCGACAGAGCAGATTGGCGAGCTAGACTTCGCTGATGTCCCTCCTGTCACACACACACACACACACACACACACACACACACGCGCGCGAGTGAAATCAGGTGTACGATCAATTAAACACACCTGATCTGATGAAAGATCTCCATAATTAGAACTAAGAATGCGTAGCGGAAAAACAAAATTAAGGAGAATTAACTAAATAATATAATAGACCCATTTATTTAGGTGAATCTTCGATTAAAGAGGTGGAATAATCTATATAGGTAGCAGTGTAGACATAATCGTAGCTGTGTAGACAAGAATGGTAGCAGTGTAGACAAGAATGGTAGCAGTGTAGACAAGAATGGTAGCAGTGTAGACAATAATGGCAGCAGTGTAGACAATAATGGCAGCAGTGTAGACAAGAATGGTAGCAGTGTGGACAATAATGGTAGCAGTGTAGACAAGAATTGTAGCAGTGTAGACAAGAAAGGTAGCAGTGTAGACAAGAATGGTGGCAGTGTAGACAAGAATGGTGGCAGTGGTTTCCGGTTTCAAGATGGCGACGGACGGTCGTGTTGTTTTGTGTTCGTTAACTTTTGCGCGTAGGGGATGGATTTATTCATCTCTTGCGTGTAATTGGTGTGCCAGGATGTAAAACCAGGAGTTTCTACTCAAGATCTGCGCGGGTGCTACGGAGTTCGTGCATCGAGCGAAGCCTTCCTTGAGTGAATTTTCAGAAGCGTGTGTGGTTCTCAGCGGTCTGTGTTTACGTTTTTTAAACATGGCGGAACAACGTGTGCTTTCCGAGCGGTCAGCAGTCAACATAACGAAGCGGCGGGGTAGCCGCGCAGGGAGGAAGAAGCAAGGTAAGCGCGGTGGTTTGAGACGTTTTAGACTCAAGTGTCACAGTCTAGGACTCAGGAACATCCGTATTCTATATTGGAACTGTGCCAGTGTAAAGCAACGGGGCTCTATTTTAGAAACCCTAGTTTACAGGAACGACATTGTAGCACTCCAGGAGACGAGACTGGGCGATCAGCCACTCCGAATTGCCGGCTTCAAATGTTTCTACAACAGACGACATCTGGGAACGGCGATTCTCGTTCGCGACAGCATGGTGGCGTCAGAGCTAGACATGTCCAGTTGGGACAGTGACAATATACAAATACAGGCGTTGAGAGTTCATTCCAGTATACCATTCGTGTTGGTTAACGTTTATGCCCGCAATGCGAGTGTGGACGCCCAGAAGTGGCAGTGCTCAAGTGGCATATTAGGCCACGAGAGAAATGTTATTTTCTGTGGTGACTTCAACGCTAAAGGCAGATCATGGGGAAACACTTCCTCCAATACACAAGGGGAGGAGCTCGAGACTGCACTGGAAACCATCGACCTGGTTTGTATCAACAGTGGCTGTGTCACCAGGACAGCAAGCCGTCCAGGCGATGAGGGCAGTGCTATTGATCTGGCGCTAGTTTCACCTTTACTCACTACAGTGTGTAGATGGGGTGTCCTAGGACACCATGGCAGCGACCACCACCCTTGCAGCATATTGGTGGAGAAAGGCAGAACCAGGCAGCACAAGCTAAAAGTAAAAACGTTCCAGTATGACAGTACAGGGCAAGATGTGGTGAGTAAAATAAGACGTGACAAGCGCAGAACGTTTCAGGGCAGGAAAAAAAGCTGGGAGCAGCCACCGTGGTGGAGTTTCGAGGTGGAGAAGGCTTGGGTGGATAAGCGTAGTGCTGTAAGGAGATGGCAAAATGCCAAGAAGAACAGAGCTGGTCATCCTAGTCCCTGCTTGCACTTAGAAAGAGAGATGCACACAAAAGTAAGCCATTTCAAAAAACTGGTCACGGTGGTTAAAAGCGAAAAATGGGCAGATGTGTGTCAAAGAGTAAGCACAGACAAGTCACTGAAATTGTTCTGGCGACTACATAAAAGCATGAGTGGTGTAGTCAAGAATAAGAGCATTTCTGACTTCCAAGGTGCTGACCTCATCTGGCAGAGGACTGACGAGGACAAGGGCAAAGCCCTCTTTGAACGCTACCTTGAGCAGAGCAACCAGACAGACATGGGAGGCCGAAATCTGGCCAAGGAGGTCACCTCAGACAGATGCAAGGCCCAGAACACTTCGGATGAAGACACAGTGACAGTGAAAGAAATCAAGGCTGTGCTTCGACGATCAAAAAACAGTGCTCCAGGTCCTGATGGCGTAAGATACGACGACATAAATAGGTGTACCGACAATGAGCTAGAGAAACTAGCAGACATGTACAACAACAGTATAGGCAGTGCTAGCATCAAGGAGGAATGGTTACACAGCTATCTGATTCCCTTGCCGAAGCCTGACAAAGACCACACAAAAATTCAGGGATATCGAATTATAACCATGCAGAATACAATAGGCAAGCTGCTGGAGAAGGTAATTGCCAGGAAAATATCAAGCCAACTAGAGAGGCAAGGTGTTTTCCCACCTACCCTGGGTGGGTACCGTCCAAAAAGAGAAACCTGGACCAATGCAGCAGTCTTTGCCCATGATGTCTATGAAGGTTTCCACTCAGGCACTGAAACCGTTGCTGCAGCGATTGATCTTGAGGACGCATACAACAGAGTACCACTGTATTTTTTAATGTTTCAGCTTCTTGAATCCATTCCTCCTTAGTTGGATCGCTGCAGCCCTCTTCCAACGGAAATTAGTTTTTAGATGTGGCAGTTGGACTTCGGAACCAACAACAATATATCCTGGCCTACCACAGGGATCACCATTATCTCCGGTACTGTTCAACGCCTACACAGTGAGAATCACCAGTGAGCAGATCACTGGACCTGGCAGGACATTGTCATATGCCGATGATGTTTTAGTGTATCGTCAGGGTAAGGATAGAGAGGAGGTTGCTGTGGAACTACAAACCGAACTCAATCGCATAAGTACTTGGTGTGATGAAGCTGGGGCAATGGTCAACCCAACAAAGGCAACAGTGACTTGGTTCTCGTTGAATAATCATATTGTCAACAATCCAACACCAACTGTAATGCTGTGTTCAGAGACGGTGGAAAGAACGCAGGCAATGAATTACCTGGGGATACGGTTTGATCGAAGCCTTGCTTATAATGTGCACATAGACCAGGTGATAACAAAGGCCAAGCGGGGTTTGGCAGCGATGCGGGTGATGGCGGCAGCAAACTGTGAGCAGCGCCATCTATGTCTTCTGTACGAGGGGCTGGTCATGTCTGTTTTGGAGTATGCAATGGCAATCTTGACTCTCAGCCATAAGCAGATAGAAAGGATGGAAAGGATACAGAATGAAGCTATGCGCATTATTCTTGGATGTACAAGAGATACAGAATGCAGGGCGATGCGCTACCTTCTTGATTTTCCAACCATTGAAGAGAGAATACAAGTTTGCAGGGCACGCGCCTACCTCAGAATTAACGCAAACACACAACATCCACTGCATAGTGAAATTAGGAAGGTGAAGGGCAGCAGGTTAAAAAGAGGACGGTCGTGGATGGGTCAAACCGAAGACATTCTTCAACAGGTGTGTTCACTTGAGGACTTAGAACCTGGCGAGGAGTGGGTGCAAGTGCCAACAGACTTCTGCACATCCTTTTCAGTTTGCATCCAACTAGATAGAAAATGCAGACAAGAAAATCCGGCTGCTGTTGAGGCTGAAGTACAAGCGTTGATTTTCGAGAATTCGCTAGACGGTGACGCGGTCATCTACACAGATGGGTCGGTCGTCCGACATGTGAGAAGCTCATGGGTCTTTACAGCTCGGGCCGGAGGGAGAATTGTGAAGGAGGACTCTTGTGCTTTCACTAAAACCACAAGTAGCCTGACCATGGAAGTCATGGCAGTAAGTAAAGCAATAACATGGCTCGAAACACAGACATTCACTAGGGCTTGTTTCCTTAGCGACTCAATGAACATGATCAAGAGGATAGAGGAGGGGTCGATCCGAAGAGAATGGTTGCTGCCTCTGAAGCGGTCTCGGCTGGCAAAGATTAGTTTCATCTTCGTGCCCGGGCATGTGGGAATACAAGGAAATGAGCGGGCTGACAAGCTCGCAGGTGAGGCTACTGTGGAGGGCGGACGCGCCATGGACCAGGCTGACATTCTGAATGCTCTACGAGAAGTGAGACTTTTGCGAGAACCAAGTGATGACTGTGAATCTACAACAATGGCCAGACTGCGAGAGCAGCAAATTAAAGGAGGGGTGGCCAAACAAGAACACTACGCAGGAAGCCAAAGAAGATTGATAAACCAACACAGAACTGGCGTCGTTAGCCGCTACACGCTGCGGGATTTGCTGAGGAGGGGATCCGAGCACTTATGGACTGAATGGTTCGATGTGCAGTGAGGATGATCTGTCGACTAACTAACTAACTATGGTGGCAGTGTAGACAAGAATGGTAGCAGTGTAGACAAGAATGGTGGCAGTGTAGACAAGAATGGTAGCAGTGTAGACAAGAATGGTAGCAGTGTAGACAAGAATGGTGGCAGTGTAGACAAGAATGGTAGCAGTGTAGACAAGAATGGTAGCAGTGTAGACAAGAATGGTAGCAGTGTAGACAAGAATGGTGGCAGTGTAGACAATGATGGTAGCAGTGTAGACAATGATAGTGGCAGTGTAGACAAGAATGGTAGCAGTGTAGACAAGAATGGTAGCAGTGTAGACAAGAATGGTAGCAGTGTAGACAAGAATGGTAGCAGTGTAGACAAGAATGGTAGCAGTGTAGACATGAATGGTAGCAGTGTAGACATGAATGGTAGCAGTGTAGACAAGAATGGTAGCAGTGTAGACAAGAATGGTAGCAGTGTAGACAAGAATGGTGGCAGTGTAGACAATGATGGTGGCAGTGTAGACAATGATAGTGGCAGTGTAGACAAGAATGGTAGCAGTGTAGACAAGAATGGTAGCAGTGTAGACAAGAATGGTAGCAGGGTAGACAAGAATGATAGCAGTGTAGACAAGAATGGTATAGTATGTCCACATTTGGTTGCCTTCATTCACGATCAATTATTTTGAAAACTGTCTGTTGCATCGTTATGAAATTTTTCCAGCCGTCTTATATTTACCCCCACCCAAGGAATATGTCTTTGATAGGTCCAAAAACAACCTACATCATTGAAAGCGGCGCCATTCCTTTGATCTTTTGCTGAACAACTAGTGATTTCTCGCTAACGAAGTTATTTTTACGGTAATGTGAGACATGTCAATTCTGTTGACACACAAAGGCGTATCCGGATTCGTATGGGAGTGGGTGCAATGAAAGAACTAGCTTAAAATCGACAGGGTCGTCTGCATTGCACCGGGTTTTTATCCCATATGGCTCAGTTTCTTTCCGCAGCGCGGAAAGCGTCGCACAAAGCACGAACTCCGTAGTTCCAGCGACGACCCTCGGGAGTCTCCGAAAAAATGCACTCGTGAAATGAAGGACGCGGCCCGGAATCGAACATACAACCTTCGGAGCCCGAGTCAGACGGCTTGACCACTTCACCACGGAGAATCCCGAGAGGGGTGCAATGTGTAATATTAGTAAAGACAGAGAATTTAGAGGCACGGGGTAAATAATTTGTAAATTAACAGGAAAGTAGAAGGAATATATTTCTTACCTTAATTTTCATTTCTTTCTTATTTCTTCAGCTGATGCTGATGCTGTAATGTTTAGGGCCTGCAATTCGTCTGAATAGTTGGAGCAAAATATCTCAGCTGGTGTGTACGTAGATTAAGGTCTGCGATCTGATCTGTGTCGGACGATTCCAGTAGGTTGATGATTGCTCTCGGTTGCATTAAATTCAATCCATCCTTTCTCCAATAGTCCTCTTCCTCTTTCAACACATGGACCTGACGTTTTTTCCAGTAACTTTTATCAATATTTAATAGCGCGGACAGACAGACAGACAGACAGACAGACAGACAGACAGACAGACAGACAGACAGACAGACAGACAGACAGACAGACAGACAAGACAGACAGACAGACAGACAGACAGAAAGGTAGGAAGGTAGGTAGGTAGGTAGGCAGGCAGAAAGGTAGGTGGGTGGGTGGATGGCTGGCTGGCTGACTGGGTGGGTGGGTCGGTCGGTGGGTCGGTGGGTCGGTGGGTGGGTGGGCCGGCAGGCAGGCAGGCAGGCAGGCAGATAGGTAGATAGATAGATAGATAGATAGATAGATAGATAGATAGATAGATAGATAGATAGATAGATAGATAGATAGGTAGGTAGGTAGGTAGATAGATAGATAGATAGATAGATAGATAGGTAGGTAGGTAGGTAGATAGGTAGGTAGATAGATAGGTAGATAGATAGATAGATAGATAGATAGATAGGTAGGTAGGTAGATAGATAGATAGATAGATAGATAGATAGATAGATAGATAGATAGATAGATAGATAGATAATAGATAGATAGATAGATAGATAGATAGAGATAGAGATAGATAGAGATAGATAGAGATAGATAGAGATAGATAGAGATAGATAGAGATAGATAGAGGTAGATAGAGGTAGATAGGTAGATAGGGAGGTAGGTATATAGATAGATAGATAGATCCCCGCCAGAAGCTGGGCCTTGTCAGCTAGGTTATTTATATAATCACGTTTCATGAAAGAACTCGCATTTGGAGACACCTCTGAATCTTCGCGCTGTTTGTTTCAAAACGGAAATCACGTGAAAATTTTTAAAAATGCGGTTACGTGTCTTGGTGAAGCTGTAATTAAAAAAATAATTGTTCAGTATAATTGTTCATTATAATTGTTCACTATATATGTGTGTGCGTGTGGGAGCGAGCGAGAGAGAGAGAGAGAGAGAGAGAGAGAGAGAGAGAGAGAGAGAGAGAGGGTGTCAGAGAGAGGGAGAGAGTGAATGCGTGTGTGCATGCGTGTGTGTGGAGAGAGTGATTGAGCGAGAAATGGTGGGGGAATGTGTCAGTGCATGCATTCGTACGTGTATGTGTGAGAGTGAGTGAGGGAGTGTGTGCGTGCGTGCATGCGTTCATGTGTACGTGTATGTGTGAGAGAGTGTGATTGAGAGAGTGAGTGTGTATGTGTGTAGGATTGTGTGTTAGAGAGTGAGACAGTGGGAGAGTTGATGTGTTAGTGTGTGTGAGCGCGCGCATGCGTGTGAGTGTGTGTATATGAAAGAATACACACAGAGAGAGAGAGAGAGAGAGAGAGAGAGAGAGAGCTGAGCAGATGCATGTCATGTAACACGCATGTTATGTAACACGCGAATCCATGTTTGTGTATTCTCATCTGTCATATTATACAGTTAAATACCATTTGATTTTATCATGTATAATCTAAACTTATGTTCATTACTGTAGTTTGAGTGAGAGAGTGAGTGAGTGTGAATGAGAGACAGAATGAGTGAGCGTGAGAGTGAATGAGTGAGAGTGAATGAGTGAGCGTGAGAGTGAATGAGTGAGCGGGAGAGTGAATGAGTGAGAGTGAATGAGTGAGCGGGAGAGTGAATGAGTGAGAGTGAATGAGTGAGTGTGAATGAGAGACAGAATGAGTGAGAGTGAATGATTGAGTGTGAGAGTGAATGAGTAAGCGTGAGAGTGAATGAGTGAGCGGGAGAGTGAATGAGTGAGAGTGAATGAGTGAGCGGGAGAGTGAATGAGTGAGAGTGAATGAGTGAGTGTGAATGAGAGACAGAATGAGTGAGAGTGAATGATTGAGCGTGAGAGTAAATGAGTGAGCGGGAGAGTGAATGAGTGAGAGTGAATGAGTGAGCGGGAGAGTGAATGAGTGAGAGTGAATGAGTGAGTGTGAATGAGAGACAGAATGAGTGAGCGTGAGAGTGAATGAGTGAGAGTGAATGAGTGAGTGTGAGAGTGAATGAGTGAGCGGGAGAGTGAATGATTGAGCGTGAGAGTGAATGAGTGAGCGGGAGAGTGAATGAGTGAGAGTGAATGAGTAAGCGGGAGAGTGAATGAGTGAGAGTGAATGAGTGAGCGTGAGGGTGAATGAGTGAGCGGGAGAGTGAATGAGTGAGCGTGAGAGCGAATGAGTGAGCTGGAGAGTGAATGAGTGAGAGTGTCTGTGTGTGTGAGTGAATGAGTGAGAGTGAATGAGTGAGCGTGAGAGTGAATGAGTGAGCGTGAGAGTGAATGAGTGAGCGGGAGAGTGAATGAGTGAGCGGGAGAGTGAATGAGTGAGCGGGAGAGTGAATGAGTGAGCGGGAGAGTGAATGAGTGAGCGGGAGAGTGAATGAGTGAGCGGGAGAGTGAATGAGTGAGCATGAGAGTGAACGGGAGAGTAAATGATTGAGCGGGAGAGTGAATGAGTGAGCGTGAGAGTGAATGAGTGAGAGTGAATGAGTGAGCGTGAGAGTGAATGAGTGAGAGTGAATGAGTGAGCGTGAGAAGGAATAAGTGAGCGTGAGAGTGAATGAGTGAGCGTGAGAGTGAATCAGTGAGCGGCAGAGTGAATGATTGAGCGTGAGAGTGAATGAGTGAGCGTGAGAGTAAATGAGTGAGTGTGAGAGTGAATGAGTGAGCGGCAGAGTGAATGATTGAGCGGGACAGTGAATGAGTGAGCGTGAGAGTGAATGAGCGAGCGTGAGAGTGAATGATTGAACGGGAGAGTGAATGAGTGAGCGGGAGAGTGAATGAGTGAGCGGGAGAGTGAATGAGTGAGCGGGAGAGACAGAATGAGTGAGCGTGAGAGTGAATGAGTGAGCGGGAGAGTAAATGAGTGAGCGGGAGAATGAATGAGTGAGCGGAAGAGTGAATGAGTGAGCGTGAGAGTGAATGAGTGAGCGTGATAGTGAATGAGTGAGCGTGAGAGTGAATGAGTGAGCGGGAGAGTGAATGAGTGAGCGGGAGAGTGAATGAGTGAGCGTGAGAGTAAATGAGTGAGCGTGAGAGTGAATGAGTGAGCGGGAGAGTGAATTAGTGAGAGTGAGAGTGAATGAGAGAGAAAGAGAGTGTGTGTGTGTGTGAGAGCGTACGCATGCGTGTGAGTGTGTGTATATGAAAGAATACAGAGAGAGAGAGAGAAAGAGTGAGAGAGAGAGAGAGAGAGAGAGCTGAGCAGATGCATGTCATGTAACACGCATGTTATGTAACACGCGAATCCATATGTTTGTGTATTCTCATCTGTCATATTATAAGTTAAATACCATTTGATTTTATCATGTATAATCTAAACTTATGTTCATTACTATAGTTTGAGTGAGAGAGTGAGTTAGTGTGAATGAGAGACAGAATGAGTGACCGTGAGAGTGAATGAGTGAGCGTGAGAGTGAATGAGTGAGTGTGAGAGTGAATGAGTGAGCGTGAGAGTGAATGAGTGAGAGTGAATGAGTGAGCGGGGAGAGTGAATGATTGAGCGTGAGAGTGAATGAGTGAGCGGGATAGTGAATGAGTGAGAGTGAATGAGTGAGCGGGAGAGTGAATGGGTGAGCGTGAGAGTGAATGAGTGAGCGTGAGGGTGAATGAGTGAGCGGGAGAGTGAATGAGTGAGCGTGAGAGCGAATGAGTGAGCGTGAGAGCGAATGAGTGAGCGTGAGAGTGAATGAGTGAGAGTGTCTGTGTGTGGGAGTGAATGAGTGAGAGTGAATGAGTGAGAGTGAATGAGTGAGCGTGAGAGTGAATGAGTGAGAGTGAATGAGTGAGCGGGAGAGTGAATGATTGAGCGTGAGAGTGAATGAGTGAGCGGGAGAGTGAATGAGTGAGGGTGAATGAGTGAGCGGGCGAGTGAATGAGTGAGCGTGAGAGTGAATGAGTGAGCGTGAGAGTGAATGAGTGAGCGTGAGAGTGAATGAGTGAGCGGGAGAGTGAATGAGTGAGCGGGAGAGTGAATGAGTGAGCGTGAGAGTGAATGAGTGAGCGGGAGAGTGAATGAGTGAGCGGAAGAGTGAATGAGTAAGCGGGAGAGTGAATGAGTGAGAGTGAATGAGTGAGCGTGAGAAGGAATGAGTGAGCGGGAGAGTGAATGAGTGAGCGGGAGAGTGAATGAGTGAGCGGAAGAGTGAATGAGTGAGCCGGAGAGTGAATTAGTGAGAGTGAATGAGTGAGCGGGAGAGTGAATGATTGAGCGGGAGAGTGAATGAGTGAGCGGGAGAGTGAATGAGTGAGCGTGAGAGTGAATGAGTGAGTGTGAGAGTGAATGAGTGAGCGTGAGAGTGATTGAGTGAGCGTGAGAGTGAATGAGTGAGAGTGAATGAGTGAGCGTGAGAAGGAATGAGTGAGCGTGAGAGTGAATGAGTGAGCGTGAGAGTGAATCAGTGAGCGGGAGAGTGAATGATTGAGCGTGAGAGTGAATGAGTGGGCGTGTGAGTAAATGAGTGAGCGTGAGAGTGAATGAGTGAGCGGCAGAGTGAATGAGTGAGCGGGACAGTGAATGAGTGAGCGTGAGAGTGAATGAGTGAGCATGAGAGTGAATGAGTGAGCATGAGAGTGAATGAGTGAGAGTGAATGAGGGAGCGGGAGAGTGAATGAGTGAGCGGGAGAGTGAATAATTGAACGGGAGAGTGAATGAGTGAGCGTGAGAGTGAATGAGTGAGCGGGAGAGACAGAATGAGTGAGCGTGAGAGTGAATGAGTGAGCGGGAGAGTGAATGAGTGAGCGGGAGAGTGAATGAGTGAGCGGGAGAGTGAATGAGTGAACGGGAGAGTGAATGAGTGAGCGGGAGAGTGAATGAGTGAGAGTGTGTGTGTGTGAGTGAATGAGTGAGAGTGAGAGTGAATGAGAGAGAGAGAGAGTGTGTGTGTGGTGTGTGTGTGTGTGTGTGTGTGTGTGTGGGACGCGCTGGCATCACTACTTTTACGTCACATACTTTTTATGTACACATTTTTCTCCATGTTTAGCCTTGTTTATGTTTACAACATTCATTTCACAATGTTTATTTTTCTTCCTATGTAAATGTATAATGCTCTTGATGAACGAAAGACGAGTGATTGGAAGGGCTGAATGTAAGACGGGCCTGCGCGCCCAATTTGTGACCCTAATAAAGTTGATTTGATTTGATTTGATTTGTAATACTGTTAAAATCATGGACGTAATCTCTCAGTCATAATTAATATACCGCATATAAACTAACTTTGAAATCTGCTGTAAAATCTCCAGAACAAAAATTATTTTGTTGGGTGGACATAAAGATAAGGTTATATACTAAATCTCATCATTTTACCTCAGTTGGTTACTGAGATATTCAATTTTATATTGAGGCAACAAACAAAAAACACACTATAGCAGCGTAGGCAAGAATGATTGCAGTGTAGACAAGAATGGTAGCAGTGTAGGCAAGAATGGTAGCAGCGTAGGCAAGAATGATTGCAGTGTAGATCAGAATGGTTGCAGTGTAGACAAGAATGGTAGCAGTGTAGGCAAGAATGGTAGCAGTGTAGACAAGAATGATAGCAGTGTAGACAAGAATGGTAGCAGTGTAAACAAGAATGGTAGCAGCGTAAGCAAGAATGATAGCAGTGTAGATCAGAATGGTTGCAGTGTAGACAAGAATGGTAGCAGTGTAAACAAGAATGGTAGCAGCGTAAGCAAGAATGATAGCAGTGTAGATCAGAATGGTTGCTGTGTAGACAAGAATGGTAGCAGTGTAGGCAAGAATGGTAGCAGCGTAGGCAAGAATGATAGCAGTGTAGATCAGAATGGTTGCAGTGTAGACAAGAACGGTAGCGGTGTAGACATGAACGGTAGCGGTGTAGACATGAACGGTAGAATATATATGGATATTATTTTTTTTTAAAGGGGGGGGGGACCCACTCCGACTTCAGAGGTCCTTGTAATTTACGTCATCAAGTCAAATACGAGAAAATATATGCACGTTAGATGTGACTAAACAAAGTTGTTTTCTCAAGGTGGATCTATTGTTCCAGTGGTGTACGTAAGGTGTTGTATAAGTACTGGCACATCTGATCCTGCTCCATAGTCTTCATTGTTTCTGTGAGATTCATTTCCATGGAATTCAGAGCGCCTGTATTGTTACGGATAGATTTGTTTTGAGAGTATCCTTCTTCTTCTTTTTCTTCTTCTTCTTCTTCTTCTTCTTCTTCTTCTTCTTCTTCTTCTTCTTCTTCTTCTTCTTCTTCTTTCTTTCTTTCTTTCTTTCTTTCTTTTTCCTCTTCCTCCTCCTCTTCTTCTTCGTCTGCTGCTGCTACTATTTGTGGAGTCTCTTTCCTCCTCCTCCTCCTCCTCCTCCTCCTCCTCCTCCTCCTCCTCCTCCTCTTCTTCTTCTTCTTCTTTTTCTTCTTCTTCTTCTTTTTCTTCTTCTTCTTCTTCCTCTTCTTCTTCTCCTTCTTCTTCTTCTTCTTCTTATTATTATTATTATTATTATAATTATTGTTATTATTTATTTATTTATTTATGTATTTATGATGCCCTTCATCCTGCACTGGTTCGTAGACCCTCAAGTTTCTCACACCAAGCTGTCTTCTCTTTTGCTATTTTCTGCAGCTCTGCCCATGTCCCCCGATATTATTCATAAAAAGTCTTTAAAAGACTGTAATTCTTTTCTCCGTGTGTTTTAGGTTCCGACTATTTCGTTTTCTATGTGGGCTCCGGCAAGGATGTGTCTAGTTAAACTATTCTCAATTTTTTTTTAAACTGTGTGCCCTATCTAAAACTAGCGTCTTTTTGCCTTTTTCATCTCTTGATTCACATGAATTTGCTAAGTTCTTCTTCTGCTTCTTTTCCCTTTCTGTCTGTTTACAGCAGCGCTACGTTCTTGCAACGATAGGCCGACACATCCGACTTCTGCGGACATTTGTTGACCGGGTTAACCTTCCCGGTGCTAAGTTCTATCTAAGAGCTCCAGACTGGGGATTCTGTCATACCCTTTTGTCCCACTATTTTGTTCGAAACAGGGAAATTATACACATATTTAGGTAGCAATGTAGACAAAGAACCTAACAAGACCTCAAAATAAGAATACAAACCGCAAGGGAGGAAAATGTGCGGAAGTCAAAAGAAAATAAACTTAGCACAAGTGTCCATTATCTCCTTCTTCTTCTTTGTCCACGCAATTCTAAGAATTGTCTCTAAAACAAAAGACTCAAGTCTTTAGCGGTTGCAAAATTGTACGTAATTCGCGTCCGCATAAAAACTACCCAGTCGGCGAAAATAGCGCTAGATACCCCCGATATCTTCTGAAACTATCATTTTTGTCATTGGGTATCAGGTTTCCGTAATTCCAGTGTCTTCATTTTTCCATACTGAAATACATCAGCTCCGGATCCTAATGACGATCAGACACAATCGACTTGGGGTCAGCTGTAGGAGTCTGCGCCATTTGCATGTATATCAGGCTATGATATTATCGCGCCAAATCTGATGTCTCCGCCAGCGACCCCTGGTGGTGGATGTGACCGGTTCCGTCATCAGTGGCTTCTTTCTGATTGCTCCTCTGATTGTTATCTTGTTCTTCTGATTTTGTTTTCTGTCTCCCGGCTCTGTTCTTCTTTAAATGTCTGCCTGCCTGCCTGCCTGCCTGCCTGCCTGCCTGCCTGCCTGCCTGCCTGCCTTTTGATAAATGCCTCACAATTCATGCATTTCCTCATTCTCTGGATGTCGTTAAATATCTGACAATTCATTCATTACTCGATTTCTGTCCATCGACTCACTAAAGGTTTAGTGGTAGCTTCGATTATAGTCTAATTTCTCTACCTCAGCCCAATATATGGGAAAGGTTAATTATAAAACGCTCTACTCGTCAACTTCTCAACATCTCATAAACTATGGCCATATCTTGAACAGTGAAAATGCGTTTAGTATATTGTATTCAATGAGAAATAAAAGACTGCTCAAATATAGTCAGGCGTTAGCAATTAGGTGATTTCAGTCGGTTTCTTGCAAACAGACAGAGTTCGTGTTAAATTTGAAATTACCGTGGAGATAACAAATGCTCCACATTGGAAGAGTACCTGTAACTATGTGTTTTAAGCGTGTCAGCTAACGTATTATTCATGTATTCAGTTCATATGGCGCATGCCTCTGCAGTATACACCTGACGAGATGCAGCGAAATATTCTAGGCAATAGGTTGTTTGCGGCTTCCGTGTTAGAAGGTTTTTGTAAGATGTGCCACTGTGCCGTTAATGCCTCTCAGTCCAAACATATACTACTTTACAGTAAAAGCTCTGTAATAAACATTAGTAGAGTAAAGATTTCGTGAGATACAAAGAGTTAATACTTTGTGTATGAGAGAAATGTGAGAAACACTTTAAAAATGTGTTAACTATTTATCAACGACGAATGAATGTATTCGGGATAAGAACCGCAACAACAATATTATTGAAATAGTACCTGTTTACTCAAACATATGTTGTGTTAGTTAGTCTTTTGTTGATCATATCTAGCCGTTACTTCTATCCCACAGATCGCAAACAAGCCCAAGGAAATGGCACATGAGAAACCAGAACCAAAGAAGGAACCACGTCGAGAAGGACAAGTCATGAAAGACAAGCGAACGGACAGCGGCAGCAGTACCAGCAGCAGTGGCAGCAGCGCCAAAACGTCCAGCAGCAGCAGTAGGTCATCCAGTGACCTCAGCCGCCCCCAGGGCAAGGAGAGTCCCAAGAACGGGAAGAAGATCAGGCGGAAACTCCCTCCGATACCTGTGGGAGAAGAACCTGTAGTCGTGCCCAAGTCGAAGCTTAAGCGAGCCAAGCCCCCGACTGTCAAGCGAGGGGAAGGTGTTGACAAAGATGATGCCTCGGCTTCTCCTGGGGCAGACTCCCGCAGAGTACAGTACCAGAGTTCCAAGAGTTCAGACAGTGAAGGCTATTTTGTTGGACCAAGCAACCGCATCAGTAGGACGCAGAGAGACAGCGATGAGTCGATGAACGAGGATGATATGGAAGTAGCAAGACTGACCACCGTTCGAGGAGAAGCTCAAGCTTCTAAACGAAAAGCACATTTACTAGAGGTTGGCAAATCAAAAAGCTTAGACTCAGCAGAATCGCTGGCTAAGGCTGATGCTGCTGAGGCGGCTCGGATGAAGCCCCAAATACAAAGAACTGCATCATTAGTTTATGGCCCAAAAGATGAAACAGACGAAATTATAGACGCTCTCATTGATATTTATGGTATTCCATGCACAGAAGCTATGAAGAGCCTGAAGAAACGACTTCAGGAAGAATTACGACGTGTGACAAAGGACAGAAAGAGAAAGCTGGAAGAATTGGAAGAAATTCGAGCTTTACAAATGCAGATAGGAGCTCTGAAGTCGGAATCAGATGCGTATGCCAGAAGTCGAGCGTTCGCTGGGAAGCGATCCCCAGCCCAGCACTTGATGGTGGATCCGCAGCCTGACACCCGTAAAAAATCGGGCGTTTCACCATCTTCCTCTTCCTCTTCCTTGACTCCCAGATCATCACCTCAGGTAACTCCCCGGCGCCAGCGACATAAACGCCAGTCCTCTGATCCTATGATTTCAAAGTTCTCTCCCATCAAAGAAGATAAAGATATAGAAAGCGATTTCCAGACCAGGATACACGAGCCGGCGGACAACAGGACGCTGAAGTACCACACAGACGACAGCTCACTGTCCGGCATTAGTGATTCAGAGAGTACCCGGTCGGAGCCTGCCAGAGACGCCCGCTACTTCAAACCGGACACTTCGGACTACTCCAGGGCATTCTACACTCAAAGGAGTGACCATGGAGGATCTGCTGAAAAAATTCACTACTCAGGGTATGATCACGGACGCTATGACAGGACCCAACCTTTGTCTGGTAGCAGGTCCGAGCAGCAGTTGTCTTCCCGATCACGAACTTCTGTTTTCTACTTAGATGATGAAGAAGCGAAAGCACGAGAGGAGAAGAAAGCTATGCTGCAGTATGAAATCATGAAACGGAAGCAACAGTTGGAGGAAACGGCGAGGCTCAAGAATGAGTTGCTCAAACTAGCGAGAGCCAGGCAGAGTTTAGCGCACAGCTATGATGATATCCCTCGCCAATACGGTACGCCTGTGGCCCCTCACAGACCCGTCCCCCGGGGTATTATAAAACCTATAGATGACGAATCGCATCTTTTGTACGATTTCCGTCCCGACACGGGCAGGCGGTCGAGAGAACACTCGCGAGAACGATCTCGAGAGCGGTCTGCGGAACGCAGAAGTGAGGGCGACTTGCACATGACCAGCTTCAGAGAAGACGCTCTAGACAGCATGGTGATGTCGGAACACAGGTACAGGGACACATCCCGGCGACTCCATTCCCACCAAGCACCTCAATCTCAGGAAGCTAAAGCTCTCTCTAATTACAGCTCCACCGAATACTTAGCACACAAGCAGGAATCGGCCAGTCGCCGGTATATTGAAGAGCCTGGTCAGTACGGCTCCCAAGGATGGATAGCCGGAGACTACCCCAGCGATGGGCTGTCGTCTACACAAGCATATTCTCAACCTGCGCTCAACAAACGTGCTGATTCTTCACAATCGTTGGCGGTGTCCAGAAGGGAGTCCACAAAGAAAGATTCCGGCATTGTGTCCAGTGTGACTTTACCTAACATCTATGCTGACAGGGCCGAGAGGGACTTCAGGCCTTCCTACAGGTAGGCAATTAGTCATCGCGTGACTAGGCTTACAGCTCAGCTGTAATAGTGTCTATCTATCTATCTATCTATCTATCTATCTATCTATCTGTCTGTCTGTCTGCCTGTCTGTCTGTCTGTCTGTCTGTCTGTCTGTCTGTCTGTCTATCTATCTACCTACCTACCTACCTATCTATCTATCTATCTATCTATCTATCAGTCTGACTGTGAGTCTGTCTGTCTTGTGTATCTGTCTATCTGTTTATCCATCAATCTGTTTATCCAGTGTTTGTCTGACTGTCCGTTTGTCTGTGTATGTACGTTATCAGAGACAATAATGGGAAAGTTCTTATTAACATTCAAGATCAAATTAACAAATGGGCAGACACTTTGAGGAACTTCTGACACGATCAGTCCCAACACATCCCCAGACATCCAGCCTGCAGAAGCAGATCTGGATATCAACTGTAACTCAAGCATCACAAGTAAGAATTCCAAAAGCTATTACACCTCTCTGATGACCATCTTTCAGAAGGAAAGATTACAGTGCAGATCTTCATATTGGTTTCTCATACTACAGTGAGGTCTTCGACTGTGTTCAACATTACAAATTGTGAAACATCATAGGGATATGAGGTGTCCATCACCTATTATCAGCTTCAGCATTATATCAATAACAATAAGGAGCTCTCAGAATAGCCGGTGAAATATCAAACTTGTTTGAGGTGCAAAGGGAAGTTAGACAGTGCTGCATTCTCTACCAGTATCTTTTCAATATCTACGCAGAAAATGTAATGAGAAACGTCAAACATGATGAGACCAAAGAGAATTTTGATGCACTCATACTAAATGGAGGTCTAGTTCAAGAAGTCAGATCTGCACATGACATAGTCCTCCTCTGAAACAGCGTAAAGGAATTAGAAGAGTTAATCCTGTTTGTGTAACATCACATTTGTTTGAGGTGCAAAGGTCAGTAAGACAGTCCTGCATTCTCTACCACTACCTTGAAGGGACTTTACATAAACTGCTATCCATGCTGGTGCTATTGAGTCCGTGCACAGTGTCCAGCTATCCTGGCTTGGTCTGAAATAGAATATGGTGCACTAAAGAATAATTTGAAGTGGGTGAAACCTGTTCTGGAAACAAATAAATTAATTTCCAGAGACATTGATGAGGTCAGCAGTTCACGTGTGGCCTGTTTCTGCCAGCAATTCTCTGACAGCTGGCAGCGGGACGAAGAGCGAGCACTAACGACAACAGCAACTGCAATAACAACTTTAACTAATTAACTACTGGATTTGAAAACAAGCTGTGACAGACGCTAGTGCGTTGTATTCTCTAACCTGGGCCGTGTGTCCCAATTTAGCTGTCGTTTGTCAAGTTATAAAAACATTTATTTCTGGTTACGTCTAGAAGCGTTACATGAGATGTTGTTGTTGTTGTTGTTGGTGTTGTTGTTGTTGTTATTGTTGTTGTTGTTGTTCTACTTCTTCTTCTTCTTCTTCTTCTTCTCCTCCTTCTTCTACTCCTCCTCCTCCTCCTCCTTCTTCTTCTCCTCCTCCTTCTTCTTCTTCTTCTTTTTCAGTATGTTATCTGCCCAGTGGAGCATAGTTCCACATCCTGCTCAAGCCCTTCTGTTTCCATCTCTGGCAGCCCCTCCTTGTACCCCTCATACTTGTTGTCTCTGTCTCTAATTCTCCACTCCGTGTTTTAGGTCTTCCCCCATTTCTTGTGTCCATGGGTCCCCGACAAAGGAGTGTCCAGTTATTCTATTAACAGATTTCCTCATTGTATATCCTTTCCAGTGTCGATGTCTTTTCCTCAGCTCTTAATTCGCAATTTGCTTAGTTCTCACAATAAGCTCCGCATTCGTGATTCTATCGTATCATTTTAGTCCCTCTGAGTGAATGAAAACAGAAAATGCGCCAACTGTCTCGGCAAACAAGGACACAAGGACCACTCGTACTTCCAATGATACAGAGATGCTATGAAAATCACAGTAACAACAAATATACCAACGGCCACCGAGAAATCGGAAGCCACAAGAAAGCCACCACATGGCGAACACATGGGATTTTTCTTCCCATATTTGACAAAAGTGTCTGGGACAGCTAGGGCAAGCAAAGAAGAGAAAACAACCAATGAGTACTTCTTAGGACTAATTCTTCTTAGGATTACATCCGAAAATAAACCACACGTGCAAAGAGTCATAACTGACAGACGGAAAAACAGCAAGAAAAACAACACAAATATAATCGCACTAACCAAGCCCCTGCTGACGACACAATCGGTAAATCCTCTGCGACAGAGAGAACACCCAAGAAGTTACCAAGAAAACAGCAAAGACAGCTGATCTCAAATATATATATATATAGCCTTGATAACGACAACCGGTTGAACAAGGTGTAAGTGTGTTTGTTTTTCTGCATTGGAAATGGAAATATAAAATTCGTTACAAAAGGATAAAAGCTCCTACATATTATTAGTTGGTAATACAGCTACAGCCTGCTCCGTGGGGAAGGTGTTACGCGCGATTTGGCAGCAGACAGCGTTGCGTTGGCTTTTTTACGAAATGGTATAGGTGCCGGTCGTTCAGAAAGCAATGGCAAACTACTGAACGTAAACATGCCAATAGATCACAACAGCAAAAAATGTTGGTATTGACTGCAACGTCCTGTAAAGGATATGTAACTAACATTTAACAATACAGCTAGCTACACGATGTTACCTGCCGTGGTGGCTTCTGGTAGTCAGTGACATCCCATCAGCAGTCAATCGATCAATCAATCAATCAATCAATCATGTGCCATGCCGGAAAGCGTGGGTGGTCATGACTCGCCATTTCACTCGATCACCAGAGTTGTGGATCAGCTCAGTGTTCCTGTCTAGTCCATGCCATGTGGCCAAGCCATCCAGGTATGTTCCTCTCGGTCTTCCTCTTGGTCTGTTCCCCTCGATCTTGCCAGTTGTCACCAAGTTCTCCAATCCATTTCTTCTCATAACATATCCAGCAGTACAGCTGACCAAAACAAGGCACTACAGATTAATGTTCTTCTTTCATTAGCCTCCTCCATGCATTCGTTGTTAGGCTTTCTTGCAGTTTAAGACGTTTGCAGCGTTGTCTTAGAAATCAAAACCACGCTGCCTCAAAGATCTCCTTAATTTGTTGTGTGTGTGTGTGTGTTGTGTTTTTTATTAAATTCCAAGATTAGCTAGACCATGAGATCAGGTTCAGTGAACCTATTACAGTACTCTCATTCTGATGCTCATTCAAAACATCAAGCAAGAAGTGGAACATATGACACTGATAAAGAAGGCGAAAGAAAACATCCTACAAACCATTTAATCAGAGCGAGAACTGCAAAAAGCTGAAATGGAACATTTCCAAAACAAACCAACAGAAGCCATACAAAAACATTACAGAGAAAACGCGAAGGTGAAAACCAAGAGACCGAGCCTGAATCGCAAGCGAAAGCCAGCAGACCAACCACGACGCCCGAAACAATCAAAGGGAAACCAATATTCCGCCAGACATCCGAAGAAAACCGAGATGAGCACCCTGACGACGACATAGAGGACACCCCGATACCGCCAGTATTTAACGATGAAGAAATCGCAGAGATAAAGAGGATACATGAACTCAAGTGCAAGGAATACAGAAGGCGCATGGAAGAAAAAGAAAAGAAGTACAAGAAACTCGGGAGGAAACCAATGCTCTGATTTGTTGCAGGACGACGAACATCCATAGCAATACTATATAGATGAAAGAGAGATCTTCCCATGGCTGACCACGGAGGACGCAATCGAAAGACAGCAAGAACTCAAACGCGAAAGTGAAAAAAGGCGCTAGGAGGCAAATCACATCGAAAAGCTTCTACAGGCAATATACAAAAAAGGAGGCAAAAATACCAAATAAAAAGTCCTTATAAGGACTACAACCAGTCAAGCCAGACAAGCCAGGGGCCTTAACTAACAAAAGAAACCACCAGAGGAGACGCGAACAAAAGACAGCCGCCGAACAATCGCCCCCCCCCCCCCATCTGACGTCATAGACACAAACGCTTACATAACCAGTCCGAGATAGGACTTACTCGTAAGAGCGCACACGACTAGAAACAGGGTAAAAATACCCACAAAAACCACGGATCTCAACAATAACCAAAGCTGAAGAGGCAGGTTAGACGAGACCGAATTTTGAATTTTTTTTTTTTTTTTTTCGAAAATTGGAATTGGAATTAGAATTCTGATGTTACATGATCGTTACTTATTACATCCGATACTGGCCTCTCTTTCTGTTGTTACATGATCATTACTTATTTCATCAGATACTGGTCTCTGTGGCGTAGGTGTAGTGAACACAGTTTCACATTACCAATGTACCGGCCTCGAAGTCAGTCGCGGGAAGCGGGCCGCTTTGCGTTTATGTTCATGAGGGTGTGAGCGTCGGGCATTTGGAAAACAGTGGCAAACAACTGAACATAAAATTGTTAGACACCCAAAAATAGCCAAAACATGCTGGGGTAAATTGCAACGGCATGTTAAAGTACATGTAACTAACTTGATTTAAGTGTTAACATAATGTTACAAGTATTATGTTTCTAATGTAACCGGATTGCTTTCTGTTTGCATTCTGGGGAGAAACGACAAATACAGACGCATATACTGTGACGACTATTTATGGCATCATCATGTTTTGGCTACATTAAGAGAAGACAAATATTAGAAAATGTTGTGACAACTGGATAGGTTTTTGGAAAGAGAGATAGCGGGAGACAGCGAGAGAAAATTCTTCACAGTATTGTGTCATAGCACTGAAGAGAGTCAACACATGAATTAATCCATGACGTCGGAGAACGAAATTTGTGGAGAAGCAATTACTTTCCTCGCCAGCCAGCGAGGCACTTGATGATGATGATACTATAAGTCTCATTGTCGTCACACCAGGTATAGTATGAGAGATCGCATGTTTGTATCTTCTCATGACCTGATCATACACAGTTTGTTTCCTGGTGTAATACCTACTCTCTTCACGTACCGATCCGATTTGTCGGGGAAAACAACCAAGAGTTTCCACCTCATTCAACCGGCTTATTCAGCTTTTGTTATATTTGAGGTGATTCATAGTGCGGTTGAAATTGTTCCTGGTCTTTTGTGCTTCAGACAGTTTCTAGTGATGTGTCTTGGATTTAAAAAAAAAAAAAAAAAGAACAAATACATCCATACGACAAGAATATTCAATATTGAATTCGACTAGCTACTAAAGACGATAAAACAAAGATAATTGAAATGTTTTATTCACTTGAAACGCCATGAAAGTTTGGAGATAACAATAGTGGAGGGGTATATGCCTGGGAAGAGAAGAAGAGGAAGACCAGAGAGAAGATGGGTGCAGGATGTGGCAGATGATCTCCAGATGGCTGTATCGGACGCCGGACATCTTGCTTATGACCGAGAAGATTTCCGGAAGGTTGTTATGGAGGATAGGTTCTGCAAAGGACATGCTACTGAATGAATAAATGCCTGGCAGGGTTGCTCTCTTTAGCAATCTTCAGTTGTATGTCCTTTGTGTCACTTGTCAATTCTTTCTGAAACCACTGGATATAAGAACGAGAGATTTCCTTTGGCAGGGACCCTGGGTTTGTCAGCACCAGCATCTCAGACACCGACGGCAGTCCGGCCAGTGACATCACTCCAGCCATGCCTCTCCTGGATGATGTCAAAATTAAGTCCAGGACTATCATCCGCAACATTGGCAGTGGCAGTCGGCCAGTCTCTGCTGAATTCTGTGCTGGAGAGGTCGAAGGTTCGTATCTTATTCTCGTGTACTAATAATTATTTTAAAAAACCTACAAACATAAGTTTTCCCTTAACTTCCGTGATTTCTAAGGTACTTTCTGCTAACTTATATATGTACTGGTGAGGTAGAAAGTTCGTTTCTCATTCTTATGTGCTAATAATTATTTTAGGAGACTTAATTTCGTGTTTTATAGGATAGTTCTGCTGAATTATGTGCTGGGGTGGCAGAAGGTACGTATCTCATGTACTAATCATCATTTTAGGAGATACTACTACAAGGAAATGTTTTCCCTTAACTTCCGTGATTTCTAAGATACCTTCTGCTAATTTATATGCTGGAGAGGTAGGAGGTACGTATCTCATGTCAAATAATAAGCATTATTTTAGGAGACAACAAGCAAAGGTTGTCCCTTAACTTCGTGATTTCTAAGATAGTTTCTGCTGAATTGTGTTCTGGTACACATCGAGTGCCGAAGCTGTGGGTTAGGGGGCAACAGACATGTGTCACAATTCCCCGACACACAGAATTGAGGATTCAAAATCAGCTGCAGGCGATTTGGAAGCAGACTTCTTTGCATTGATTACGATGGTATGAGGCATAGGTCATTCAGAAGGCAATGGCAAATTAAAATTTGCATGTCCTTTATAGGATGTTTCGACCAACCACAGGTTGATTTTCTATGCAGTAGTTTGCCATTGCCATCTCAACGAGAAGTCTAACTTAACGACCTACGTCGCCATCAGTGCACCGGGAGTTTAAGAGCGAGCGCTCTCATCCTTTCCAGCACGCCGACGTCTAATGGCAAGCTACTTAACGTAAAAACATACCAAATTAATGACAAACAGCAACACAGTGCTGGGGTTATTGCGACGTCCTGTGAAGGACATGAACTACCACATCAAGGATAGCATACACATTTCAAGTAATAATGAGTGCTTTTGAAACCGCTACAGCCTGAAGCATGTGGTCGAGCAATAACTACCGAGAGAGTTAACTTTAGTTCCCAAGGCAGGGTTCATAACAGTTCAGAGATTGTGCGAACAGGTTTCTGGTGAACTGTCTTGTAGGCAAGGTACAAGAGACAAGACTTATGAATGCCTGAGATCAAGAATATCAACATTTTCGGTGCTACAGAACAAGGGAATGGAGAATGTACCGACTACTTAAACAATACGGAGTTAACATCACACAAGCACGCCTTAAGACTTCGGGTACTTTTGTCAAGATCACACCAGACTGACTTTTGACTTCCAGTATTTTTGCCTCAACCTATTCTATAATTAGAACAAGAACACAGAGCTGATCCACGACTCTGGTGATCGCGTGAGATGGCGACACATGGCCGTCCACGCTTATCGGCATGGCACATGATAATGATGATTCTAAAATATGCACGTCCCTTCGCCCTTCGACTCAGCACTGTCACATGAACTTCGTTATCTAATGTTGCACACTCGCATGCCAAAACTGGTTTGATAATCTTCCATGTTAAATTTATGAAACATGGCAAATATATTTTGCAGTAAATTTAATATGAACAAAATAAAACAACCAAATGAATAATGTCCTGTGGTGACACTTTGCCGTCTTGACAGACGATAGTTTGCTACATTATGCTTCACAAAAAGGTATAATAACCTCTGCATTGCACAAAGCCTGGGCTGAATTGTAGAGACCATGTTTTGTCACGCAGCATGATCTCTCTCTCTCTCTCTCTCTCTCTCTCTCTCTCTTTCTTTCTTTGTCTCTCTCTCTCTCTCTCTCTCTCTCTCTCTCTCTCTGCCCGCCTAGTTTACTCCAGAGAAAAGGTAACGCTAATACATCTAGAACAAGACAAATTACAGAAGCTGCCGGATCAGCAAAACAATGCTCTAACTGTCCGCCTGTCTGAACTTCGATCCTAGACAAGTTGCCAACCAAGGCCTGGTCTGCCCTGCCATGGCATGTATTCTTTAAGTTTCATTTCCTCTCACCAGGATAAGACTTCTACCTTCCCAATTGAGCTCCTCCGCCCGAAGCCGTTAACACAATGTGGGGTGCCGGATTTAGTGAGCGCCGCCCAACATTCGGCTCTAACAGAAAACAGGTAGTACCGTCTACTGTCATACGGTAGCTCAGTGATATCTTACTAAGACCTGATTAACAAATGGTTGTTGGATACATTACATTATCAGTTATGGAATTAGCAGTTCACTTTACACAAACTAAGCTGCCGTCCAGTTTTACCTTAACTGCCACAAACATGGGCCATATTGTTCTTGCTTCTGCTTGTGATAAGCGTGTACCGGACAGTATGGCGCATAGGCTGTTGAGCTGTTAAGTCCAATGGAGTATTTTGCTTCTGGCCACAGTTTGCTTACGCATTTTCCTCGTGTTGGACTGGTAGTTCATGGTTCCATCGCCCAGCTACTAAGTTAAGTGCGTGGAGCGACACTGTGTGCTGTGGATTTCGTGTGAAATGCTTTAAGAACTGTCTGCAGTGGTTTGTATTATGAACTGCATGTTCAAAAAAACTGCGGACGGTCGGCTGCTGAACTAGCTGGTTTTTACCTTATCCAGTAACATGTATGCAACTGCTGGTATTCTATTGACTGCCGATTCCATTTAAGATGAACTGTAATTGTAGTTGCGGACTGTTGTGTTGACATTATGGCAGATGTCTTATACATGTATGCTTGTGCGTGTTGTTGGTTTTTCGGAACTGCTGTCTGGTCCACTTTTCATATGAGACAGTGAGGAGAATTTTGTGTGATATTTGCTGGCACAGGAACGGAGCATTTTTGGGTGACCTTTTTGTCGGAAGTTGGAACCGCAACTAACGACTAACGACTAAGCGTGTAACGGGAACTCATTTGTCATTTAATCTAGAACACAAGAAATGTGATTTCTGACTTATAGATGTCTGTCTTGTAGATGCCTGACTTGTTCAGCCCCGATTATTTTTGCCAAACTGTTTTTCTTTCCGAACTATAGATTTGCTGAACGCCATGTACCGCGTGGAGAGTGACAATAGCGTTGATGCTGATGAACCAATCATGAAACACATGACAGAAGGAGGCGTGACTATACTCAAACAGATTGACAGGAAGCGAAGGGTAGGTATTTCTATGCAACTTGTCCTATTTCGGAATTCATGTGTGTAAGATTTGCTTCCTCTAAACAGATTCCCTCCAGGAAACGACTCTATCTATTAGTCACTAGTGGATGTGTATTTTTCCTTAAAATGTTGCTAAGGCAGCGGATTTATGACCTACACCGTACGATTTCCAACTGCCGTGGGTTTTTAACTTGCACACGGTACCTCCTGTTTTTCGCCCTCATCAGAGAAAGTTATGTATCTCATCTCACTACCCAAATGACCAATTAGACGTGTGGTATCACAAGGAACCAATAGTTCTTAGGGAAATTCCCAGCTCTATGCAGACATCGGCTCCACCTGGGATTGTATTTTACTTGAATGCTATTATCAAACTATGTCATTATTGTCATTCCTATGCCAGCTCATGTCACGCAAACTTGGAAGACAAAGCGACATTGTGTAGCGCGACGCGCCTGCAAGGAAAGACTTCCGACAACTACTGGAGATGGAGAGATTACGCCAAATGGTTTCAGAAGTGAATTTCTAGAGCAGAACGTTCTTACAGAGAATTCGAGAGGCACACTCCAGAATGAACTACAGCAGAAACAAAGGAAGCTAGCGGCGTCAGTGATGATAGACACCAGGTCATCGAATTACCGGAAGTATGCAATCTGAAACAAACATGGCAGAACTCTAGTATGAAGAACCGCAAGAAGTGGTTTGTAAGTGGGTATTTTTATTATTTTATTAATATTTGAAGAAGATTGCTGTACTTTGTCGGTATGTGTCTATTAGCTGGTTGTTTACATTGTCACTGAATGTGAGAGAATTAACTCACTGTCAGTAATACATCATCATCAACTACTCATTCGTAATATATCGCTTTAATCACAATCTGCAGGAACTACTCTCGATCCTTCACCATGTCCATGTCTCATGTATTTTGTTGCCTAGGATGCCATTATGATATGTGGTGTTTCTCGGCCTATGTCTCGTATACCGGTAACTGACCATGGAAGTCATGGCAGTAAGTAAAGCAATAACATGGCTCGAGACAGACATTCACTAGGGCTTGTTTCCTTAGCGACTCAATGAACATGATCAAGAGGATAGAGGAGGGGTCGATCCGAAGAGAATGGTTGCTGCCTCTGAAGCGGTCTCGGCTGGCAAAGATTAGTTTCATCTTCGTGCCAGGGCATGCGGGAGTACAAGGAAATGAGCGGGCTGACAAGCTCGCAGGTGAGGCTACTGTGGAGGGCGGACGCGCCATGGACCAGGCTGACATTCTGAATGCTCTACGAGAAGTGAGACTTTTGCGAGAACCAAGTGATGACTGTGAATCTACAACAATGGCCAGACTGCGAGAGAAGCAAATTAAAAGAGGGGTGGCCAAACAAGAACACTACGCAGGAAGCCAAAGAAGATTGATAAACCAACACAGAAGTGGCGTCGTTATCCGCTACACGCTGCGGGATTTGCTGAGGAGGGGATCCGAGCACTTATGGACTGAATGGTTCGATGTGCAACGAGGATGATCTGTCGACTAACTAACTAACTAACATACCGGTAACTACTTCTTCATTGACTGTTCTTTATAAACCAATAAACCACTGTGGCTTTTGATCTGCCTAAAGCACTTCTATTTCTGATTCGTGGTGATCTTTGTGATCTAGGTTTCTTCTATGTTCAGATCTCGTAGGATGTCAGTATTCTTTCTGCTTGATCCATGTTCTTTTGTGAATATTTCTGCAACATTAAGTTCAAGAGCGAGAATTTTCTTCTTTAGTGTTTGTGAATTGTCCGTGATCAAAATCCGTATGTAGTGGATGATGCACAAGGTGGAGAACTGACTACTCTGTAATGCATTGGTGTCTTTCGTGATTGCGACTTATCCACGTAAACATTTCTGAATATTGTTTTGCTTTCACTCGCTTTGAACGCATGCGCAGTCCATTCACATGCTACCACTTCTAGTGCACTGCACTGATTTTTGCGTGTAGATTAGCATTCCCTATTACCAGTGCCCCTCGCCATCAGGCGAACCCACTCCGACTTCTGAGGCGCTTTTTATTTACGTCACCAAGTCAAGGATGAGAAGTCAACATTTTAGTCCCAATGACCAGTGTAGGAGTTCAACTATCCATCATCTGCTCCTTATTGTTACACCTATTGCTAGTATTGACTTCTATTATCGTGAAGACGAAAGACATCTTCTAACACTTGTAATGACCCCATTCTTCATTGGTGGCCATATAGCGACCTCGCTGTGGTAGATTATAACATAATTTCTTTCAAGAAACCAAATTTCCTTTCATCGTCAAAGTGTGGTCCCTAGAAACAACTTGGAAACCGCTGATGTGATAAATGTAATAAACAGTGGACATGTGAGAAGTTTAGAGAAAGCTTCCTCAAGTCGTTTACACAACATGTAGAGAAGTTTAGAGAAAGTTTCGTCAAGTAGTTTACACAACCTGTAGAGAAGTTTAGAGAAAGCTTCGTCAAGTCATTTACACAACATATACAGAAGTTTAGAGAAATCTTCGTCAAGTCTTTTACACAACCTGTAGAGAAGTTTAGAGAAAGCTTCATCAAGTCGTTTACACAACCTGTAGAGAAGTTTAGAGAAAGCTTCATCAAGTCGTTTACACAACATGTAGAGACGCTTAATCTTCGTCAAGTCGTTTACACAACATGTAGAGAAGTTCATTCCTTAAGTTTAGGGGCTGTAATTTTGTCGGGTTTTGGTTTCGGCTGTTGGCAGTGGCGCTTTATAAATCCAGTGGGGAACCCATTCAGGTGTAAGACATTCTTCGGAGTTTCAAATTCCTGTATCAGTATGTCCTGGGTGCATATCTTCCTAGCACGGTCAAACAGGGCCCAAACTAAGCCACGTTTGTACTTGACGGGTGCGAAGCTGAAGACATGTAAATTTTGGCCAGTCCACGTTTCTTCATCTGCCCTTATGTGTATATGTATTATATGTTGTGTGTATGTTGTGTGTCTATGTTTTGTATATGTTTTGTCTCTATTGTGTGTATGTTGTATATATGTTGTATATATGCCCTAATGTCAGACCTGGTGTCTCCCGCCTACAGCCCGCACCTGTTGAACCATACCGCTACAGTTTCCCCATCAAGAGGATTCTGGTCACCAGGGATGCTAAAGACAAGTCAATCACAGGTCAGTGGTGCCGCCATACGCTGTTGTTGTTGGTGGTGGTCTGGCGGTGGTGGTTTTAGTTGTTGTTGTTGGTGTTGTTGTTGTTGTTGGTGGTGGTGGTGTTGGTTGTGGTGGTGGTGGAAGTGGTGGTGGTTGGTGCGTCGACACCTTTCTTCTCCTTTGACACATTTTGTAATCATTCACCCTGGTCAATAATAATCTGCTTATATGTGGGTTGTTATTGTTGTTGTTATTGTTGTTTGTTTGTTTATTTGTTTGTTTGTTTGTTTATTTGTTGTTGTTGTTTGTTTTTTGGTGGTTTTTTTTTTTTTGGGGGGGGGGGGTGGACAGAAAGATATGAAGACAAATTGACAGACAGCATGAGGGACAGATAGACAGACAGCAGCCAGACATGCAAGTATGTAGGTAGACAGGAAGGAGGTATATGGTTGGGATGGTAGGTAGGTGGGTAGGCAGGTACGTGGGTGGGTAGGTGGGTGGTAGATAGGTAGATAACGGGGCAGATGGGTGTTGGTAGGTAGGTATGTGGGTAGGTGGGTGTTGGTAGGTAGGTATGTGGGTAGGTGGGTGGTAGATAGGTAGGTAAGTGGGGAGATGGGTATTGGTAGGTAGGTAAGTGGGCAGATGGGTATTGTTAGGTAGGTATGTGGGTAGGTAGTTGGGTGGTAGATAGGTAGGTAAGTTGGCAGATGGGTATTGGTAGGTAGGTAAGTGGGAAGATGGGTATTGGTAGGTAGGTACGTGGGTGGGTAGGTGGGTGGTAGATAGGTAGGTAAGTGGGCAGATGGGTATTGGTAGGTAGGTAAGTGGGCAGATGGATATTGGTAGGTATGTGGGTAGGTGGGTGTTGGTAGGTAGGTATGTGGGTAGGTGGGGGTTGGTAGGTAGGTAGGTGGGTGTTGGTAGGTAGGTGTATGGGTAAGTGGATGTTGGTAGGTAGGTATGTGGGTAGGTAGGTAAGTAAATGGGTAAGTAGGGGTTGGATTGTTGAGCTAAGAATTAACATCACTGCACTCAGGACATTCCCATACACGCTCCGTCCCTTCGTTCAACAGCAAGCGAAGAGTCACACTACTAATCGTTCCAACCGCTATCTGATTGAAAGTTCTCCCGGTCTTCCCTCTCAGTTTTGAGATTCGACCAGAACCCTTGCCAATCCCACGCAATCTCACATACTGGTTCTCAATCTGTTCCCTTGGGCGCACGACCACCTGTCCCTTGCCCATGGCAATCTACCACCACAAGGCGCATTCCCTGCCAGCCTATCAGCCTGTTTATTCCCCCCGCACTCCTGCAGGGCCAGGTCCAAAAAAAAACATCCATACAATTCTCACAATCTGTGACCTCTGAAGCGAAGTTAGCCATTCCACGCGAAACATTCCTGTCTCCGCCTTACTAAGCATACTCCTTGAGTCCGTGATGAAGACAATGTGTGTTGCAGTGGGCTCCTCTAACCAATGGAATGCCGCTGTGACTGCTTCCATATGCCAGACTCTCCTTTTTCAAGAATCGTCCATTAGCCTTCGCAATGAAACCCCAACCATTCCGTCTGTTGTGTATGCGGATAGTTACGTAGGTAGCTGGATAAGTCGGTAGGTAGGCATATGAATACTTAGATAGGTATTTAGGTAGGTGGGTGGGTAGGTAGATAGGAAGGCAGGTTGGTAGTCCCAGCATTCTATAGCAAAGTATGTTATATCACTGCTACAACCCAGATAAGGTCAGTCTCAAAATGGTGGTCCTTTGGCTGTTTCAGGAAATGGATTAGGCATGAAGATTGTTGGCGGGAAACAAATCCCTGGCACCAAGGAAGTCGGAGCGTATGTAACTGCCATCTACCCGATCATCGCCGACCAGCTCCATGGAGAGCTTGACGTTGGTAAGTCGATCTTAAATAGGCACTTAATCCCTCTGGTTCCTTCAACTTTTCTGCTGCTGCTGCTGCTGTTGGTGTCGCTTCTTCTTCTACTTCTTTTTATGATGATTATTATTATTATTATTATTATTATTATTATTATTATTATTATTAATCATTTTCTTCTTCATCTCATTTTCTTCTTCTTCTTCTTCTTCTTCTTCTTCTTCTTCTTCTTCTTCTTCTTCTTCTTCTTCTTCTTCTTCTTCTTCTTCTTCTTCTTCTTCTTCTTCTTCTATTTTTCCTTATTTTTATTATTATTATTAATGTTATTATTATTATTATTATTAATCATTTTCTTCTTCTTCTTCTTCTTCTTCTTCTTCTTCCTCTTCTTCTTCTTCTTCTTCTTCTTCTTCTTCTTCTTCTTCTCCTTCTTCTTCTTCTTCTTCTTCTTCTTCTTCTTCTTCTTCTTCCTCCTCTTCCTCTTCTTCTTCTTATTATTATTTTTCATTTCTTCTTCTTCTTCTTCTTCTTCTTCTTCTTCTTCTTCTTCTTCTTCTTCTTCTTCTTCTTCTTCTTCTTCTTCTTCTTCTTCGTCGTCGTCGTCGTCGTCGTCTTCTTCTTCTTCTTCTTTTTCTTCTTCTTCTTCTTCTTCTTCTTCTTCTTCTTCTTCTTCTTCTTCTTCTTCTTCTTCTTCTTCTTCTTCTTCTTCTTCTTCTTCTTCTTCTTCTTCTTCTTCTTCTTCTTCTTCTTCTTCTTCTTCTATTTTTTGTCTTAATTTTCTTGTTCGTCTTATTATTAGTATTATTATTGTTATTATTTATGCCGGCTCTGTTGCGTATCGCTTACGGACGAAATTCGTAATCCCGCATACCGTGCTCGAAACACAGCTGCGGGCGATTTGGAAGCAGATTGCCTTGCGGTTTTTCTTTCATACAATGGTATGAGTTCCGGTCGTTCAGAAAGCAATGGCAAACTACTGAACGTAAACTTGCCAAGAAATCACAAAAAGCCAAAACAAGTTGGGTTGAATATGATATCCTGTAAAGAATATGAAACTAACTTTTATAATTTTTATTATTATTATTATTTATCTTGCCTACGCATTACATTAGAAGGCAGCTCAGATTTCTTTATTCCGGACACAATTTAACTAATTAACCGTCTCAGATTCTCACTGGCCAAGGTTCTACAAAAAGAAGCCAGAACCTGCTGTAGGCTGTAATGAACTCCCCCGCGTCTGTCCATATTTGCTCCTCCTCGCGAGGCTAATTAACAGCTGCTTACCGGCGACAGCTGAAAGAGAGGAAACAAACGCAACAATTACATTAACTATGCATTAATGCTGTCTGTATACCCAAAGCACCCTTGAATAATTGAAACAGGCAGCTTGTCCATCTGTCTTTGTCATCAGCCGCCATGTTATGAATTGTTCATGTCAAGGTCGCTTGTTAACCAATTCATTACATCACTGCTGTTGTGGTTTGGTGGTGGCGGCGGCGGCGGCGGTGGTGTGTGTGTGTGTGTGTGTGTGTGTGTGTGTGTGAGTGTGTGTGTGTGTAATAGTGGGTCGGCCCAGTATATGTTATGTTATAGTACGTTGCTGGATCGACCCAGTCTGTTGTGTTATTCTACGTTGTTGGGTCGACCCAGTCTATGTTATGTTCACTCGGGCCAGCAAGAACATTGTGAGTAGAATCTATACAGAGCTAACGGACATTCCTGAGACGAGAGGATAACTCGAATACCACTTTAAAGTGTGTTTTTTACTCTCTTCTTCTCTCTTCCTTCTCTCTCTCTCTCTCTCTCTCTCTCTCTCTCTCTCTCTCTCTATGTATGCGTGTGTTTATATGTATGTGCGTGTGTATATGTGTGTATGTGCGTATATATATATATATATATATGTGAGTGTATGTGAGTGCATGTGAGTGTATGTGAGTGTGTATGTGTGCATGCATGCAGTGTATGCGAGGGAGTGTGTATTTGTGTGTGTGTAAGTATGTGTATATGGGTATGGATGTGTGTATGTGTGCGTGGGGATATGTGTGTATTTGCGTGTGTATATTGTGTGTATGCTCGTGTGTGTATGTGTATATGCTTTCTTGCGCACGCGAGGGAGTGTGTATTTGATAGCGAGAGGGTGTGTGTCTGTCTGTGTGTGAGTTAGAGTGAAAGAGAGTGTGATATTGAGTAAATGAAAGATGGAGAGAGTGACTTAATGGGTGAAATATTGATTGCGAGTGAGAGAGAAAGAGAGAGAGAGAGAGAGAGAGAGAGAGAGAGAGAGAGAGAGAGAGAGGGGGGGGCGGAGAGTGAGCGAACGAGAGAAGACAGTGGATTAATGGATTTGTTCGGTCTCTGTGGCTGAAAGGCTTGCGAACGCGGTTTGTGAGCCCGTATACCCGGGTTCGAAACACGGCGGTGCTGGTTTTTTCGAAAAAGGTATAGAGACCGGTCGTTCAGAAAGCAATGGCAAACTACTGAACGTAACACTTGCCTAGTACATCAACAGCAGCTGAAAATGCTGGTGTTGACTGCAACGTCCCGTAAGGGATACGCAACAAAATTTTTTTTTTTATGTGTGTATGTGTGCGGCCATTGTTTGTGAGTGTCTATGGGTGTGTGTTAGTGAGAAGAGAGCGAGAAAGACAGAGAAAGAGAGAGAGAGAGAGAGAGAGAGAGAGAGAGAGAGAGAGAGAGAGAGAGATTTAAGTGCACGCATATCATGTAACATGCTATTCCATATATGTTGTGTATTCTCATGTTCATATTACCATTTTGAATGCCAACTGATGTCATAATTTATAACATGAACACATGTACATCACTGTAGAGTGGGTGAGAGAATTAGAGAGTATGAGAGAGAGAGAGAGAGAGAGAGAGAGAGAGAGACAGAGAGAGAGAGAGAGAGAGAGAGAGAGAGAGAGAGAGAGAGAGAGAGAGTTGAATTGCATCACTAATTTTTAAGTTACAAAATGTATATGTACAATTTTTCTCCATTTTCTTTACAATTTTGCGACAATGCTCACGACAATCGTCACTGTATGTGTGTGTAAAGTGTGGGAGTTTGATCATAATAGTAGGTTGGGGGATGGGGGGATGTGTGTGTGGGTGGGTGGGGTGGGATTGTGTGGGTGGGTGGGGGATTTGTGTGTGGGTACGTGCGGGATGTATGGGTTGGTGGGGAGATGTGTGTGTGGGTGGGGATGTGTGTTTGGCTAGGTGGTTGTGGGTGAGTGGGCGGAGGAGGATATGTTGGTGGATGATTGATGGTGGGTTATGGGATGGGTGGGGGTATATGTATGGGTGGGGAGATGTGGGTGTGGGGATATGTGGTGGGTGGAAGATGTGTGCAGGTGGGGGTGGTTGTGGGTTTGGGAGTGTGGGTGAGGGATGTGTATGGGTGTGGGATGTTTGGGTGGATGGGTGGGGAGTGTATGTGGGTGAGATATGTGTGGGGGATGTATGTGGGTTGGGGAGGGGTGCATGATGGGTGTGGGTGATGGATTTGGAGATGTGAGTGGGGGATATGTCTGGCTGGGTGGGGGTGTGTGGCTGGATGGAGGATGTATGTGTGGGTAGTGAGGGTGATTGTAGTTGGGGGATGTGTGGATGGGTAGGAGATGTGTGGGGAGATGTGTGTGTGGGTGAGGGATGTGTCTTTGGGATGTGTGTTGGTGTGGTGTTGTGTGGGAGGGGAGCTGGGTGTGGATAAATGATGTGTGTGTGGGTGGGTGAAGGTGTGGTTGGGTTTGCGGGTGGGTGAAGGATGTGTGTGAGGGTGGGAATGTGTGCCTAGATGGGTGGTTGGGGTGTGTGAGTGTGGGTGGGTAGATAAGAGATGTACGTTTTGATGAGTGGGTAAGGGATGTGTGGGTGTTAGTAGTTGAGGGATAAGTACGTGTGTCTAGGGATGTGTGAGGGGATGAGTGTATGAGTTGGGGATATGTGTGTGGGTTGTGTGTGTGCGTGGATGGGAGGTGTGTGTTTGTGAATGGGGGATGTGTTGGTGGGTGGGGATGTGTGTGAGGGATGTGTGTATGGGTGGGGAGATTGTGCGTGGGTGGTTATGTGTGTGTATATGGGTAGGGGTGTGTGGTTAAGGGATGTGTGGCTGGGGGATGGGTGGATGGAGGATATGTGGGTGGGTGAGTGTGTGCAGGTTAGGAGATGGTGGGGGATGTTTGTAGACGTGGGCTCGGGATCTGTGAGTGGGCTGGGGGAGGTGAGAGATTATGTGGGTGGGTGCGGAATTTGTGTGTGGGTAGGTGCGGAATATGTGAGTTGACGGGGAGATGTGTGTGTGGCTGAGGAATGTGTGTTTGGCTGGGTGGGTGGAGGTGTGTAGGTGGAGGAGGATATGTGGGTGAGTGATTGTTGGTGGGTAATGGGGCGGGTAGAGGATATGTGGGTGGGTGGGGAGATTGTGTAGGTGGGGGATGTTTGGGTTATTGAATGTATGTGTGCTTGGGGTGTGGGTGGATGGGATGTGTGGTGGGTCAGAGGTGTGTGTTGGTGGGGAGATGTGTAGGTGTAGGGATGTGATGGATGGGTGGGGGAATGTATGTGTGTGTGGGTTATGTGTGTGGTTGGGTGGGGAAGTTGGAGTGAATGGGGGATGTGTGGGTGGGTGGTGGATGTGTCTCATAACATAGTAATATGCATTGTTTATGTTTACAAAATTCATGTGACAATGTTTTTCCTATGCACTGTTGATGAAAGAAAGATGAGTGAATGGAAGGGCCGAATGTAAGACGGGCCTGCGTGCCCAATTTGTTACCCTTTGAAAATAAAGTCTGTTCGTTCGTTCGTTCGCTCGTTCTTTCTTTCTTTCTTTCATTCTTTCTTTCTTTCTCTATCTCGTTCTCTGTCTGTCTGTCTGTCTGTCTGTCTATCTATCTATCTATCTATCTATCTATCTGTCTGTCTGTCTGTCTGTCTGTCTGTCTGTCTGTCTGTCTGTCTGTCTGTCCGTCCGTCCGTCCATCCGTCTACCTGCCTGTCTGTCTGTCTATCTGTCTATCTGTCTGTATGTCTGTCCATCTGCTTGACTGCCCGTTAAATGTGTGTGTGTGTGTGTGTGTGTGTGTGTGTGTGTGTGTGTGTGTGTGTGTGTGTGTGTGTCGCTCAGAAATCAATGGCAAGCTACTGAACGTAAAATTGTCTAGAAAATAACCTGGAGTTGATGGAAACGTCCTGCAACGGACCAGCAACATGTTATTTATATAAATATTGAATGTGTGGTTTGTCCGACAGGCGATATGTCTTGTAGGCGACATGTGATGTATTGATATATTCAACGTGTGGTTTGTCTTGTAGGCGACATGTGATATATTGATATATTCAACGTGTGGTTTGTCTTGTAGGCGACACGTGATATATTGATATATTGAACGTGTGGTTTGTCTTACATGCAACATGTGATATATTGATATATAGAATGTGTGGTTTGTCCGGTAGGCGACATGTGATATATTGATATATTCAACGTGTGGTTTGTCTTGAAGGCGACATGTGATATATTGATATATTCAACGTGTGGTTTGTCTTGTAGGCGACATGTGATATATTGATATATTCAACGTGTGGTTTGTCTTGTAGGCGACATGTGATATATTGATATATAGAACGTGTGGTTTGTCTTACATGCAACATGTGATATATTGATATATTGAACGTGTGGTTTGTCTTGTATGCGACATGTGATATATTGATATATAGAACGTGTGGTTTGTCTCGTAGGCGACATGTGATATATTGATATATTCAACGTGTGGTTTGTCTTGTAGGCGACATGTGATATATTGATATATTCAACGTGTGGTTTGTCTTGTAGGCGACATGTGATATATTGATATATTGAACGTGTGGTTTGTCTTGTAGGCGACATGTGATATATTGATATATTGAACGTGTGGTTTGTCTTGTAGGCGACATGTGATATATTGATATATTCAACGTGTGGTTTGTCTTGTAGGCGACATGTGATATATTGATATATTGAACGTGTGGTTTGTCTTGTAGGCGACATGTGATATATTGATATATAGAACGTGTGGTTTGTCTTGTAGGCGACATGTGATATATTGATATATAGAACGTGTGGTTTGTCTCGTAGGCGACATGTGATATATTGATATATTCAACGTGTGGTTTGTCTTGTAGGCGACATGTGATATATTGATATATTCAACGTGTGGTTTGTCTTGTAGGCGACATGTGATATATTGATATATTGAACGTGTGGTTTGTCTTGTAGGCGACATGTGATATATTGATATATTGAACGTGTGGTTTGTCTTGTAGGCGACATGTGATATATTGATATATTCAACGTGTGGTTTGTCTTGTAGGCGACATGTGATATATTGATATATTGAACGTGTGGTTTGTCTTGTAGGCGACATGTGATATATTGATATATAGAACGTGTGGTTTGTCTTGTAGGCGACATGTGATATATTGATATATAGAACGTGTGGTTTGTCTCGTAGGCGACATGTGATATATTGATATATTCAACGTGTGGTTTGTCTTGTAGGCGACATGTGATATATTGATATATTCAACGTGTGGTTTGTCTTGTAGGCGACATGTGATATATTGATATATTGAACGTGTGGTTTGTCTTGTAGGCGACATGTGATATATTGATATATTGAACGTGTGGTTTGTCTTGTAGGCGACATGTGATATATTGATATATTCAACGTGTGGTTTGTCTTGTAGGCGACATGTGATATATTGATATATTGAACGTGTGGTTTGTCTTGTAGGCGACATGTGATATATTGATATATTGAACGTGTGGTTTGTCTTGTAGGCGACATGTGATATATTGATATATTGAACGTGTGGTTTGTCTGTCAGGCGACCAGGTGCTGGAGTGGAATGGCATCCACCTGACCGGTCTCTCTGCCCAGGAAGTACAGGACACTATTGCACAAACAAACGGAGAGATCGAGATGGTCGTCAGGGCGTAAGTTCTCTCTTTCTTTTCTTCTATTCCTTCACTCATTCAACGCTTCCTTCTTCTTTCCCTCCTTCCAGAAGTCTTCTCGATCTCACATGCATAACTTAAATTTTCCTGCCTTCAGTTTCAGCTGTTTAAGAATGTTTATGTCTCTGTGCGCAGCACTCACACGGCACGCTGAGACAGGTGAAGGCATGCGTGCTTCGGGCAGTGTGACAGGTTTTAATTAGAAAATTAAAGATAGGGAGCATTCATTGAATATTTTACCCATGACCTGCTGGTGTGTTGGGAAACGAGGTGGGAGACAAGCTGGCCGGATTTGTATCGCTGGGTGGGATACCGGTGCACCATATAGTAGATGTGATCAGAGCACTTTGGGATTGTGTGCATAGTGTGGAATAATGAACACACCGTCATTGTCTGGAGAGAGTTGAAAGGCAGGAAGTGGCCTCGGGATCTGGCTGACACTCAGTTCTCCAAGGAAACTCCAGACGGACAAGTAATGACATTGCAGCTGGTACCATTAGTATTGAAACTTTTCGATTGTTGTTGAGGTGAGGACGGGGCGCTTATAGGAATATCCCGAGTGCTATAATTTGGGTTCTTAACTCCACTGTGTATTCTGCATGCCGTATATACTAGGTCACGTAATACCAGCTAGGGTGATCGTCTTTCTGTCAGGGTGTTGTTTCTTACTGGCTGGGAAATCTATGGTATACATTCTACAAGGGTGGGTCGACCCTCGAGCCACATGCAGCAAGAAAGAGTCATTCCTCAACTTAGAATTCAAGGTGGATGGCTGTCTCGATAAGCTGACACACTACCTACTACCTCCCGTAAACAAAGTCACGGGTATTGATTGCAGCTCACAGAAGTAAAAGGAGCGAGTAGAGATTGGAGAACCCATTAGATAACATAAAATGTAAATCTATAGTTAGCATACCAAGATTCTAAACTGTAGCTTTCAATTTTATGTTGTCTAGTATGTCCTCTGTAGACGTTTGTGCTAGTGCACGGGACTGGTTTATGCGTGTGGATTAGCTTTCCAAATTACTAGTGTCCCTCGCCATTAGGTGAACCTCTACGACTTCAAACGTACTTATAATTTACGTCCCAAAGTCAAGGACGAGAAGTCAACATTTTAGTCCACATCTCAGGTGTAGGGGTTGAACTCGCTACCTCGGCATCAGCACACCGGACGTTTAAGAACGTGTGTTTTAATCCATTCGGCCATGCCGACCCCTGTCTACGTTTGTGGCTTAGAGGAATGGGCGTCAGGTACACCGAGGTTGTAATACTCAACCCCCTGTCTTAGACGTATTCTGGGTTTTCATATGATTACTTGAAAATCGGGTACCTGAACTGCTTTTAAAATACGGGTACTTAAACTGCTTTAAAAATGTGGTGCTTAAGCTGCTTTAAAAACGTAGTACAGTACTTAAACTGCTTTATAAATGTGGAACTTAAACTGCTTTAAAAATGTAGTACAGTACTTAAACTGCTTTATAAATGTGGTACTTAAACTGCTTTAAAAATGTAGTACAGTACTTAAACTGCTTTAAAAATGTAGTACAGTACTTAAACTGCTTTAAAAATGTGGTGCTTAAGCTGCTTTAAAAACGTAGTACAGTACTTAAACTGCTTTATAAATGTGGTACTTAAACTGCTTTAAAAATGTAGTACAGTACTTAAACTGCTTTAAAAATGTAGTACTTAAGCTATTTATTTTTCTAAGGGCTCGCGGTTTCCCCAGGTGCCGCCCCATCATGATTCCACATCCCTGTGTGTCATTCGGATGACCGCCTCTGTTGGTGGCCCTGTAAGATCAAGTGCATATCTTAGCTAAAAGGCCGAACAGACTTTTAAGGCCTCTTAGTCCAACTATATGCCTTTCGGCTCACCAATACTTGTCTGCCAGTGTTAGTGTACAGTGATATGAGTTTGGATGACCGCCTCAGCAACCTGGCCAGATTAAATGCAGATACATCTACACTGTGATCTTAGCTTGGAATTCATTACGACACTTACTGCCAAAGACTGAAATTCATGGCGTGCATCATTACGCAAGGGTGTAGTCACTTGTTAAGCAAACAGGATTGCAAGAGCTGTGAAAATAAGGCTGGACAAAAAAACCACCGCAGGAGACTCACCTCCTGGAACGTCAAGCATTCTTCGCCCACATTGTCAAAATAGGCCTTGCCTGCCACCATAGAACTCATCTTTCAACCCCATGGATGAAATGAATGGTCATCATTATTCTTGATGAACAAACACCATGAAAAGAACAGTGATGTTTCTAATGCTTAACTCCCTTTGTGAGAGGAGCACTAAGTTTTCTCATTATTATCTCCCTTGATCCTAACATCTGAAAATATTCTCACACAAAACAGCGTTGGAGAATATGATTGGTCGTTATTTAAAGGCATTATGTGCTATATGCGTAAATTTTTTTTTATGCCTAATGTAGCGCAATACGCGACGTAGTAATTAGTGAAATTGCGTTTCAGTACAATCGTTGGAGATTGATTCCATGGTGGTGTCAGGTTTGACTCTTGACCTAGCTCTTCATGCGACCCAGGGCTGTGAACTGTCTAACGGCTGATCTGGTCAGTCAACCCAAGGTTGTGAACTGTCTAACGGCTGGCCAGTCGACCAGATAGATATAGGCTAATATTCTTTGCCAGGTCTACCCAGCCCAAAATGGTAGCAGGAAATGTCTTGGAAAGTAAAGGCAGCTCACGTAATAGAGAGCACATCACCGAGTGCCGATTTGTCTGTAGAAACATGGGCCCCGCACCATATGTCGAATGTGAATTAAGGCGCCTATTGGGTCCTTTACTGGCTAGCTGCTGTCTTACATCCATCCATCCATCATGTGCCATGCCGATAAGCGTGGGCGGTCATGTTCTGCCATCTCGCTCGATCACCAGAGTCGTGGATCAGCTCCGTGTTCCTGTCTCGATCATGCCACGTGGCCAAGACGTCCAGGTATTTGCTTCTAGGTCTTCCCCTTGGTCTGTTAACTTCGATCTTACCAGTTGTCACCAAATTCTTCAATTCATTTCTTCTCATAACATGCCCAAACAATAGTCTTACATACTGCATGTTTTATATCTGGGATGACAGACCGTGTCGAATGTAACACCTGTTCTACACATATTCACATCAGCATCTGATTCTCTTCTATCCAGTCAAGCGGTTCCGGTGTCGCTCATGGAGCTGACTGCCCAGCCCGAGAGTTGCAGATCTTCCTACGATAACCTGGCCCTACCCACGTACGAAGAATCGGGTGAGGGACTCATTGGTGTGGTGTGACGTTAACGATCTGTCTTGTCTTTTCTTTGATCATAACATCGTTTGTCAAACTAAACCATCATCCCACATTGGTGATCGTATCATGGCTTCACATCTTTGATTAATCTATCATTACATCTTTAATCAAGCTATCGCTTCACATCTTCTATCAGACCATCACTTCACCTATTTGGTCAGACCATCATTTCACATCTTTTATCAGACCATTATTTCAAACCTTTGATGAAACCATTACCAGATCTTTGATCAAACCATCACTTCCCATCTTTGATCAGACTATCATCATATTTTTAATCAAACCATTACGACATCTTTGATCAAATCATCACATCGCATCTTTAATCAGACAATTACTTCACATCTTTTATCAATCCATCATCAAATTTTTGATCAAACCATCATATCACATCTTTGATCGGGCCATTATCACATGTTTGATCAAACCATAATTTCATAACTTTGACCAAACCATCATTTCACATCTTTGATCAAACCATCACTTGATATCTTTGATCAGCCGGGAAGGTTAACCCGGTCAACAAATGCCCGCAGAAGTCGGATGTGTCGGTCTAACGGCGCAAGAACGCAGCTCTGCTGTAAACAGGCACAACGCAATCACATCCGGGGAAAAAACTCCGGATGAACGCAGAAGAAGAAGAAGAAATCTTTGATCAGATCATGGCTTCGTATTTTTTTTAACGACCACTTCACATTTTGATAGCACCACTTCACATGTCTATTCTTACCACCAGTTCACATGTCCGATCACACCATCACTTCACACCTTCATCGGACCGCACATCTTTGATCACACCATTACTTGAAATCACTTCTCTGACCACCGATCACACCACCACGACTGTCACACCTGGCCACCGGTCACACCACCACGACTGTCACACCTGACCACCGATCACACCACCACGACTGTCACACCTGACCACCGGTCACACCACCACGACTGTCACACCTGACCACCGATCACACCACCACGACTGTCACACCTGACCACCGATCACACCACCACGACTGTCACACCTGACCACCGATCACACCACCACGACTGTCACACCTGACCACCGATCACACCATCACGACTGTCACACCTGACCACCGATCACACCACCACGACTGTCACACCTGACCACCGATCACACCACCACAACTGTCACACCTGGCAACCGGACTAATGTTGCATTGGTCTGCTCCAGTGAAGGATCCTCCCCTACAGACGCAGAGAGCGGGCCAGACGCCAACGGCCAACCGGCAGGGTGTGGACCCCCGGCAGCTTGCTGCTCAGCTGGAGGGGATTCGGGAGGCTGCCTCTCCTGCTGAGAACTCGCCCAGCTCCTCCCACCAAGATGTAGCTACTCCTTCGGTGTCGTCTCCTTGTAGTACTCCTAGATCTGACCCTACTAGTACCTCATCAGATCGACAGCAACGGCCAGCCTCTGCTCTAGCTACAGGAAGCGGTGATAAACCTGACCAGGTAGGGACCCGTTGCGTTGGTGTACGTCGCTGGGTCGATCCAGTCTAGGTTATGTTATTGTACGTTGCTGGGTCGATCCAGCCTAGGTTATGTTATTGTACGTTGCTGGGTCGATCCAGTCTAGGTTATGTTATTGTACGTTGCTGGGTCGATCCAGCCTAGGTTATGTTATTGTACGTTGCTGGGTCGATCCAGTCTAGGTTATGTTATTGTACGTTGCTGGGTCGATCCAGTCTAGGTTATGTTATTGTGCGTTGCTGGGTCGATCCAGTCTAGGTTATGTTATTGTACGTCGCTGGGTCGATCCAGTCTAGGTTATGTTATTGTGCGTTGTTGGGTCGACCCAGCCTAGGTTATGTTATTGTACGTTGCTGGGTCGATCCAGTCTAGGTTATGTTATTGTACGTTGCTGGGTCCTCCCAATCTCTGATATGTTACTGTACGTTGCTGGATCGATCCAGTCTAGGTTATGTTATTGTACGTTGCTGGGTCGATCCAGTCTGTTATGTTATTGTGCACTGCTGGGTCGATCCAGTCTGTTGTGTTAATGTACATTGCTGGGTCGACCCAGTCTATGTTATGTTATTACGTATAGTAATATGGTTATATAGTTATATATTACGTATTATATTATGTTATTATATTATTTCGGTTTATTCCATCCACGGATAGCCGTTCAAGCTAGGACATAGATAAGTGAAATTAATACTTTCATGTAGTGTCTTTCGTGTATTTGTTAGTCTATCTTTGTTTGTTTGTTTGTTCTGTGCTGACGAAGGCTTTGGCCGCGACGTCCATTTTTTTTTATTTGGTAAAGCTCACAATCTACTTCTCGTTTTTCAGTGATTCATTTATGTTATGTTATTATATGTTGCTGGGTTGACCCAGTCTCTGTTATGTTATTGTACTTTGCCTGGTCCAACCAATCTCTGTTATGTTACCATACGTTGCTGGGTCGACCCAGTCTATGTTATGTTCTCTCGGGATAGCAAGGACATTGTGGGTAGAATCTATACAGAGCTAAAGGAAATTGCTGTAACGAGAGGATAACTCGAATACCTCTCTAAAGTCTGACTATTTGATAATAATAGAGATTGCTGTAATAGATAACGGGTTTAAGAGAATGGGAAATGTCAGTGGTAGTTTGGCTCCTTGCCGATGCTACAGATTTCGTGCCGTGTGCTGAGATTCTCTTTGTGTAATCTATGAGAAAAGACTGGAGCACTTACGAAGATATCCATGTGCTGTGAACGTAATCTTTGAATTAAGCTAATCCAATGTCAGTGTAAACTACTGAACGTAAACTTGCCAAGACATCAACAACAGCAGTAAACTGCTGGTGTTGACAGCGATGTCCTGTAAATAGGATATACAAAAAGAAATGGCAGTGTTGCCGGTCTCCGTGGCCAAGAGTTTGCGGACGCGATTTGTAATTCCGTATACTCTCATTCGAAACACAGCCGCGCGCGATTTGGCAACAGACCGCGTTGCGATGGTATCGGTGCCGGTAGATCAGAAAGCAATGGAAAACTACTGACCGTAAACTTGCCAAGAGATCACAACGACAGAAATGCAGGTGTTGACTGCGATCTCCTATAAAGGATATGCAAATAAAAAGAAATTTAAGTCTTTGTGTACAGGTTTAGTTGTGTGGTTATTTTTCTATGTTATTCATATATGGGTTTTAGTGGCATTATAAATAGAGCACCACTGACTTCCCAGCACAGGGGTTTGGGTTCACTCCCCAGCTAAGTATAGATTTGAATAGGGGAAGGCACACAAGGAACGAATTCATTGCACCGGGTTTTATCCTATATGGCTCGGTCTCTTCCCACAGGGCAGCCTGCCGAAAGCGTCGCACTAAACCCGAACTCCGTGGCTCCAGCGACGACCCCCAGGAGTCTCCGAGAAAACGTCTCTCTTGAACCGAACGATGTAGCCAGGAATCGAACCCACAATCTTTGGAATGCGAGGCTCACGGCCTAACCTCTTCACCACGTAGACTGCCTAGTATAGATTATGTACCGACTGTATCCTAGGGTGTGATGGTTGGCCACATGAGCGCTGATTACCTCTTCCAATCATGCCTAGTATATGTGAAGCCCTGCTGTTAGTGTAGTTAATATCATCAGCGCTGTCGGTCAAATGTTAGACGCTTAGAGTCGTCGTCCGCTAACAGAGAAAAGACTGCCCACCTGGTCCTCTGTGCATTCAGGCCTAGACCACGTGATGGTCCTATCGCACCAGAGACTCAAAGTGGGCTCCTGCTTAGGGACGTGTTTTTGTGCATGTTTTATGTAAATTCCTACCATCCCACGCCCCTTTGTGAGTGTCTGTTTTATGTAAATTCCTACCATCTCACGCCCAACTATGAGTGTCTGTTACGGGGGACGTTTTTCTGTATGTTATATGTAAAGTCCTACCACTTCAAGCCCCCTCTGTGAGTGTCTGTTACAGGAAATGTTTTGTCTGTTTTTTGTCCTCAGACCACAGACAAATCTGACCGACATGCAGGCAGACGCAGACGCAGACATTCCCCGAACCCAGACAAGAGCCAGCATCACCAATCGCACCATTCACCCAGACAGCCAGAACAGAGCCAACATCACCAGTCGCACCATTCACCCAGACAGCCAGAACAGAGCCAACATCACCAATCGCACCATTCACAAAGACAGCCGGTTCATCAGCATTACCCACCCACATCACAACAACAACAACAACAACAACAGCAACAACATCAACACCAGTCAGCGCCACAATCGTACACACAAAGTCCACAACTTCAGCCGGAAACCGAAAGTGCTCAAAGTCATCATTCAGAAAGAGACGCATTGACAACAGAGCGCGTTCCGCCCTCGCGAAGAAAAACAGACAGGCGGAAACAACAGGAAGCAGTTTCTCACCCAGCAGCCTCAGCAGCCGCAGCCTCAGGACCAGAAAAGCCAGCCTTGCACGTAGATCCGTCAGATGAAAGCACTTGCTCAAGCCCGGCCCTCAATGACAGGCTCAGGGCCTCGCCACCCTTGGACACGAGACGCTCCGTCAAGACAAGGACTCCGAGGAAAGGAAAGGACATTTACAGTGCTCCCTCAAAATCACCACCACTAGAGGTGCCTTAACTGTTTGTTTGTTTGTTGGTTGGGTGGTCGGTTTGTTTGTTTGTTTGCATGTTTGTTTGTTTGTTTGTTTGTTTGTTTATTTGTTTGTTTGTTTGTTTGCAATTCGGTATCGGCACCAAAGCTAGGATAGTTTTGTTGTTTTTTTTTTGTTTTTTTTTTTTGCTAAGGAAACGTTGACTTCTTGCTCAGAAAGCAATGGCAAACTACTGAACACCTTGATTTTGATCGCAACGTCCTGCAAAGGATACACATCATTGGAAGGAGGAATGAAAACGACTTTGCCAAAGCAGTCGCCTTGTAGCCTGCAGACTTCGATTTATAATTCTAAACCCGACACCTTACAGAGGCTCAAACAGATGTCCCATGATATGTTAGACAGGCATTCTGACCTCGGCCACTTGTCCCACTATGATATGCCACTCCTATACTTTGAGAGGCCGTGGTAGCGTAGTGGCCAGCACTCGGATGTCCCGCCTGTCCCTCATGTGTTCGGATCCTCGTCCAGGTGGTCATTTTTGTCACTGACCTGGCTCCCAGAGTAGTCCAGCCTAAAGTGTCTAGGGAAATAAAGGCGGCTGACAGGACATTGGCCACATCGTCCAGTAAGTACCGTCTGGTTACAAATATGGCGCTCGCACCATGTACCCAGTACGCCTCATGGCGTGAAAGGGGGATCCTGCACTGTATCATTGGCTCTTCGCTGGCTGTTGAAGATGAGGACGGAGCACGTATGGGAATATCCCGAGAGTTATGACATCGGTTCTTCACTCAACTCGGCTCAACTCTTTTATTTTACTTGACTCTTCCCGATACTTAGCCTGGATTCATTATGGCGTAGTGGTTAGAATGCTCAGTTACTAGCACAGGGGTTTAGGAATACATCCCTACAATTTGCAAGATCCGAGTTGTTAAAGCAGTAAAGTTGTGGAACCTGTAACATAGATGGCAGATAATTTTATAGGAAGGTAAAGTCATGAGGAAGTGAACATGTCACGCTTCCATACTTTACCATTATTCGGTATAAAGACACGATCATCACCATGATATTCTGTTGGGAAACTGGTGTTTCCCTGGTGTCCTTTGTTCTTGGCAGTTCTCTTACTGTTGTTTCCCAACTGTCTTTTGTTCTTGGTAGTTCTCTTACTGGTGTTTCTCTGGTGTCCTTTGTTCTTGGCAGTTCTCTTACTGGTGTTTCTCTGGTGTCCTTTGTTCTTGGCAGTTCTCTTACTGGTGTTTCCCAGTTGTCCTTTGTTCTTGGCAATTCTCTTACTGGTGTTTCCCAACTGTCCTTTGTTCTTGGCAGTTCTCTTACTGGTGTTTCCCTATTGTCCTTTGTTCTTGGCAGTTCTCTTACTGGTGTTTCCCTATTGTCCTTTGTTCTTGGCAGTTCTCTTACTGGTGTTTCCCTATTGTCCTTTGTTCTTGGCAGTTCTCTTACTGGTGTTTCCCATTTGTCCTTTGTTCTTGGCACTTCTCTTACTGGTGTTTCCCAACTGTCCTTTGTTCTTGGTATTTCTCTTACTGGTGTTTCTCTGGTGTCTTTTGTTCTTGGCAGTTCTCTTACTGGTGTTTCTCTGGTGTCCTTTGTTCTTGGCAGTTCTCTTACTGGTGTTTCTCTGGTGTCCTTTGTTCTTGGCAGCTCTCTTACTGGTGTTTCCCAACTGTCCTTTGTTCTTGGCAGTTCTCTTACTGGTGTTTCCCAGTTGTCCTTTGTTCTTGGCAATTCTCTTACTGGTGTTTCCCAACTGTCCTTTGTTCTTGGCAGTTCTCTTACTGGTGTTTCCCTATTGTCCTTTGTTCTTGGCAGTTCTCTTACTGGTGTTTCTCTGGTGTCCTTTGTTCTTGGCAGTTCTCTTACTGGTGTTTCCCAACTGTCCTTTGTTCTTGGCAGTTCTCTTACTGGTGTTTCTCTGGTGTCCTTTGTTCTTGACAGTTCTCTTACTGGTGTTTCTCTGGTGTCCTTTGTTCTTGGCAGTTCTCTTACTGGTGTTTCCCAACTGTCCTTTGTTCTTGGCAGTTCTCTTACTGGTGTTTCCCAGTTGTCCTTTGTTCTTGGCAATTCTCTTACTGGTGTTTCCCAACTGTCCTTTGTTCTTGGCAGTTCTCTTACTGGTGTTTCCCTATTGTCCTTTGTTCTTGGCAGTTCTCTTACTGGTGTTTCCCTATTGTCCTTTGTTCTTGGCAGTTCTCTTACTGGTGTTTCTCTGGTGTCCTTTGTTCTTGGCAGTTCTCTTACTGGTGTTTCCCTATTGTCCTTTGTTCTTGGCAGTTCTCTTACTGGTGTTTCCCATTTGTCCTTTGTTCTTGGCAGTTCTCTTACTGGTTGTTTCCCTATTGTCCTTTTTTCTTGGCAGTTCTCTTACTGGTGTTTCCCAACTGTCCTTTGTTCTTGGCAATTCTCTTACTGGTGTTTCCCAACTGTCCTTTGTTCTTGGCAGTTCTCTTACTGGTGTTTCCCTATTGTCCTTTGTTCTTGGCAGTTCTCTTACTGGTTTTTCTCTGGTGTCCTTTGTTCTTGGCAGTTCTCTTACTGGTGTTTCCCAACTGTCCTTTGTTCTTGGTAATTCTCTTACTGGTGTTTCCCTATTGTCCTTTGTTCTTGGCAGTTCTCTTCAGCTCAGGCCGTATCAACGTCCTTGTGTGCGTATACTTTTTTTTTTCATTGTCTCGCTTTGAACTCAAGTGTAGTCCACACAAATGCCACTACTTCTAGGGCGCTGGACTGATTTTTGCGTCTCGATTAGTTTTCCCTCTTATCAGTGTCCCTTGCCATCTTCCGAATCCACTCCGACTTCAGAAGTACTTGTGATTTGCATCCTAAGTCAAGGATGAGAAGTTAACACTTTAGTCCAACTGTCTGGTGTGGGAGTTGAACTCGCTACCACGGCAACAACACACCGGGAGTTTAAGAGCGCTCTCTTTTATCCATTCGGCCATGGTGATCTCCACATACGTATGTAATCTGGTTGCTTTCTGCGCCACTGTCTTTCATTTACTCTAGTACTTGGTTTTCCCCTTCTCCTTCTGGGTTTTCCCCTTCGGTGTTTTGTTCACTGGGAGCCTCGGTATAGTAGAGGCTGGACGTTTGCGTGCAGGGCCGATGGTCGTGGGTTCGGATCCGTAGAGAGGCGGTTTTTAAGATTGACCTGAACTCACTGTTCAATCTAGCGTAAAGTGGGTAGCAGTAAAGGCGGGTGGAATTCTATTGACCACTCCACCCTGAACTAGCGATTGGTCTACAGATTGGGTCTACAACTTTAGCACCATATGCCTTGTATCCACAAACTTGATCGTCACATTGCCTTGTATCCACAAACTTGATCACACTGTCCTGTATCCACAAACTGGATCACACTGTCTTGTATCCATAAACTTGATCACAATCTCTTGTATCCACAAACTTGATCACACTATCCTGTATCCACAACCTTGATCACACTGTCTTGTATCCACAAATTGTATCTCACTGTCGTATGTCCACAAACTTGATCACACTATCCTGTATCCACAAACTTGACCACACGGTCCTGTATCCACAAACTTGATCACACTATCCCGTATCCACAAACTTGACCACACGGTCCTGTATCCACAAACTTGATCACACTGCCCTGTATTCACAAACTTGATCACATTGTCTTGTATCCACAAATTGTATCTCACTGTCCTGTATCCACAAACTTGATCACACTGCCTTGTATCCACAAACTTGACCACACGGTCCTGTATCCACAAACTTGACCACACGGTCGTGTATCCACAAACTTGATCACACTGCCCTGTATCCACAAACTTGATCACACTGCTCTATATCCACAAACTTGATCACACTATCCTATATCCACAAACTTGACCACACATTCCTGTATCCACAAACTTGACCACACAGTCCTGTATCTACAAACTTGATCACACTGTTTTGTAACCAACACTTGATCACACTATCATGTATCCACAAACTTGATCACATTGTCATGTATCCACAAACTTGATCACACTATCCTATATCCACAAACTTGATCACACTATCCTGTATCCACAAACCTGATCACACTCTCTTGTAACCAATACTTGATCACACTGTTCTGTATCCACAGGTTGAGCAGGGGGAAGACTGTGGTTTAGGTGCCATACAGGTAAGCTATAAACCCCTCGTTTTTCACATCGTATGTTATCACAGTCAGACCTGACCCCCATCAGAATCCACCCAGAGACAGCTGATCACCTGTCAAATTTAGTGTTTGAGAAAATATGTTGGGGTTTCCAAAGAAGACACAATGTGAAACAAGATCAGAAAATTGTTATGGACATAGCATCAGAATGGAACTGACCGACATACAATATATAGTGTCATTTGGACATCTTATGGACATGAAGTCCGGTCAACTACCGATTGAGTTGAGTTGAATCGAGAACTGACGTCACAGAACTTGGGGCATTCGCATACGTGCTCCGTCACGAGTTTAAACTGCCAGAGAAGTAACAAATCTCATGGCACCCCTAGCAATCTGAATATGTGTCTGTCTGGCCTTTCCACGGAGTCCTGAGTGTCGGCTAGATGCCCTGGTCATTCCCTGACCCACAATTCTCTCAAATCCATAATAATGTATCCACGCTAGATATGCGATTCTAAAGGGTCCTTACCACATCTGCCTTATCATGCACCAATACCCCGCCCCGCTGTGCAAATCCGCTCAGCTGGTCTCCCACCCCACCGGCATGTCCTGGTGAAAAGATCCAACCGATGCTTCCTGTCATTGATTTGTTAATCGAAGCCTGTCTGTCTTCACCTCTATCTGCATGCTCTGTGTGTCCGTTACAGTCACAACTGTACTTCTGACTGAACTACCGTAGATAGCATACCGCACCAACAAATCTGGACATGGAGGCAGAGACAGACCAAGAACACGGTGGAAGGCAACCTCTAGTGAACGCTCAGCAAATACAGATCCAAGGTAACACATCTGGCCTTGGGAAGGAAGGTTCCTCCCACCGCTAATCATAATGCCAAATTTAGGCTTCAAACAGAGACTTCCTCCACCAGCGTTAGACAATAGACAAGCTAACTTACTCTTTCTATTCATCATCATCATGTGCCATGCCGATAAGTGTGGGTGGTCATGTTTTACCATCTCAAACGATCACCAGAGTAGTGGATCAGATCTGTGTTTTTGTCTCCATTGTGTCATGCGGCTAAGCCATCCAGGTATTTAGTTCTGTGATTTACCCATGTTCTATTCCCCTCAATCTTGCCAATTGTCACCTTCTCCAGTTTATTTATTCTCACAACGTTCCCAAAAAAGCTTGAATATCTACGGATAATTTTTCTAATCAGTTTACGGTTTTCATTTGCTTCTTGTTCATTGCTTTTTCTGTCTGCCCATTGTATTCTTTGCATTTTCCTCATAAATCACATTTATACTATCATTAGATATTTTTCAGCTTGTCTGCTCATTTTCCACGTTTTACATCCATACAAAAGTGCAGATTCTATGTAGCACTTCAACACTCTTTTTATCGTTGCGATTGACATCTTTTTATTGGTCAGTATGTTTTCATCTTGCAAAAGGTTACTTTTACCACAGCGATTGTTGTTCTTATCTCTTCTAGACACCTCCCATCATATTTTATGATTGTTCCGATCTTCTTAGAGACAACAATAATCTCTGTCTTCTTATATTTTAAATCTAACCCTAGTTGTTCACTGTGTGTAACAACCGCATCTACTAGATGCTGTAGATCCCTCTCCTATTTTCAAAATTTATAAGAAATATGTTCACTGTAAAGGGAAATAAGCACTGTCACACACCTCTCTTAATAGGCTGTTATTGACCAACTTCGTTATCAATCTTTATGACAGCTTGTTGTTTCCAGTATATGTTGTTGTTGTTTTTTTTTCAAGTTTAAAGTCTTTCCCATCAATTTGTAGATCTGCAAGCACCTTCATCATGCCAACATGTCTTACTTTATCGAAAGCCTTTATGCAGTCAATGTAGCAAAGATGTAGGTCTTTGTTTACTTTGTTCTATTGGGCGACATTGTTTTATGCTTCTTGCACCAGAACTGTCCTATCTACATGTGAAGTAGACACTTGTATGAATAATGCAAATGTTTGATTCAGTTTGAAATATATGAGAAACAGCGACAGCGTCATGTGGGAATCGGAGCATCTAGGTCATCAGTATACACCCACATCATCCATCGAACGTCGATTGGTCTAAGAATATTGATCACCATATACAGTATATAAATCTTCTAAACGTGTGACATTTCACATTTAGTTTACGTATGTTAACACGCGGGTATCTCACGATGGTTGTTAGTCTATCCCCTTCAGTGCTAGGATGTGAAGTACAAAACTGTGCTGCCCAACAGAACAAGTTTGTGATTTCTTGGCAAATTTACGTTCATTAGTTTGCCATTGCTTTCTGAACGACCGGCACACATATCCGTGTATGAAAACCAACGCAAGGCGGTCTGCTGCCAAAGAGCCCGCATCTGTGTTTCGAACGCTGAGTATGCGTGATTAGAATTACGTCCATAACCACTTACAAGTAAACTTACGGACTGAGCAAGTAGTCACTTTCAGATTCCACATAGAAAATAATTCCTATTGACATGTCTTCTTCTTCTTCTTCTTCTTCTTCTTCTTCTTCTTCTTCTTCTTCTTCTTCTTCTTCTTCTTCTTCTTCTTCTTCTTCTTCATCTGCGTTCATCAGGAGTGTTTTTTTTTTCAGACGTAATTACGTTGTGCCTGCTTACAGCAGAGCTGTGATACACTTACGCCTTTTGGCGACACATCCGACTTCTGCGGATTCACATGGCTAAATGTATGAGTTCGAATCCTCATCGGGGTGGAATTTTCACACATTGACCTCTGCTCCCAGGTTGACCCAGCCTAACATTAGTACCGGGAACTGTATTGGGAAGTCAAGGCGTGGTACTGACCATGACCCCTCACCCAGCGGCCATTGGTCTATGCAAATATGGGTCTACCACCACATGTCTCACACTGCTGAAGTCAAATCCTTGACTTTGACTTACAGTTGTACTCCAGTGTCTACTGTCTCACTCAAGACTACAGATCCTTGACTTTGACTTACAGTTGTACTCCAGTGTCTACTGTCTCACCCAAGACTACAGATCCTTGACTTTGACTTACAGTTGTACTCCAGTGCCCACTGTCTAACCCAAGACTACAGATCCTTGACTTTGACTTAGTTGTACTCCAGTGTCTACTGTCTAACCCACAGCTACAGATCCTTGACTTTGACTTACAGTTGTACTCCAGTGTCTACTGTCTCACCCAAGATTACAGATCCTTGACTTTGACTTACAGTTGTACTCCAGTGTCTACTGTCTCACCCAAGGCTACAGATCCTTGACTTTGACTTACAGTTGTACTCCAGTGCCTACTGTCTCACCCACAGCTACAGATCAGCCATGATGACTTTGACAACACGCTCAACGTCCACGTCATCCAAGCGCGGAACTTGCGTCCTCGGGACCTCAACGGACTCTCGGATCCCTTCGTTAAACTCTACCTCCTGCCTGGTCGAGGGTCAGTCTCCTGACTGTAGTCTTAAATATCCTGTACAATCGCTTGTTTGTTCTTCTTCTTCTTCTTCTTCTTCTTCTTCTTCTTCTTCTTCTTCTTCTTCTTCTTCTTCTTCTTCTACTACTACTACTACTGCTATTACTACTACTACTACTACTACTGCTGCTGCTGCTACTACTACTACTACTGCTACTACTGCTACTGCTACTACTGCTACTTATTATTATTATTATTATTATTATTATTATTATTATTATTATTATTATTATTATTTCTCGTCTTCCCCATCTCCTCTTCCTCCTCCTCTCGTCTGTGTGTATTTATGTATGTGTGTCTATTTATTTGTCTGCTTGTCTGTCTGGGTAGATTCGGTTGCGTGCATATCTGTCTGTCTGTGCATGTAGATTTCCCAAACCTAATTCTAATTATTCTGTAGTTGTTTAGTCCACACGCAATTCCTTTCTTTGATTTCATTTGTTGCCTCTCTCTCTCTCTCTCTCTCTCTCTCTCTCTCTCTCTCTCTCTGTGTGTCTCCCTCTCTCTCTATCTCTCTCTCTCTATCTCTCTCTCTCTCTCTCTCTCTCTCTCTCTCTCTCTCTCTCTCTCTCCTTCTCAATTGTCTCTGAATATCACTTCTGTTCTTTCATCATTGGAAAGTTGTAAGTGTGTTTGGAGAAGGCGCTTCATAAAATACCTGGTATGTATTCAAGGAAACTATACACTCAGTTGTAATCACTGATCAGTGTGCAATGTGTGAAATGAGTGATATAAGACAATCGGTGTGCAGTGTGTGAAATGGGTGATATTAAACTATTCAATAAAGTATAGTAAGTAAAGTACAATTTTACGCAGCTGCTAAGGGGTAGCGAACGACATTCGCAATCCCGTATATTGCATTCGAAACGAGTTGCGGGCAATTTGGAAGCAGACTGTCTTGTGTTCACGTTTAACAATGTTATGAGCGTCGATCGTTCAGACAGCAATGGCAAACTACTGAACGTAAATTTGCCTAGTAAATGAAACACGGCAAAAAATGCCGGGATTGGTTGCGACGTCCTGTATAGGACATGCCACTCACTGACCCACATATTTCTAGACCAGTCGCCGCTAGAGGGATGAAGTGGTTAGTGTCACGCCGACCGCTTCCACTTCCCATCATATTTCTGATGCCCATTATAAACGGTCGAATCAAGGTCTACGGGAGGCTGTGTGGTCTCGAGGTATGGTGTCCGCTTCGAGTGCTGGAGGTCCCAGGTTCAAGCCCCGGTGATGACTGGGATTTTTTTTATTGTGGACTTCTAGTAATAAAATTTCCCCTGGTCTCTGGGTAGTGAGATCGGACGCCAGTGTGTATTGTTGCGCACGTAAAAAATCCCTTGGCAGTTGGAAATCGAAAAAGAGTAGCCTAACGGCGTTGCCCGGGCAAAACTTCGAGTTAAAAATCTACCCAAAGTATTTCAGGATCCTCGCCAGTGCTGCGGAGTTCGTGCACTGAGCTGAGTTTCTCCAGACTCAGGTTTTTGTTAGGAGAACGGAGCACTTATGGGTTGCACCCGTGTGCCGTGATGTTGATCCGTCGACTAAACTAAACTAAACTGAATCCAGGTCCTTTTTCTTTTTTTAAATCTTCCTTGATGCGGATTGCAACCCATGTCTAGCGGGCCATCAGGCAAGCGCCTTACCACTAGGCTCCAGCAGATGGAGGATAAGCATTTGAATGGTTAAGGCCTCTGGTGTGTTCTAGCTTGTGGCTACCGTTTGCATTCGCATTTTTCTCATGTTGGACTGGAAGTGCATGGTTCCGTCGCCCTGCTGCTGAGTTGAGTGCGTGACGCGACACTGTGATCTGTGAATTTCGTGTGAAATGCTTTTATATCTGTCCGCGGTTGTTTGTAGCTTGAACTGCATGTTTGGAATAATGGCGGCCGGCTTGTCGCAGAACTGATTGGATTGCCTTATGCTGTAATTAATGTGTGGCTGCTGGTTTTCTAGTGACTGCCGCTTCAATCGACGATGAACTGTATTTTTCGTGGAGGACTTTTGTGTTGGCATTCTGGAATCGGCATTATGCACAGTGTACCTGTGCGGGCATTTGGTTTGTCGAGACTCCTGCCTGATCCAATTTTCACATGGGGCAGTGAGGAGCATTTTGTGTAATATTTACTGGCACAGGAACGGAGCATAATGGGGACGACTCGTTGCCGTGAAGTTGGAACCGCGACTAATGACTAATGATATACTTAACCATACACATCGCTGACTGTACAATTAGCAAATGTATATTTCCTTTTACTGGACATTGCAATCAACATTTGACTGTTTGTTATCTATTTAGCATATTTACGTTCAGTAGTTTGCCATTGCTTTCTGACCGACCGACGTTCTGCCAAGCTGTCTGTCATCTACTGCTGATAATACCTCACGGTATAGGACAGGGGGGAGGAGGTTTGGCCTAAGGAATTAAGGCCGTCTGGTTAGTGCAGTCGCCGCGAACTGTGCAGGTTAGGGTTTTCTTTTTGCTCCCGAGAGAAAAAATCCACACCTTACCGAGGATTCGAACTCGGGGATCCCATAGGAAAACTCCGCATTCTAGCCACCCGCCAGCTTCTGCCCAGTTCATATTATTGTATGACAACCTGCGCAAGGCGGTGTACATCCAAATCGTCTGCAGTTGTGTTTCAATCACGATATGGGTGAGTGCAAATCCCGTTTGCAACACCTTCGCCATAGAGCAGGCTGTAGCAAGTGAGTGGTCTAATATATGTGTGTGTGGAATATCTCACAAGTGAGTGGTCTAATATATGCGTGTGTGTGGAATATCTCACAAGTGGGTGGTCTAATACATGTGTGTGTGTGTGTGTGTGTGGAATATCTCACAAGTGAGTGGTATAATATATATGTGTGGAATATCTCACAAGTAAGTGGTATAATATATATGTGTGGAATATCTCACAAGTAAATGGTCTAAAATATCTGTGAAATGTCTCACATCAGACCCGAGAACAAGCGGCGCACAAAACACATCCCAAGAACACTAAACCCGGAGTGGCATCAGACGGTCATGTTTCAGGACGTGGCCCGTTTAGAGCTGCAGAACAAGGTCCTGGAGATCACAGTCTGGGATTATGATCGGTTCAAGACAAACGACTTTCTTGGGGAGTTGATCATTGAGCTCAGAGGTTTGTTTCCTGTGTTTCTGCGTGTCGTGTTTTTGATTCATTGCGGTCTGCTGTCTGCAGTGAGTACTTAGGATTTATGGTCAACAATCCATGGCATTGTATCAATTAGTATTTATGATTTATGATGAAAAATCCATGGCATTGCAACCATTAGTATTTATGATTTATGATGAACAATCCATGGCATTGCAACCATTAGTATTTATGATTTATGATGAACAATCCATGGCATTGCAACCATTAGTATTTATGATTTATGATGAACAATCCATGCCATTGCATCAAGTATTATTTATGAAATTATAATGAAGAATTTATGCCACTGAGCTCCGTACAAACCCATAAGAGCTCAGTCTCTTCCAAGAAAAGAATGCTGTTTGCTCCCGTTGCCATCTGGCTAACTACACGTCAAAAACGTTCACTGCGACCATTACCATACTCGATTCCCTAACTTCGGCCGCCGTTATCAAGAGTTGAGTTGATTCAAGAAACAAAATCACAGCACTCGTTGTATTCCCGTCCTCATCTTCAACAGTCAGCGAAGAGACTCAATGCTAATAGTACCGGTTGCAGTCTGATTATGTGTCTGTCTGGTCTTTCCTCAAAATTTCGTTTGTTGACCTGATCCTCTGGTCACTTTTTGCCGCACCTTCCTGTCTATGCTATGATGATGTAACTGTTCTGCCATACTATGCGCACGATCCCATAGGGCCCTGGCCACATCTGCCTTATCATGCGCCAATACCCCACACAGCGGTGTAGATCCAGCCATTCTGTCCACTGATTCATTTTCCACCACCCCAGCATGTCCCGGGGAAAAACTCCAACAGATGCTCCCTATCTTTGATATTTGAATTGAAGCACTGCACGAAGCATGCCTGTCTGCGCATGTCTCAGGATGTTCTATGCATCTATTACAATTACGACAGGTGGTGCTTGTCCGCCAGCCAGCCATATTCCGCTGTCCCTTATCAAGAACATTCGAAAGGGTATCACCATGCACCAGCCTGTTGTTCATTGCCACCAGTATATTCATATTCACCAGAGTGAGCTCATCATTGATGGGTGTTTTTGAACTCAGCATATCAGCTCTCGGGAGCTGCCTAAGCGCAATGGCTAGACACTCAACTGTCAGGCCAGTGGTCATGGTTTCTAATCCCCTTTCAGACGTATTCTTTTACACGTTTTTTTTTTTATTACATCGTACTACCCATAACATGTCAAATCACGTACTCGGATGTGACCTCCCAAAACGTACTTTATATCTTGTTTCTTTGTTTCACATTTGCCATCCCAGAGTTTGCCTTCCTGGACAACAAACCTCACTGGTACCCGCTAAAGGAGCACGTGATCATACAGAGCTTCGAGCTGCCAAAGTCAACAGTGCTGCCTCCCAAACCAACAGACAACGGTCGACCCAAATCCAAGTCTCCGCGCCATGGGAAGAAACATGGCGTCGCTTCTCTGGTAAATGATTGGTTGAAAATGTGTTCTCCGACAGAGTTAATGGCTGTCGAAATGGCTTCTTCTTCTTCTTCTTCTTCTTCTTCTTCTTCTTCTTCTTCTTCTTCTTCTTCTTCTTCTTCTTCTTCTTCTTCTTCTTCTTCTTCTTCTTCTTCTTCTTCTTCATCTTCGCTTCTATTGTTTATTATTTTCATCTTTTTCTTCTCTTGCATTGTATCCCCTATTAGGGCATATGTCCTCAACCAATGTGCGACTGAACGTTTGCTAAAGTGCGACTATATGTATTATTTCCAGCGACTGAGATGTAGAGCTCTATTGTGCCCGTATTCATAAAGGTATGACTTATAACTTCATCTTCCTCCAGTCGGCACCGTGGTCGTTTCTCAGCAAAGTTTGCTTTTCCTCTTCGATCCGTATGTGGCAGTCGGACTGCAGTGATGGATTCTGTGTCCATGGTCACTACTTGCAGGTGGCGTCAGAGCTTGGTCGGTCAGCTCTGGTCAGATCCAGTTCACTAGCTCTGTGTGTGTGAGTGGGTGAGCGAATGAGACAATCAGTCAGTCAGTTTGCGCCCATGGATAGAGAGAGAGAGAGAGAGAGAGAGAGAGCAAGAGAGAGAGAGAGAGACAGACAGACAGACAGACAGACAGACAGACAGACAGAGAGAGAGAGAGAGACTGCTACAAAGCTAAGATCGAAGACAAACACGGGAATGTTTCTACAGAAGTCATTTTCAGTTAACAAAAACACTCGCAAGGCTGGACACAACTGACAACACTCGCAAGGCTCAACACAACTGACAACACTCGCAAGGCTGAACACAACTGACAACACTCGCAAGGCTGAACACAACTGACAACACTCGCAAGGCTGAACACAACTGACAACACTCGCAAGGCTGAACACAACTGACAACACTCGCAAACACAAGATAGTTCATTCAGACACAGAGCGGATCAGATGACAGCAAAGATTTAAATAATCAATACAAATATGGAAGTGAGAAAGCAATAAGTAATATGAAAAATAAAATGGTTTGCATATCCTTTACAGGACATCGCTGTCAACATCAGCATCTTTCAGCTGATTGTTGATTTCTTAGCAAGATTACGCTCAGTAGTTTGCCATTGCTTTCTGAGCGGCCGGCTCACATACCCCGTAATTTACCGTCGCGATTCGAACCACTGCTGATTCTCACCGTCGTCACGTTACTTACGAGAGTATACGAGATTACGGAGAAAAGTCGCTAACCTCTAGGCCAGGAAGCCGGCATGTAATATGAACAGGCGGGAAATTGTATAGATAAGTTAAAAGAGCATACAGAGGGTTGAATTTTCTCCATCAAGCTCAGTATTTCGCGGCAGATCGGCTAGCCGCCTGTTGTTAGTGTTGCACAGTGCACGAACTCCGTAGTTCCGACGACGACCCTCAGAGGTCTCCAAAACAATACACTGACGAACTGAACGACGGAGTTCCCCGAGGAACCCAGGACTTTTGAGCATGATACAGGTGGCTCCAGCACTTCGTCACCGAGATTCCCCTCAAGTGGGTCTCAAAGACGAACCACATTCCAACAAAACCAAAATGTTAGCTGTATCGATTTCAGCACATAAATTAAGTGACCATAAGTTCATCTGATGGCAGTGGAGTTGGTTTATGAGGAAAACGCAAAGAATATGGACAGGCAGGAAAGAAATTAACTAGAAAACTTAGTGATAACTGACAAGATTGATCCCAAAAGAACAAGGAGAAGTCAGGGGGGTAAATAGCTGAATGGCTTGGCCACGTGGTGTGGTCGAGACAAAAACACAGAGCTGATCCACGACTCTGGTGAGCTGGCACGTGAAGATGTTGAAGTGTTTAGCGAGAAACATAAAATGTGTTACCGGGTATTAAATGAGTCAAGACAAAGTCAAATGTTGTCTGGCGCCGTTGTTACGCGTATAACGAGGTATTACGATACACACGTTATTTGATTATGGATACATTAATAGCACCTAATGAGAAATCTAAACAATTAGGTCTAAAAAGTTCATACAGCAAAGACAAAGATAGTGACTTTAAACCAAGCTAATAAAACCCCGATCTCCTTTGGGGGGAACCCCACTTCAAGAGGCGGAATAATACACCTGTTTGGGAAGCATTGTGGACAAACATGGCTGAACAGATAGAGAGCCTACAATAATAATACACGGAGCTTTCATAGCACTAGGCAATTCGTGGAAGTTAAAGGAAGTTCATCTGAGACTAAACGTATAATTTATAATCTGAATGTTAAATATGTATGGGCCAGAACCACGGAGAGAAACTAGTCGAGATAAGCTACAAACATTCACTAACACAGTCGGACTAAAATGTTGACTTCTCGTTCTTGACTTGGGGACGTAAATTACAAGTACATCAGAGGTCGGAACAGGTTCACCTGATGGACACTGGTAGTAGGGCAAGCTAATCCACACGCAAAATTCAGTTCAGTGCTACTAGAAGTAGCGTATTTGGACTGCTCTTCAGTTCAAAGCGAGTGAGCGAAAAAGCAAAATGGTATGACAGAATCACCAATGTAGAGCTCGTGGAGGGAACTAGACAAATACCAGGGAACCAAGGGGTGAGGTATGACAGAATCACCAACGTAGAGCTCGTGGAGGGAACTAGACAAATACCAAGTAACCAAGAGGTGAGGTATGACAGAATCACCCATGTAGAGCTCGTGGAGGGAACTAGACAAATACCAGGGAACCAAGAGGTGAGGTATGACAGAATCACCAATGTAGAGCTCGTGGAGGGAACTAGACAAATCACAGGGAACCAAGAGGTGAGGTATGACAGAATCACCAATGTAGAGCTCGTGGAGGGAACTAGACAAATACCAGGGAACCAAGGGGTGAGGTATGACAGAATCACCAATGTAGAGCTCGTGGAGGGAACTAGACAAATACCAAGTAACCAAGAGGTGAGGTATGACAGAATCACCAATGTAGAGCTCGTGGAGGGAACTAGACAAATACCAAGGAACCAAGAGGTGAGGTATGACAGAATCACCAATGTAGAGCTCGTGGAGGGAACTAGACAAATACCAAGTAACCAAGAGGTGAGGTATGACAGAATCACCAATGTAGAGCTCGTGGAGGGAACTAGACAAATACCAAGTAACCAAGAGGTGAGGTATGACAGAATCACCAATGTAGAGCTCGTGGAGGGAACTAGACAAATACCAGGGAACCAAGAGGTGAGGTATGACAGAATCACCAATGTAGAGCTCGTGGAGGGAACTAGACAAATACCAGGGAACCAAGAGGTGAGGTATGACAGAATCACCAATGTAGAGTTCGTGGAGGGAACAAGACAAATACCAGGGAACCAAGAGGTGAGGTATGACAGAATCACCAATGTAGAGCTCGTGGAGGGAACTAGACAAATACCAAGTAACCAAGAGGTGAGGTATGACAGAATCACCAATGTAGAGCTCGTGGAGGGAACTAGACAAATACCAGGGAACCAAGAGGTGAGGTATGACAGAATCACCAATGTAGAGCTCGTGGAGGGAACTAGACAAATACCAGGGAACCAAGGGGTGAGGTATGACAGAATCACCAATGCAGAGCTCGTGGAGGGAACTAGACAAATCACAGGGAACCAAGAGGTGAGGTATGACAGAATCACCAATGTAGAGCTCGTGGAGGGAACTAGACAAATACCAGGGAACCAAGAGGTGAGGTATGACAGAATCACCAATGTAGAGCTCGTGGAGGGAACTAGACAAATCCCAAGTAACCAAGAGGTGAGGTATGACAGAATCACCAATGTAGAGCTCGTGGAGGGAACTAGACAAATACCAGGGAACCAAGAGGTGAGGTATGACAGAATCACCAATGTAGAGCTCGTGGAGGGAACTAGACAAATACCAGGGAACCAAGGGGTGAGGTATGACAGAATCAGCAATGTAGAGCTCGTGGAGGGAACTAGACAAATACCAGGGAACCAAGAGGTGAGGTATGACAGAATCACCAATGTAGAGTTCGTGGAGGGAACAAGACAAATACCAGGGAACCAAGAGGTGAGGTATGACAGAATCACCAATGTAGAGCTCGTGGAGGGAACTAGACAAATACCAAGTAACCAAGAGGTGAGGTATGACAGAATCACCAATGTAGAGCTCGTGGAGGGAACTAGACAAATACCAGGGAACCAAGAGGTGAGGTATGACAGAATCACCAATGTAGAGCTCGTGGAGGGAACTAGACAAATACCAGGGAACCAAGGGGTGAGGTATGACAGAATCACCAATGCAGAGCTCGTGGAGGGAACTAGACAAATCACAGGGAACCAAGAGGTGAGGTATGACAGAATCACCAATGTAGAGCTCGTGGAGGGAACTAGACAAATACCAGGGAACCAAGAGGTGAGGTATGACAGAATCACCAATGTAGAGCTCGTGGAGGGAACTAGACAAATCCCAAGTAACCAAGAGGTGAGGTATGACAGAATCACCAATGTAGAGCTCGTGGAGGGAACTAGACAAATACCAGGGAACCAAGAGGTGAGGTATGACAGAATCACCAATGTAGAGCTCGTGGAGGGAACTAGACAAATACCAGGGAACCAAGGGGTGAGGTATGACAGAATCAGCAATGTAGAGCTCGTGGAGGGAACTAGACAAATACCAGGGAACCAAGAGGTGAGGTATGACAGAATCAGCAATGTAGAGCTCGTGGAGGGAACTAGACAAATACCAGGGAACCAAGGGGTGAGGTATGACAGAATCACCAATGTAGAGCTCGTGGAGGGAACTAGACAAATACCAGGGAACCAAGGGGTGAGGTATGACAGAATCACCAATGTAGAGCTCGTGGAGGGAACTAGACAAATACCAGGGAACCAAGGGGTGAGGTATGACAGAATCACCAATGTAGAGCTAGTGGAGGGAACTAGACAAATACCAGGGAACCAAGAGGTGAGGTATGACATAATCACCAATGTAGAGCTCGTGGAGGGAACTAGACAAATACCAGGGAACCAAGGGGTGAGGTATGACAGAATCACCAATGTAGAGCTCGTGGAGGGAACTAGACAAATACCAGGGAACCAAGGGGTGAGGTATGACAGAATCACCAATGTAGAGCTCGTGGAGGGAACTAGACAAATACCAAGGAACCAAGAGGTGAGGTATGACAGAATCACCAATGTAGAGCTCGTGGAGGGAACTAGACAAATACCAGGGAACCAAAAGGTGAGGTATGACAGAATCACCAATGTAGAGCTCGTGGAGGGAACTAGACAAATACCAAGGAACCAAGAGGTGAGGTATGACAGAATCACCAATGTAGAGCTCGTGGAGGGAACTAGACAAATACCAGGGAACCAAAAGGTGAGGTATGACAGAATCAGCAATGTAGAGCTCGTGGAGGGAACTAGACAAATACCAAGTAACCAAGAGGTGAGGAAGAGACACAGGCGCCGGATAGGACAGACACTGAGAAAACCTGAGGATGGTATAATTACACGCTCTCTTGTCTGCAACCAACAGAGGAAACGACATAACGGGAGATCTTAAAAACATAAGGAGAAGAAAAATTACAGAGACGAATAATTGTGAGAAGACATGGAAGGACCTGCGGGAGATAGCTTGCTGGGTCGGCTTGGCGTGGGTTGGTCGAGTGTCTATGATCCTATTGGGAATAGAAGACAGAAGAAGAAGAGGATATAGTGGCTCATCGAGGTTATCAATCTTGTATACAACCTTCCCATCCCCAGCAGTTGCCGGACTCTCCCGAGAAAGATGCTGGAAGCAGCCACAGAAGGCAGTCTTTGGGAACCATCACAGGAAATGGTAAGTGTGAAGCCACTGTTAGGCTGCATGGCCACGTTTGTTCACGCTAACTTGTCTCAGCAGGGGTGTCAGTCTTTCTGGGGTTAGAGATTCAAGAATTGTCTTCCTTGCTCATGGACAAGTCAATAATTTATCTCCAACCTGCACACGAGGAATCGCAGTGTAGTGCACCAACTCGGAATGATTTGTGATGATCCCAGTTTGTGTGCACAAGAATCTCACTTTCAGTAGATGTTTCTTTTTGTGGGTAAGTTTTCACAGTGTTTTATTTTCAGAGACGGGAACAAATGTTGAGAGCTTTTAGCATGTTTTTTAAAAGTTGTTCCGAGGCAGTTTGCTACTGTGTGCCTGTGATGAGATAGAGCCATGACATTTTGTAGGCCTGGATACACGGATATACAACAATAAGGCAGGGACAAACAGCTTTCTTTGGTCCTGGGATGTGAAGTGAGACATTGGAGAAAATCGTGACAACTGGAAAGATCGAGGGGAAGAGAGGGAGAGGCAGACCAAGAGGATGGATCGAGACGGTGGCATGGAGAAATATCATCAGCAGAGTTGATCCAGAAAACCAAAGATCTGTGGAATGTCATGAACGCCTACGCCAGCCGGCATGGAACTTGATCATGATAATGATCACTGCACAGAGGAATAGGTGATCCGTCTAACCCTCACTTTCGCAGACGACGAGCCCAGGCTCGAACCCGCTTCACCCGTGTTCATAATATTGTTAGAACAGTTTGCTATCAACTTCGCTAACCCACCTGCTTCTTTTAAGCATCTGTTCTCCTTTATCCGAGAAAAAGCTCGTCACTCATACTGAGGAAGAGAGATGGGCAGCTAACATCATTAAGAACTATTACTTTTGAAAAAGGAGATTCCATGATGTTTGCAGTTCCGGGACTGGCAAGGGGAAGTAAAACTTGTCCTAGTGATGTTCACTGTAGTTGTCTTTCCTTGGCTGTTTGGTCATCGGAGATGTTGACCGAACGATCTCCAAAATGGCTTAATGGCATGTAGACGAGACGTTTAATTACTGTTACTAGACTTTGAATTATGGATAAGAAAAATTGAGAACTAAAACTACTACAAATCAACTACAAACATTCACTAATTGGTTGCTGCGCAGAATAGAAGGAATAAAATGATAAGATAGAATCCCCTGCGTAGAGCTCATGGAGAGAACTAGACAAACACCAGTGAAACAAGAGCTGAGGAAAATACGACGGTGCTGGATAGGACATACACTGAGAAAACATGAGAATAGTATAACATGGGGGAAAAGAACTTCTACTGAATTATGCCTTTCGTGATCAGGATGCCGGTATATACATTCACTCACGCTCAGATGGCGGACTCTACAATGCTCAGAGATTGAAAGCCAAAGCCAAAATTAGGAGGGTACTAATCAGAGAGTTGCTTTTTGCAGATGATGTTGTAATTATGACCCACTCTGAGGAAGAATTACAACATCTACTGTCTGCATTTTCCAATGCTTGTTCTGAATTTGGTTTAACAATTAACAAAAAGAAGACACAGATTATGTCACAAGGTGCACATGGAGTACCATCAATCTTTATTGACGACGCCGAACTGGAGATAGTAGACCATTTTACATATCTACGATCAGAGGTAAATAGCAAATTATCCCTAGATTAGGAAATCAACATCAGGATTGGTAAGGCAGCAACAACAATGAACATGTTAGCAAAAAGAGTCTGGGAGAACAGGAAGCTTACTGCCAAAACAAAAGTCCTCGTCTACCAAGCTTGTGTCCTTAGTACTCTTCTTTATGGCAATGAAACCTGGACAACTTACTCACACCAAGAGAAACGTTTAAACAGCTTTCATATTCGGTGTCTGCGAAGAATACTTGGTATTCAGTGGCAAGACAAAATCACAAATACTGAAGTATTGGAAAGATCAGGTTGTGTGACGGTGTGTTCCATGTTCAGTCTTCGTAGACTTAGATGGATAGGACATCTTAGGAGGATGGATGATGGTAGAATACCAAAGGACATCTGTTTTGGTAAATTACAGATGGGTAGGAGATCTCAGGGTCGGCCTCGACTACGATACAAAGATGTGTGTAAGCGGGACATGATTGATACAGGCATTGATAATGCACATTGGGAGCAAGTCGTCGCTGAACGTGTTGCATGGAGGGCAACTTTCAGAAATGGAATAAAGACAAAGGAGAACATGATTGCAGATAAAGCACACACAGAGCGTGAGAGACGTATGATGGTGGAAATGGCCATGTTTTCATATGCATCCACTGTGGACGAACATTTACAGCGCAAATTGGCCTTATCAGTCACATTCGCCACCGATATGGGTTGTAGTTAAGCCCTTTTGAATCACAATGTACCAAACTATCGTCTGTCAAGACGGAAAGGTGTCAATGAATGAATATGGGTAAGATGTTTTCAGTTGCCTTTGTGACCATATGTGCACAGTTACCTCTGTGACTATGTGTTCAGTTAACTTTGTGACCATATGTGCTCAGTTACCTCTGTGACTATGTGTTCAGTTACCTTTGTGACCATATCTGCTCAGTTACCTGTGTGACTATGTGTTCAGTTATCTTCGTGACTATACATGTTCATTTACATTTGCGACTTTACATGTTTGGTTACCTTTGTGACACTACACATTCAGTTACCTTTGTGACACTACACGTTCAGCTACCCTTGTGACACTTCATGTTCAGTTACCTTAGAGAATGCACAAAGCGTTACCTTTCTGGGCACACGTTAAATTACCTTGAGAATATGCATGTTCAATTATCATTTTGTAACATACTTGTTCAGGTAAGGATCGTTGTATGAACACAAATCCTAAACAAGGTTATACGAGGGCGAGTCAATAAGTAAGTCAAACAGTTCTGTGGGATGGCAGGTAAATGTAGTTGGTGTTTTCTACAGGTGTCATTAGGTGACAGCAGCATCGAACGTTATATTCCCGTTCGTCAGGTGGCGCTAGATGTCTCATGCGCAGCGCATAAACAAAATGGCGACTGTATTTACGGAGTGTACAACCAAAGAGCAACGAGGTGTTGTGCGTTTTGTGTGGGCAAAAGGACTGCCTGCAAAGGACATTCTTAAGGACATGCTTCCTGTTTATGCTGACAAATGTTTTTTCCCGTAAAGCGGTTCATAGCTGGGTAGAAAAATGTTATCAAGGACGCGATAAAACGCCGAAGTTGAATGTGAAGTGAAAACGTGGTTTATAAAACAGAACACGCAGTTCTATGCAGCCGGTATGGGGGGACTGATAAAACGATGGGATAAGTGCATCAATGTTGGTGGAAATTATGTTGAGAAATAAAGGGACAATGTATGTATAAAGATAAACTGGTTTCAAGTTGTTATCATATTTAGTTATTTTTCTACAGCCATCTGTGACTTATTTATTGACTTCCCCTCGTATATCTGAAAACCTTTCACATAAATATGAATATGTAATTGTCTTGCATGAATTGAATATATATGAAAGTACCTTATGTGAATATTGTTGGATTTCGTTTGTGTGAATATAAACTATATATATGGCATAAATGAGACAAGAAACCAGAGCTCAACCTGTTTTTTTTTAGTTTAAATCTTTAATCAAGTTGTTTTATTTTAAATTAAGAATGTGCGAACTCCAATATTATTTCACAAATATGTTCAGTATTCCCATAATATAATAATATTACATTGCTTGTATTTTTTCGTGTGCTAACTCTGGCTTGTTTCCACCGGATGTCCCCAGATGGTACTCCGGATGTTGCGGTTCGAGACTTCTTCTCAACATTTCTTTCTTGCTTTCTGTTTCTTCATCCCAGCCAGGTAGCCATGCAGCTGTCATTATTATACTGTCTTTGTTGATTGTTGGCCTGCGTTTCGTTAGATTATTGCTTCGTTCTTATTCAGATTGTGTTTTATCCAGATTTGGCGGCATGGAATTGTAAATTATGTTTTCATTTATTGTCTTTCTTTCGCTTCCGCGAGTTTTTACTTAATACTTCGTGGCTTATACAACATTTTAGTTCCTGATGGTTTTGGCTGAGATGAAACAAATGTACAATTTTTGGTTACACTTTCTCTTCTGCTTATATTGATGTACTTTCTTTTCTTTGAAGATGTCTGTTCGGATTATGCTAGCGTTGAAGCACGAATAATAATAATAATTATTTCTGAACCTAATATGTACTTCCCAATTTAATATTTACTTCTGAATCTAATATGTAATCTTTGTCAAGCTTATATTTCTGAACCTAATATATACTTCTTTGTCTAGTTTATATTTCTTAACCTAAAATATACTTTCCATTTTAATATTTTTTTTCTGGACCTAACATGTATTTCTTAACCTAAGATATATTTCCTAGTGCAGCAAATACTTCTTAACCTAATATTTAACTCCTAATATAATATTTAATTCCTAACCTAATGTATACTTCTTAACCAAATACATACTCATAATCTAATACTTATTTCGTAACATAATATATACTTCCTGGCCTAATATTTACTTCTTAACCTAATATATACATCTTAAGCTAAAATATATAGTTCTTAAATTAATATTTACTTCTGTAACTAATATATACTTCTTAAAATAATGTATACTTCTTAACCTAATATATACTTCTTAAGATAATGTTTTATTCTTACCCTAATATTTACCTCTCTCTCTCTCTCTCTCTCTCTCTCTCTCTCTCTCTCTCTCTCTCTCTCTCTCTCTCTCTCTCTCTCTCTCATCATGTTCCTCTTGTACCTTGCGGTGTCGAGGTGAAGTATAAACATCGTGAGAGTGCCCGATTATGGGCTTCATATATCGATATTCCCATGGACTCTGCTATTCCCTCCGTCCAACGTTTACGTGGTCGGCCTCTTATTCTGTTTCCATCTGGTCTGTACATCATTGCTTGTTGTGGTATGCTGTTGACTGGTAACCTACTTGCATAGCCAAACCATTTGACTTGCTGCTTTCTAATAAAATCTAGAGCTGCTTTAATCCCTACTTTAGTCCTGATTTCTTCATTTCTGATGTTATCTCTTCTTGGTACGTTGAGTATTCTTCTCAGGAACCTCATTTCTGTTGTTGTGATTTTTCTTTTCTCTTTTTCTGTCATTGTCCAGGTTTAGCATTGGTAGCATAGAGTTGGTAGGAAGATTGTGTTATAAAGTGCTTTCTTAGTAGTTATTGATACATGTTTGTTCTTTAGTATTGGTGCCATTTGTCCAATGAGTTGATTTGCCTTATTGCACCTATTTTCGATCTCGTCTTCTTATCTGCCATTTGATGGTATTATACTTCCTAGGTACTTGAAACCCTTTACTTGTTTCAAGGGATGTTCGTTTAGGTGAATTGTTGTTGTTTGTTCTTCTTTAGTTATAGTCATTACCTCTGTTTTACTTGTGCTAATTTTCATGTTATGTTCCCTACACATTTCGTTTAGACTATTCATGTAGTCTTGTAATTCAGCTTCTGATTTTGCTATTAGTGCTTGGTCGTCCGCAAACAGGAGTTCTCTAATGGTTAGATTTGCAGATGGTTCTTCTTCTGTGTTCTCTTCATGCGGTATTCTTGCTGTCTCTGCTTGGCTGGTTTCTTTACATATAATATTTACTTCTTTATCTAATATATACTTCATAAGATAATAGATACTTCTTAACCTAACAGATAATTCATAATCTATTATATACGAGTACTTCTTAATTACTATATACTTCCTAGCCTAATATTTACCTTTAAAGCGTCTATGTACATCCGAACCTAATATTTACTTGTTAACCTTATATATACTTCTCATAATAATATATACTTCCTTATTCAATGTTTACATCTTAACCTTATATATGATTCGTAATCTAAAATATACTTCTTGACCTTATATATGCATCTTAATGGGGTAGAGACACTGGTGTGCCAGGGTCATGGTTCATAATAACATGACCTCTGTTCCCCTCTGCCTGGCACATCCTGGACCAACACTAGTCTGTGGCACATCCTGGACAGACACTAGTCAGTGGCACATCCTGGACAGACACTAGTCTGTGGCACATCCTGGACAGACACTAGTCAGTGGCACATCCTGGACAGACACTAGTCTGTGACACATCCTGAGCAGACACTAGTCAGTGGCACATCCTGGACAGACACTAGTCAGTGGCACATCCTGGGCAGACACTAGTCAGTGGCACATCCTGGACAGACACTAGTCTGTGACACATCCTGGGCAGACACTAGTCAGTGGCACATCCTGGACAGACACTAGTCAGTGGCACATCCTGGACAGACACTAGTCAGTGGCACATCCTGGACAGACACTAGTCTGTGGCATACCCGCCTATGGCACACCCTGGGCAGACACTAGTCAGTGGCACATCCTGGACAGAAACTAGTCTGTGTCACATCCTGGACAGACACTAGTCAGTGGCACATCCTGGACAGACACTAGTCAGTGGCACATCCTGGACAGACACTAGTCTGTGGCACATCCTGGACAGACACTAGTCAGTGGCACATCCTGGACAGACACTAGTCAGTGGCACATCCTGGACAGACACTAGTCTGTGGCATACCCGCCTATGGCACATCCTGGACATACACTAGTCAGTGGCACATCCTGGACAGACACTAGTCTGTGGCACATCCTGGACAGACACTAGTCTGTGGCACATCCTGGACAGACACTAGTCAGTGGCATATCCTGGACAGACACTAGTCTGTGGCACATCCTGGACAGACACTAGTCTGTGGCATACCCGCCTATGGCACATCCTAGGCAGACACTAGTCAGTGGCACATCCTGGACAGACACTAGTCAGTGGCACATCCTGGACAGACACTAGTCTGTGGCACATCCTGGACAGACACTAGTCAGTGGCACATCCTGGACAGACACTAGTCTGTGGCACATCCTTGACAGACACTAGTCAGTGGCACATCCTGGACAGACACTAGTCAGTGGCACATCCTGGACAGACACTAGTCTGTGGTACATCCTGGACAGACACTAGTCAGTGGTACATCCTGGACAGACACTAGTCAGTGGCACATCCTGGACAGACACTAGTCTGTGGCATACCCGCCTATGGCACATCCTGGGCAGACACTAGTCAGTGGCACATCCTGGACAGACACTAGTCAGTGGCACATCCTGGACAGACACTAGTCAGTGGCACATCCTGGGCAGACACTAGTCAGTGGCACATCCTGGACAGACACTAGTCAGTGGCACATCCTGGACAGACACTAGTCTGTGGCACATCCTGGACAGACACTAGTCAGTGGCACATCCTGGACAGACACTAGTCAGTGGCACATCCTGGACAGACACTAGTCTGTGGCACATCCTGGACAGACACTAGTCAGTGGCACATCCTATACAGACACTAGTCTGTGGCACATCCTGGACTGACACTAGTCAGTGGCGCATCCTGGACAGACACTAGTCTGTGGCACATCCTGGACAGACACTAGTCTGTGGCATACCCGCCTATGGCACATCCTGGGCAGACACTAGTCAGTGGCACATCCTGGACAGACACTAGTCAGTGGCACATCCTGGACAGACACTAGTCTGTGGCACATCCTGGACAGACACTAGTCTGTGGTATACCCGCCTATGGCACATCCTGGGCAGACACTAGTCAGTTTCACATCCTGGACAGACACTAGTCAGTGACACATTCTTGACAGATACTAGTCTGTGGCATACCCGCCTATGGCACATCCTGGGCAGACACTAGTCAGTGTCACATCCTGGACAGACACTAGTCAGTGGCACATCCTGGACAGACACTAGTCAGTGGCACATCCTGGACAGACACTAGTCAGTGGCACATCCTGGACAGACACTAGTCAGTGGCACATCCTGGGCAGACACTAGTCTGTGGCATACCCGCCTATGGCACATCCTGGGCAGACACTAGTCAGTGGCACATCCTGGAGAGACACTAGTAATTGGCACATCCTGGACAGACACTAGTCTATGGCACATCCTGGACAGACACTAGTCTGTGGCACATCCTGGACAGACACTAGTCTGTGGCACATCATGGACAGACACTAGTCTGTGGCACATCCTGGACAGACACTAGTCAGTGGCACATCCTGGACAGACACTAGTCAGTGGCACATCCTGGACAGACACTAGTCTGTGGCACATCCTAGACAGACTCAAGTATGTGGCACATCCATGACAGACACTAGTCTGTGGTACGCACTTCCTGAGCAGAAACTAGTCAGTGGCACATCCTGGACAGACTCTAGTCTGTGGCACATCCTGGACAGACACAAGTCTATGGCACATCCTGGACAGACACTAGTCTAGCTAACAAAGGGAGGAGAGATAAGGGTTTCCACAGTGTCAAAAATTGCAGACTTTGCACTCTGAGAGACTGAAAGCGCGGTACGGCAACTCCCCACGATGGTGGTAGACTTTCAGTACCCACGCCTTGCACTCAACGCTTGGAGAGCTGGAAAGCTTGCATGAAATGAGTATGCTACTAAATGACCAGGATAATACCAGGTCAACTGCAGTCCCCATTCTCCAAATGATACAGTAGTGGAAAACCCCAATACACCAGGTTCTGTTATCATAAAAATAGTAGTAGTAGTATTAGTAATAATATACATAGCATACACACTTAAGTAATTTTTCAGTGAATTGCCATTTATATTCCAGATTTTTCAGTAATTGTCATGTATACTTAAGATTCTTCAGTGACTTGCCATTTATATTCCAGATTTCAATGAATTGTAATTTATATTCGAGTTTTTAAACATGCCTCTTGTCCATAGCATGAGAGTGTTTTTATTGATGTTAGGATGATGTTAGCATTCATACAAGCCTTACGTGTATATACTTAGGCTATTTCTCCTGAATTGTCTTTGATCTGTCCGGTTGTTTTTAACTGATTTCATGTTGACGGCATGGCAGTTTCTGTTTTAATAGATCCTGTTTAGCGTTTATAAACGGTGTTAATATATTTCTTAACTGTTTCTCTTCGAAATGTCTTGTATATTTCATTGTTGCTATACTATTGGCTGCATGTGAGTGTTTTCATTTCTCCTAACGCTGCCTGACGCAGAAGCGAGTGTTTTAGTGCATAACTAGTTCATTGTAAATGAATCTGTTGCCGTGTTAATGCCGTCATGAAGATACGGATGTTGGTATTTTGGTTTTTGGGGAACTGATGATGTAAGGGATTCTAACTCGTTCTGTGGAGGCCATGAGTATATCTGTAGGAGATAGAGAAGTTCAAGCAGGAAAGACATTTACAGGTATAGGATGATTCCAAACGTATAAATGATTGAAGAAGATGATGATGATGATGATAATGATAATGAGGACGTTGGAGGAGGAGTAGAAGGAGATGCTGATAATGATGATCATGGTGAAGGAGAAAACGAAGATGCTAATGATGAAGATGATGATGATGTTGAAGACGAAAAAGAAGACGATGATGATAGGATACATCTAGGATACGTCTTGGGAAGTGAAGGCGCGCGGTAAAACATTCACCATGACACCTCTGGAGTCCTATTGGTCTATAAAAATATGGGTCGTGACACCTCTGAGTCTGATTGGTCTATAAAAATATGGATCGCGACACCTCTGAGTCTGATTGGTCTATAAAAATATGGGTCGCGACACCTCTGGAGTCCGATTGGTCTATACAAATTGGGGTCATGACACCTCTGGAGTCCGATTGGTCTATAAAAATAGGGGTCATGACACCTCTGGAGTCCTATTGGTCTATAAAAATTGGGGTCATGACACCTCTGGAGTCCGATTGGTCTATAAAAATAGGGGTCATGACACCTCTGGAGTCCGATTGGTCTATAAAAATAGGGGTCATGACACCTCTGGAGTCCGATTGGTCTATAAAAATAGGGGTCATGACACCTCTGGAGTCCGATTGGTCTATAAAAATAGGGGTCATGACACCTCTGGAGTCCGATTGGTCTATAAAAATAGGGGTCATGACACCTCTGGAGTCCTATTGGTCTATAATAATATGGGCCGCGACACCTCTGGAGTCCCATTGGTCTATAAAAATATGGGCCTTACCATCTTTGGAGTCCGATTGGTCTGTAAAAATATGGGTCTAACACCATATGTCCATTATTCCTTTGGCTTCATTTTTTTTTTTATTCGATGACCACAAGCCTACGGAAACATTCCGGACAGCGAGGAAGGGGATCCTTACAAAACAAGGCACAACTGCCTTTACTGTCTAAGGTACATTGCCTTGTAGGGCGGGAAGGGGGATGTCTTGAACCTGAGAAATTAAGGTCGTTTGGCTAGTGCAGTCGCCACGGCTCTCTAGCCCGTCGCTCTAGCGATTCGTCCAGACTCTCGGCACAACAGAACCACAACAGTTAAGCAAATTTGTGGAAAAGCCAAACCTTACATTTAAGTAAATTTGTGCGGAACTTAGCGACAGAACTAGATCTACCCCAAGGAACCAAGACGTACAGGAAAGACGCAGGTGCTGGAAAGATAGTACATTGATAGTACTTAACAGATTAACTCTAAAGTGCTTATTCTGGAACACATTGGGCAAAATATATAGGAGCATATCCTATACAGGACGTAGCAGTCAACTCCAGCATTGTTTGGATGTTTGTGATTCCTGGACAAGTTTACGTTCAGTAGTCTGTCATTGCTTTCTGAACCACCATTGTATGGGAACAAACACAAGGCGGTCTGCTGCCAAATCGACCGCAGCTGTGTTTCGAACGCGGTATGCAGGATTACGAATTGCATTCGTAACACCTTCGCCACAGAGCCGGTTAAAAACAACAAGAAATAGAGGGGGATACATAAAACATGTGTAGAAGAGAAATAGAGGGGGATATAAAACACATGTAGAAGAGAAATAGAGGGGGATATAAAACACATGTAGAAGAGAAATAGAGAGAGAGATATAAACCATGTGTAGAAGAGAAATAGGGGGAGGTATAAAACACGCGTAGAAGAGAAATAGAGGGGGATATAAAACACATGTAGAAGAGAAATAGAGGGGGATATAAAACACATGTAGAAGAGAAATAGAGAGAGAGATATAAACCATGTGTAGAAGAGAAATAGGGGGAGATATAAAACACATGTAGACGAGAAATAGAGGGGGATATAAACCACGTGTAGAAGAGAAATAGGGGGAGATATAAAACACATGTAGAAGAGAAATAGAGAGAGATATAAAACACGTGTAGAAGAGAAATAGGGGGAGATATAAAACACATGTAGAAGAGAAATAGAGGGGGATATAAAGCACATGTAGAAGAGAAATAGAGGGGGATATAAAACACATGTAGAAGAGAAATAGAGGGTGACATAAAACATGTGTAGAAGAGAAATAGAGAGAGATATAAAACACGTGTAGAAGAGAAATAGAGGACAGAGAGGGGTATAAGCGTTCTGTGAGTGAGTTGGTTGATGGACCACGCTCCACAGGGTGTAGGTAAAGGGCGGAGGGAAAAATATTTTAAGAAGAAGAAGGAGGCTTTAAAGTAGAAGGGGTTGAAAGAAGATGGGTTGAATGAATAGGAGAAGAAGAAGAGGACGAAAAATCATAATTAGTGATTTTGTCGCATGGTATAGAAAAAGACATGCATATATTTGGTATTAGCTGTGCAAGAAAATATTTAAGAAGAAGTAGACTGCAAAGAAGATGATGGGGAAGAAGAGTGGACGGGGCGGGGAAGAAGAGGAAACAAGGGATTGGGGTTGGGAGAAGAAATCATAATTAGTAATCTTATAGCATCTTATTGAAAATGGCATTCATATGTTTGGTGTAACCTGTATTTCATATCACATATTTAGTTTATATAACCTGTACTTCAAATATTTGGTATAATCTGTACTTCACATATTTGGTATAATCTGTACTTCATACATTTGGTACAATCAGTGCATCTCTGATGCTAAAATCGCCAGTTGTAAACTCTTCACTCTCCTCCTCCTACAGGTGCCAGCGAAGCGTCGTCGGCTACCCGTCAAGTATCCTCTGCCACAAATTCCCCCATCCCAGCCCGGAGACCTCGGGGGACAAAGTCTCCTATAAAAACCAAATCAAACGGACTTCTTTACAGATGATAACCAAGTGCAGGATGGAGAAATGCAGTACCGGTAGAACACTCAGAAGATGCCCCAGCTTCAATTTCCATCGCTCAGCTCTTTTCAGTGGCCGGCCGACGTCCTGAGATCCTGCAGCTTTGTCAAGGCCTTAAGAAGGCACGCATGCAGCAGCCGATTTTATTTTAACCAATGAGTGTTGGGATATTGCAGAGAAAGCGGGGAACTTCATAACGCAAGAAAAAGCCATAGAAACATCTGTAATTCTAGCCTGTTCTAGTGACTTGTTTTATTTGACAAGCTTTACAAAATATTCATGTGTGTATAAATGTTCTGGCAGTGTTTTTTTGCTAAAGTTGCTGTCGTGTGACAGTGTTCTGTGAACCACAGGAACACGTTGGCAACGCGCACGAGAATGATTTCGATCCTTTTGGTGAATATTTGGAGCCGTTTTATGCTTGGCGCTGAATTCATTTCTGTATCGTGTTAATATAATCTTGCCGTTGGCCTAAATTAGAGCAGTCAAGGGTCAAGGGTCTGCTTCCACGTCATGAGACTGTCTGGAATATGGTGCTAGCCCCATATTTGAATAGACCAATAGAAACTGCGTGGGTCATATGACCAGTATCACATGACCAACCGCCTTTAGTTACAGAAGATTTTCTGGTACCAATGTTAGACCAGATCGAGCTGGTAACACTGGGCAGTTGTTATTTTGTAAATCCCCGCCTCGATTGGGGATTTGAACATATGACCACCAGGTCGGCAGGTAAGCCGCTGCGAGGCCACGTCCGCCAAGTATAGCAAGAGCCTCTTAGTTAATAATGACCTTTGTCTGATGTGTTTGGTTATGTAGGGCAGCGATCTTGATGACTGCGAGGAGCGGGAATTCTCGGCGTTAGAGCTCGCAGTTATCCTATCGCGTGACTGTGTTAAGTGGTGTCATTGGTGTATATGCATTAGTGAACTGGCTTCCTATCCTAGAGATATGAGATCAAATCCACAGTTCAGAAACAGTTAGTTTCTGGCTACGTGTGGTTGCAGTCAACCCAGCAATTTACACCTCCTATTAGAGATTTATCTGTTAAGATAGGGCAAAAAGTGAAAGAGAACTGGCCAAGATGCCTCATATTGTCATGGTCTAGTGCATGTAAGGCCATTTAGTTAAGTCACCACACTAACATTCGCTACTATGTACATATATCGCTTGTGTGGATTCTCAAACTTCGTACAGAAGGTTCGAGGTTCTCACAAAAAGGACCCTGTTACAAGCATTCAGGCGCACTGAGCATACGGTGCTGACCAGTATTTGTATATACCAACCTGCACTCGGTGGCTGATGTGGTATTTATCACGCAGGCTGGATTTACTTCCCACTATATTTCTTGGTTCCCATTTCAGGACGCGTCGACCTGAGTCGCCCAGATCAACTATAACAATCCGAATCCGCCCAGATGTGGATCTAATCCACGACCACCGGGTAGACAGGTGAGCGTCTAGCCACTACGTCACCCCCATCTCAAGCTTGATTTACCACACCAGTTTACCTTCAGTAGTTTTCCATTGATTCTGAACGGGAAGTCAACGTTGCAGCTCAACTAACCGGTGTAGGGAACTACCCCCCTGCCCTGCCATCAGGGCACTGGAAGTTTATGCGCGAGTTGTCGTATCCATTCCGCCACGGTGACCTCTTGGGTGGTATGTAAGGAGATGGAAACTAGTGCAGTGGTTCACGACCGGTGGGGAATTTTCCCCCCCCCCCCCCCCAGGGGGGAATTTTAGTGTTTCCAGGGGGGAATTAAGATTATTTCAAGATCTCGTTAATACAAGAACCGATTACTTGATATTGTTTTTCCCTTCATACTTTACGGTTCTGTACGTCTCACCCTTCTGAAATTCATTTTATAATGTAAGTAGACCCGCAAATCACGTTTTATGTAGACGTCTAGGCTTGTTTTAGTATGTGCCATTAAATTTAGCTTCCATTATTACGTATACTGTGGGGGGGGGGGGTGGGTTTAGGGAGGAAAGAGGGGAATGACGTTCTGAAAATATGGTGAAGGGGGGCATTGGCCAAAAAAGGTTGAAAACCACTGAACTACTTTCATGTCAGACACTGTACCAAAACCTACAGCAAGAATCACCGGAAGTGGGCATGGGGGAGAAAACCTCGTTTTGCTAATATAACCGATTCAGAAATTCAAAACATTTTCCGTTAGTGAATTTGAATAATGGAGACACAAGCAATGGATTGTACAAAAGATTGTGCAGTCTTGTTTGTGTCTTCATTACTCACATAATCAAACCGTCGTGATTGCAAAGAGAAAATGTAATTGTCCTCTTTCTTTCTTATCTCACCTTTTTCTATTTCTCTATGCTTGTTCTTCTTTGCTTGACATTGTTCTTCTTCGTGTTCATTTTTGTCTTACTCTACAGCTGTAGAAAATTGCTTCGTTGTTTAACTGTTTGCAGCGAACACCATTTCAATAAAGAAATAAAGCAAATAAACGAATTCGTGCTATCTGATAACACAACACAACAAACATGTCCCGAGTCAGGAAGCTACTATGGGTTTGTGGTGTGAAAAGGACATGACATTGTGTAAGGCTGAATACACAGGGGAATAATATATGACAAAACTCACCGTTAAATATCACATTGTGCAGGTCTGAATGCACGGAGGAATAATATATGACAACACGCACCGTTACATATCACATTGTGTAGGCCTGAATACACAGAGGATTAATATAAGACAACATGCACCGTTAAATATCACATTGTGTAAGGCTGAATACACAGGGGAATAATATATGACAACACTCACCGTTAAATATCACATTGTGTAGGTTTGAATGCATGGAGGGATAATATATGACAACACTCACCGTTAAATATCACATTGTGTAGGCCTGAATACACGGAGGAATAATATATGACAACACTCACCGTTAAATATCACATTGTGTAGGTTTGAATGCATGGAGGGATAATATATGACAACACTCACCGTTAAATATCACATTGTGTAGGGCTGAATACACTGGGGAATAATATATGACAACACTCACCATTAAATATCACATTGTGTAGGGCTGAATACACTGGCGAATAATATATGACAACACTCACCGTTAAATATCACATTGTGTGTTGCTGAATACACAGGGGAATAATATATGACAACACCCACAGTTAAATATCACATTGTGTGGGGCTGAATGCACGGAGGAATAATATATGACAACACTCACCGTTAAATATCACATTGTGTAGGGCTGAATACACAGGGGAATAATATATGACAATACCCACCGTTAAATATCACATTGTGTGGTGCTGAATACACAGGGGAATAATATATGACAACACCCACCGTTAAATATCACATTGTGTGGGGCTGAATGCACGGAGGAATAATATATGACAACACTCACCGTTAAATATCACATTGTTTAGGGCTGAATACACTGGGGAATAATATATGACAACACTCACCGTTAAATATCACATTGTTTAGGGCTGAATACACTGGGGAATAATATATGACAACACTCACCGTTAAATATCACATTGTGTAGGGCTGAATACACAGGGGAATAATATATGACAACACCCACCGTTAAATATCACATTGTGTGGGGCTGAATACACAGGGAAATAATATATGACAACACCCACAGTTAAATATCACATTGTGTAGGGCTGAATACACAGGGGAATAATATATGACAATACCCACCGTTAAATATCACATTGTGTGGGGCTGAATGCACGGAGGAATAATATATGACAACACTCACCGTTAAATATCACATTGTTTAGGGCTGAATACACTGGGGAATAATATATGACACCACTCACCGTTAAATATCACATTGTTTAGGGCTGAATACACTGGGGAATAATACATAACAACACCCACCGTTAAATATCACATTGTGTGGAGCTGAATACACAGGGGAATAATATATGACATCACTCACCGTTAAATATCACATTGTGTAATATATGACAACACGCACCGTTAAATATCACATTGTGTAGGCCTGAATGTAGGGAGGAATAATATATGACAACACTCGCCGTTAAATATCCCACTTTGTAGGTCTAAAAGCACGGAGGAATACTAAATGATAACATTCATCGTTAAATATATCACACTGTGTAGGTCCGATAGTAAGGTGAGGAATAATATATGACAACACGCACCGTTAAATATCACATTGTGTAATATATGACAACACTCACCGTTAAACATCACAGTTAGACATAATATTGTTGTTGCTTCCATTGATGTTTTCTGTCTTGTCCAGAATCACATCATGATATGGGGAAGACCTCAAACACATGCAGTAGACCATCAGGGACAGACATGTTTCATGTGAGCAGTAGACCATCAGGGACAGACATGGTTAATGTGAGCGGTAGACCATCAGGGACAGACATGTTTCATGTGAGCAGTAGACCATCAGGGACAGACATGGTTAATGTGAGCAGTAGACCATCAGGGACAGACATGTTTCATGTGAGCAGTAGACCATCAGGAACAGACATGTTTCATGTGAGCAGTAGACCATCAGGGACAGACAAGGTTCATATGAGCGGTAGACCATCAGGGACAGACATGGTTCATGTGAGCGGTAGACCATCAGGGACAGACATGGTTAATGTGAGCAGTAGACCATCAGGGACAGACATGGTTCATGTGAGCGGTAGACCATCAGGGACAGACATGGTTCATGTGAGCGGTAGACCATCAGGGACAGACATGGTTAATGTGAGCAGTAGACCATCAGGGACAGACATGGTTAATGTGAGCAGTAGACCATCAGGGACAGACATGGTTAATGTGAGCAGTAGACCATCAGGGACAGACATGGTTAATGTGAGCAGTAGACCATCAGGGACAGACATGGCTAATGTGAGGAGTAGACCATCAGGGACAGACATGGTTAATGTGAGCAGTAGACGATCAGGGACAGACATGGTTAATGTGAAGAGTAGACCATCAGGGACAGACATGGTTCATGTGAGCGGTAGACCATCAGGGACAGACATGTTTCATGTGAGCGGTAGACCATCAGGGACAGACATGTTTCATGTGAGCAGTAGACCATCAGGGACAGACATGGATCACGTGAGTAGTAGACCATCAGGGACAGACATGGATCACGTGAGCAGTAGACCATCAGGGACAGACATGGTTAATGTGAGCAGTAGACCATCAGGGACAGACATGGTTAATGTGAGGAGTAGACCATCAGGGACAGACATGTTTCACGTGAGCAGTAGACCATCAGGGACAGACATGGTTAATGTGAGCAGTAGACCATCAGGGACAGACATGGTTAATGTGAGCAGTAGACCATCAGGGACAGACATGGTTAATGTGAGCAGTAGACCATCAGGGACAGACATGGTTAATGTGAGGAGTAGACCATCAGTGACAGACATGTTTCACGTGAGCAGTAGACCATCAGGGACAGACATGGTTAATGTGAGCAGTAGACCATCAGGGACAGACATGGTTAATGTGAGCAGTAGACCATCAGGGACAGACATGGTTAATGTGAGGAGTAGACCATCAGGGACAGACATGTTTCACGTGAGCAGTAGACCATCAGGGACAGACATGGTTAATGTGAGCAGTAGACCATCAGGGACAGACATGGTTAATGTGAGCAGTAGACCATCAGGGACAGACATGTTTCACGTGAGCAGTAGACCATCAGGGACAGACATGGTTAATGTGAGCAGTAGACCATCAGGGACAGACATGGTTAATGTGAGGAGTAGACCATCAGGGACAGACATGTTTCATGTGAGCAGTAGACCATCAGGGACAGACATGGTTAATGTGAGCAGTAGACCATCAGGGACAGACATGGTTAATGTGAGCAGTAGACCATCAGGGACAGACATGGTTAATGTGAGGAGTAGACCATCAGGGACACACGTGGATCACTTGAGCAGTAGACCATCAGGGACAGACATGGTTAATGTGAGCAGTAGACCATCAGGGACAGACATGGTTAATGTGAGCAGTAGACCATCAGGGACAGACATGGTTAATGTGAGCAGTAGACCATCAGAGACAGACATGTTTCACGTGAGCAGTAGACCATCAGGGACAGACATGGTTAATGTGAGCAGTAGACCATCAGGGACAGACATGGTTAATGTGAGGAGTAGACCATCAGGGACAGACATGTTTCATGTGAGCAGTAGACCATCAGGGACAGACATGGATCACGTGAGCAGTAGACCATCAGGGACAGACATGGATCACGTGAGCAGTAGACCATCAGGGACAGACATGGTTAATGTGAGCAGTAGACCATCAGGGACAGACATGGTTAATGTGAGCAGTAGACCATCAGGGACAGACATGGTTAATGTGAGCAGTAGACCATCAGGGACAGACATGGTTAATGTGAGCAGTAGACCATCATGGACAGACATGTTTCATGTGAGCAGTAGACCATCAGGGACAGACATGGTTAATGTGAGGAGTAGACCATCAGGGACAGACATGGTTAATGTGAGGAGTAGACCATCAGGGACAGACATGTTTCACGTGAGCAGTAGACCATCAGGGACAGACATGGTTAATGTGAGCAGTAGACCATCAGGGACAGACATGGTTAATGTGAGCAGTAGACCATCAGGGACAGACATGTTTCACGTGAGCAGTAGACCATCAGGGACAGACATGGTTAATGTGAGCAGTAGACCATCAGGGACAGACATGGTTAATGTGAGGAGTAGACCATCAGGGACAGACATGTTTCATGTGAGCAGTAGACCATCAGGGACAGACATGGTTAATGTGAGCAGTAGACCATCAGGGACAGACATGGTTAATGTGAGCAGTAGACCATCAGGGACAGACATGGTTAATGTGAGGAGTAGACCATCAGGGACACACATGGATCACGTGAGCAGTAGACCATCAGGGACAGACATGGTTAATGTGAGCAGTAGACCATCAGGGACAGACATGGTTAATGTGAGCAGTAGACCATCAGGGACAGACATGGTTAATGTGAGCAGTAGACCATCAGGGACAGACATGGTTAATGTGAGGAGTAGACCATCAGGGACACACATGGATCACGTGAGCAGTAGACCATCAGGGACAGACATGGTTAATGTGAGGAGTAGACCATCAGGGACAGACATGGTTAATGTGAGCAGTAGACCATCAGGGACAGACATGGTTAATGTGAGGAGTAGACCATCAGGGACAGACATGTTTCATGTGAGCAGTAGACCATCAGGGACAGACATGGTTAATGTGAGCAGTAGACCATCAGGGACAGACATGGTTAATGTGAGCAGTAGACCATCAGGGACAGACATGGTTAATGTGAGGAGTAGACCATCAGGGACACACATGGATCACGTGAGCAGTAGACCATCAGGGACAGACATGGTTAATGTGAGCAGTAGACCATCAGGGACAGACATGGTTAATGTGAGGAGTAGACCATCAGGGACAGACATGGTTAATGTGAGCAGTAGACCATCAGGGACAGACATGGTTAATGTGAGGAGTAGACCATCAGGGACACACATGGATCCCGTGAGCAGTAGACCATCAGGGACAGACATGGTTAATGTGAGGAGTAGACCATCAGGGACAGACATGGATCACGTGAGCAGTAGACCACCAGGGACAGACATGGATCACGTGAGCAGTAGACCATCAGGGACAGACATGGTTAATGTGAGCAGTAGACCATCAGGGACAGACATGGTTAATGTGAGGAGTAGACCATCAGGGACAGACATGGTTAATGTGAGCAGTAGACCATCAGGGACAGACATGTTTCACGTGAGCAGTAGACCATCAGGGACAGACATGGTTAATGTGAGCAGTAGGCCATCAGGGACAGACATGGTTAATGTGAGGAGTAGACCATCAGGGACAGACATGTTTCATGTGAGCAGTAGACCATCAGGGACAAACATGGATCACGTGAGCAGTAGACCATCAGGGACAGACATGTTTCATGTGAGCAGTAGACCATCAGGGACAAACATGGATCACGTGAGCAGTAGACCATCAGGGACAGACATGTTTCATGTGAGCAGTAGACCATCAGGGACAGACATGGATCACGTGAGCAGTAGACCATCAGGGACAGACATGGTTTATGTGAGGAGTAGACCATCAGGGACAGACATGGATCACATGAGCAGTAGACCATCAGGGACAGACATGTTTCATGTGAGCAGTAGACCATCAGGGACAGACATGGTTAATGTGAGGAGTAGACCATCAGGGACAGACATGTTTCATGTGAGCGGTAGACCATCAGGGACAGACATGTTTCATGTGAGCAGTAGACCATCAGGGACAGACATGGTTAATGTGAGGAGTATACCATCAGGGACAGACCTGTTTCATGTGAGCAGTAGACCATCAGGGACAGACATGGTTAATGTGAGGAGTAGACCATCAGGGACAGACATGTTTCATGTGAGCAGTAGACCATCAGGGACAGACATGGTTAATGTGAGCAGTAGACCATCAGGGACAGACATGGTTAATGTGAGCAGTAGACCATCAGGGACAGACATGGTTCGTGTGAGGAGTAGACCATCAGGGACAGACATGGTTAATGTGAGCAGTAGACCATCAGGGACAGACATGGTTAATGTGAGCAGTAGACCATCAGGGACAGACATGGTTAATGTGAGCAGTAGACCATCAGGGACAGACATGTTTCATGTGAGCAGTAGACCACCAGGGACAGACATGGTTAATGTGAGCGGTAGACCATCAGGGACAGACATGTTTCATGTGAGCAGTAGACCATCAGGGATAGACATGGTTAATGTGAGCAGTAGACCATCAGGGACAGACATGGTTAATGTGAGCAGTAGACCATCAGGGATAGACATGGTTAATGTGAGGAGTAGACCATCAGGGACAGACATGGTTCGTGTGAGCAGTAGACCATCAGGGACAGACATGGTTAATGTGAGCAGTAGACCATCAGGGACAGACATGGTTAATGTGAGCAGTAGACCATCAGGGACAGACATGGTTAATGTGAGCAGTAGACCATCAGGGACAGACATGGTTAATGTGAGCAGTAGACCATCAGGGACAGACATGGTTAATGTGAGCAGTAGACCATCAGGGACAGACATGGTTAATGTGAGCAGTAGACCATCAGGGACAGACATGGTTAATGTGAGCGGTAGACCATCAGGGACAGACATGTTTCATGTGAGCAGTAGACCATCAGGGACAGACATGGTTAATGTGAGCGGTAGACCATCAGGGACAGACATGTTTCATGTGAGCAGTAGACCATCAGGGACAGACATGGTTAATGTGAGCAGTAGACCATCAGGGACAGACATGGTTAATGTGAGCGGTAGACCATCAGGGACAGACATGTTTCATGTGAGCAGTAGACCATCAGGGACAGACATGGTTAATGTGAGCAGTAGACCATCAGGGATAGACATGGTTAATGTGAGCGGTAGACCATCAGGGACAGACATGGTTAATGTGAGCAGTAGACCATCAGGTGAGATGTGTCCCTCATCATTAGGCGAACCCACTCCAGTTTCATAGGTACTTGTAATTTACGGCCACAAGTCAAGGGTGAGAAGTGAACATGTTAGTCAAACTGACCGGTTTAGGGGTTGAAACGGCTACTTCGGTATCAGCGCACCGGATGTTTAAGAGCGAATGCTCTAATCCATTCGTAATTATTATGGTCGTCACTAGAAAGAAGGAAATACCACAATGTAATATACAAGTAAATGGGAATATTCTTCAACAAATGAATCGGTACAATTATCTCGGAACAGATCTGATGGGAGATGCCTTGAAGACATTAGAACAAGATTCCTCATGGCGAAGGCAGCCTTTTGCAAGATGAAAAACATACTGAACAATAAAAAGATGTCATTTGCAACGAGAAAAGTAGTGGTAAGGTGCTATATACAGCCTGTGCTTTTATATGGATGTGAAGCTTGGACAATGAGCAGTCAGGCTGAAAAAACATCTGATGGTGTGGAAATATGGTTTCTGAGGAAAATGCAAAGAATACCATGAACAGACAGGGGAAAAAAATGAAAACCGTGAGCTGATTAGAGAATTTAGACGTAGACAGCTAACATTTTTGGTCACGTTCTCATCTCATCATGTTCCTCTTGTACCTTGTGGTGTCGAGGTGAAGTATAAACAGCGGGAGAGTGCCCGATTATGGGCTTCATATATCGATATTCCCATGGACATTGGTCACGTTATGAGAAGAAATAAATTGGAGATCTTGGTGGCAACTGGCATGATCGAGGGGAAGAGAACAAGGGAAGGGCAGAGAAGTAAATACCTGGATGGCTTAGCAATCTTTATGGTCGAGACAGAAAGACGGAGCTGATCCACGACTCTGGTGATCGAGTGAGATGGCGAAACGTGACCGCCCACTCTTACCGGCATGGCACATGATGAAGATGAATCCATTCGTCCATGCAGACCTCCGTCAATTATACTAAACTTGGTTACTGATGACGTCAGGTCATGGTCGCGGACAGACCAGTGTTGGACGCCCGACTGGTCGTCTCGTTAAGTGAGGGACAGACCTGTCACATCTTCCTGCCTACATCCAGGTCTCCAAGATGTCATGCCACCATCGCAGACCCGTCACATCACAGATCCATCACATCACAGACCCATCACATCACAGACCCATCACACCACAGACCCATCACACCTCAGACCCATCACACCACAGACCCATCATATCACAGACCCATCACAGGTTGCTGCTTCGGGACAAATGTATTCTATTTTCATAACATAATCATGTAGGCCGAAAGATGTCTGATCTGGCAAGTTTATTGCCCAATGCTTGAAACTTTCGATTTTGTCAGATTTGCCTTTGCGTTGTCAGCATTTTTACCTGCAAGTTGTCACATTCTGAAATGTTACTTATTCTAGATCATAAACGTGTATGCCATGTGGTGACTATGTCCGTTCCTCGTAGTTTTTGTCCCATCTCTTGTGCAGTTATCTTTACCATATCAATTACTGTACATGGTGGGGGGAATCAGTCAGTCAAGTGCCGTCTCCGAATTGAAGGTTGGCTGTATTGATTCTTCAACACTGTACTGTGACGTCATGGTACATGTGAATGAGTTACCTCCAGTCCACATCTTAATGTTGTCCACCCGCGTGTAATCTTGTCTTTCTACTGCATGCTTCTCCTGCTCCTGTTTCTCCGGGACCTCCTTTAGTTATGTTTTCAACATGGCTGAAGTCATTGAAACGTCCGACTTTAATCTCATTGAACAATGTCAAACTGTTTTCTTCACTCTTGTCTTGTTGGTGGTTTGGTTATAGTTGTTGTCTGTCTTCGTATGTTAGTGCATTGAGTTATTGATGTTATATATCTTCATACGTTAATGGTTGAGTTATAGTTGCGACACGTGTCCATATTTTAGTAATTGAGTTATAGTTGTCTTCTACGTCCATATGGGACCCGCTAGAATGTAGCAGCTAGGGTGTAGCGGCTAGACGCCCGCCCATCGGCCTGGTCGTCATGGGTTCAAATCCCTAACCACGTCGACGTTGGGAACAAACCCGGGCACCCAGCTCCACCCAGCCTCAAATGCGAACCCGGGCACCCAGCTCCACCCAGCCTCAAATGCGTATCCGAAAATGTCTTGGGGAGTGAAGACGAACAGCTGATATCAACCGCATCACCCACCGAGGGCCAGTTGGCCTCAACAACACGGGGCCAGCACCATATACCCAGGACTCGTCAGGTCCTATAAATAAATAATTATAGTTTCCTGCCATGATTCTGTGACGACACAGGGCCATGACATGTTGTAGGCCTGTCTGTACTGAGAAATGGGTGGCCAGTCTGTCCCTCACTTAGCCAGACGACGAGCGCAGGAGTCGAACTCTCGTCCGACCATGCTCATGACGTCTTCCGCGCAGCTCTCTGTCAACTTCGCTTGCGCGCCCGCTACAAGGAGCCTTGACCTAGGTCAGTATATTGGTGGGTTGAGTTGTGTGTGTGACCTTCTGTGACTCGATTCAATAGGGAAGGATAATATATCGCTAAATATAACCCCCCATTTAGACAGAAGGACGATATATCGCTGTACTAGGGTCATGGTGTTATTTGTTTTGTTTTTGTGATACCTTCCGCAATTTCAATGCTAAATGAACGGAAATGTACATTATAATATTTGTTTATTTGATTGTGTGCCATGTTTGGTCCAAACCGTATTGTTGTTTGGAACTGAATTTATAATGTGATTCTATGTCCACGTCTGTCTTACAACAAGACGGGTGTTGAACACAGGTGGCGGGGTCGACGGCCTTACAACATATGTTTGCTCAATCAGTGGGACGTCATCATTCAACCATTGTTGTATGTTTCACCCACGTCAAGATCACCATAAGCCATTGTTGCATGTTTCACCCACGTCAGGATCATCATTCAGCCATTGTTGCATGTTTCACCCACGTCAGGATCATCATTCAGCCATTGTTGCATGTTTCACCCACGTCATGATCATCATTCAGCCATTGTTGCATGTTTCACCCACGTCATGATCATCATTCAGCCATTGTTGCATGTTTCACCCACGTCAAGATCACCAATCAGCCATTGTTGCATGTTTCACCCACGTCAGGATCATCATTCAGCCATTGTTGCATGTTTCACCCACGTCAGGATCATCATTCAGCCATTGTTGTATGTTTCACCCACGTCAGGATCATCATTCAGCCATTGTTGCATGTTTCACCCACGTTATGATCATCATTCAGCCATTGTTGCATGTTTCACCCACGTCAGAATCACCATTCAGCCGTTATTGCATGTTTCACCCACGTCATGATTATCATTCAGCCATCGTTGCATGTTTCATCCACGTCAGGATCACCATTCAGCCATTGTTGCATGTTTCACCCACGTCAGGATCACCATTCAGCCATTGTTGCATGTTTCGCCCAAGTCAGGATCACCATTCAGCCATTGTTGCATGTTTCACCCACGTCAGGATCACCATTCAGCCATTGTTGCATGTTTCACCCACGTCAGGATCATCATTCAGCCATTGTTGCATGTTTCATCCACGTCAAAATCACCATTCAGCCATTGTTGCATGTTTCACCCACGTCAGGATCACCATTCAGCCATTGTTGCATGTTTCACCCACGTCAGAATCACCATTCAGCCATTGTTGCATGTTTCATCCACGTCAAAATCACCATTCAGCCATTGTTGCATGTTTCACCCACGTCAGGATCACCATTCAGCCATTGTTGCATGTTTCACCCACGTCAGGATCATCATTCAGCCATTGTTGCATGTTTCACCCACGTCAGGATCATCATTCAGCCATTGTTGCATGTTTCACCCACGTCAGAATCACCATTCAGCCATTGTTGCATGTTTCACCCACGTCAGGATCACCATTCAGCCATTGTTGCATGTTTCATCCACGTCAGGATCACCATTCAGCCATTGTTGCATGTTTCACCCACGTCAGAATCACCATTCAGCCATTGTTGCATGTTTCATCCACGTCAAAATCACCATTCAGCCATTGTTGCATGTTTCACCCACGTCAGGATCACCATTCAGCCATTGTTGCATGTTTCACCCACGTCAGGATCACCATTCAGCCATTGTTGCATGTTTCGCCCAAGTCAGGATCACCATTCAGCCACTGTTGCGTGTTTCACCCACATCATTCAATGATGATGTTGCTGTAGGATGTTCGCTGACAGTTTGAACATGACCCAATATCTTCTACACGACAGATGTGTGTCTGTACACAAGATTTGAAACAAGACAGATGTGTGTCTGTACACAAGATTTGAAACCAGACAGATGTTTCTGGGTGTAAACACGTTTTCAAACAAAGTTGTTTTTTATATGTACACAAACTTTCAAACAAGACAGGTATTTCTATGTGTACTCAAAACCATTTTAAAAGGCAATTGTATCTATGTACTAATTTGAGTACTATTATTGTATTAATTAATTATGTACACTAATTAGAGAAATTAGACGTAGACAATCAAGATTTTTTGGACATGTTATGAGAAAAATTAAATTAGAGAACTTGGTGACAACTGGCAAGTTTGAAGGAAAGAGATCAACGGGAAGACATAGAAGTAAATACCTGGATGGCTTAGCCACGTGGCATGGTCGAGACAGGAACACTGAGCTGATTCACGACTCTGGTGATCGAGAGAAATGGCCGCCCACACTTACCGGCATGGCACATGACGGATGGATGGATATATGTACACAAACTTTTCAGCGGGGCAATTTGTTCATGTGTACACACTTTTAACCGATGCAACCGTTTCTGCGTACACAAACAGTTAAATGGGGCAATCGTTTCTATGTGCTCAAACAGTTAAACAAGAAAGTCGTTTCTGTGTACACAAACAGTTAAATGGGGCAATCGTTTCTGTGTACACAAACAGTTAAATGGGGCAATCGTCTCTGTGTACACAAACAGTTAAATATGGCAACTGTTTCTGTGTACACAAACAGTTAAATAGGGCAATCGTTTCTGTGTACACAAACAGTTTTACACAAGTCAGTCATTCTATGTGTATACGAAATGTTTAACAAGATTATCAAGAAATCTTGCACACTGTTTATTTATTTATGTTATCTAAATAAATTTTAAAAAAACCGAGATTAAGAGCAGAATAGGGCAAGCAACGGTTGCATTTAGGAAAATGAAGAGTATCCTATGCATAAGCCACTATCATTGAATGTAAGAGAGTGCTGAAGTGCTATATAGAACATGTATTGCTGCATGGCAGTGAATCTTGGAATGTAAATGAAGAAATTAGGAAGAACTTGGAAGCAACAGAGATGTATTTCCTAAGACGAATGTTGTGAATTCCTTGGACTGCCAAAGTGTCTTACAACGACTACCCGAAAGAGGCTAATGAAACTAGAAAATTATATACAACAATAAGAAAGAGACAAACAGCTTTATTTGGTCACGTGATGAGAAGAGAGGCACTGGAGAACATCATGACAACTGGAAAGATAGAGAGGAAGAGAAGGAGAGGCATAGCAAGAGAAATGATGCTGGATGGATTGAGACGGTGGCATGGAGGAATATCAGCAGCAGAGTTGATCCAGAAAACCAAAGATCGAGATCTGTGGAAAGTCATGAATGACTACGCCAGCCGGCATGGCACTTGATGATGATGACCTATAGAAACAAAACAAAAAACAAAATCTTTAGTTCACGAAAACAATTTATAGTAAATATAGTCTTGTTTGGGAGCAGCGCTGGTACAATGGCTAGCACGCCTGTCTGCCGGCCCAGTGGCCTTGTATTCAAACCCCCATGGAGGAGGATTCTTGTAAATTGACCTAAGCTGCGAGATCAGGCCGGGCTAAAATTGATGTAAGGAAATGTGTGGTGAAAATGGAACAGTTAACACAGCTTGAAGGATGTGACAAGTGTTCTCTTGTGGTGTAAAGGGAGAAGACGCATTGGGGAACAGTGTGGTGAATGTAGAGACCAGTGGGAGAGGAGACAGAGACACAACGAGGCGATAGAAGCTACAGATCAAAGACGAGAGGATTAATTTCATGGCACCGGTTTTACTGCATCTGTCTCAGTCTCTCACCGCAGAACGGAAGCAGTCTGCCAAGCTCGCGGAGAACGTAGTGCCTAGACGCTCGCCTGCTGGCCCCGGTGATATGGGTTCGAATCTACACCCGGGCGGACTCTTAGAGTTGACCTGGGCTTCCAAATTGACCAAGAATAAATTGGGAACCAGGGAAGTAAAGACTTCCGGCTTGACCACATTAGGTACCGGTTGGTCAATAAAAGGGATGTGTGCTTGAGTCCGCGTGCTGCTTGAGTACCGTCCTTCTGTGTAGTTTATTGTTGTTTTTCTTTCATTCCATTGTCAGTGTTCTTGTTCTCAATACCGGGAATGTGGGCAGGCTTATAAATGACAGTTACCAGAAACTGCATAGGAAGTAAAAGCGGCCGGCATGATATTGCCCACATCACCCATCACATACCGACCATTCTGTACAATTGTGGGCCAGCACCATATACCCAATAACTCCAGGTGTGTACAAGGGCTGTATTACTTTTGTTACTCCTCAACATGAATTTGCTGAGCGTGTTTTTTTTAAACGTTATATTTCTGAGTGCTAAGCAACCAGTGCTAATCAGTGCTATTTGGGCATATGCTAATATTATGTTACAGCAGTGAAGATTATATGCAGTGATATTTGCTTTTATGTATCATACCTGCAAAGATTTCTCATCCACACCAGGACGAGATATTTGATTACCCACCCCAGGACAGGACATTTGATGACCCACACCAGGATAGGACATTTGATTATCCACATCAGGACAGGACATTTGATGACCCACATCAGGACAGGACATTAGATGATCCACATCAGGACAGGACATTTGGTTACCTACACCAGGACAGGACATTTCATTATCCACTAGACAGAGATGTCACCATGGGAAGACACCACTAGACAGAGATGTCACCATGGGAAGACACCACTAGACAGAGATGTCACCATGGGAAGACACCACTAGATAGAGATGTCACCATGGGAAGACACCACTAGACAGAGATGTCACCGTGGTAAGACACCACTAGACAGAGATGTCACCATGGGAAGACACCACTAGACCGAGATGTCACCATGGGAAGACACCACTAGACAGAGATGTCACCTTGGGAAGACACCACTAGACAGAGATGTCACCTTGGGAAGACACCACTAGATAGAGATGTCACCATGGGAAGACACCATTAGACAGAGATGTCACCGTGGAAAGACACCACTAGACAGAGATGTCACCTTGGGAAGACATCACTAGTCAGATATATCACCTCGAATAGACACTACTATACATATATATACCCACGAGATGATACCACTAATCAGAGATGTCGCCATGAGAACACACTATATGACAGAGATGTCACCATGGGAAGACACCACTAGACAGAGATGTCACCATGTGAAGACACCACTAGACAGAGATGTCACCAAAGGAAGACACCACTAGACAGAGATGTCACCATGGGAAGACACCACTAGACAGAGATGTCACCATGGGAAGACACTACTAGACAGAGATGTCACCATGGGAAGACACCACTAGACAGATATGCCACCATGGGAAGACACCACTAGATAGAGATGTAACCATGGGAAGTCACCACTAGATAGAGATGTCACCATGTGAAGACACCACTAGACAAAGATGTCACCAAAGGAATACACCACTAGACAGAGATCTCACCTTGGGAAGACACTGCTAGACAGATGACACCATGGAAAAACACCACTAGACAGAGATGTCACCAAGGGAAGACACCACTAGACAGATATGTCACCATGAGAACACACTATATGACAGAGATGTCACCATGGGAAGATACCTCTAGTCAGATATATCACCTCGAAGAGACACTACTAGACCCACGAGATGATACCACTAATCAGAGATATCACCATGTGAAGATACCACTAGTCTGAGATGACACCATGGGAAGACACTACTAGGCAGATAAATAACTATGGGAAAATACCACTGGGCAAAGATATCACCATATGAAAGTACTGCTAGTCAGAGATGTCACCATGGGAAGACTACTAGACAGATATATCACCATGGAAATATACCACTAGTCAGAGATTTTACCATGTGAAAATATCACTAGTCAGATATGGGAGTTGTGGTACTGTTACTGCGCAGGATAACACCTGTTCCAGCCAAACATGTTCCATGACCCACCCTCCCCCTTCCTTACACACACACACACACACACACAGTTTGTGTTTCTTCGTTCACTCGCTTTGAAATCAAGCGTAGTCCACACATGTACTATTACTTCTATAGTTGCTATCTTGCTTGCTTGCGTTCGCTGGCTGTGGACTCCAGCGTGAAGTCCTGTATGTCGGATGAAGGCATCCTGTTGTCCAACATCAGTGTGATGTCATACCGGACTGAGATTTGTGTGAGTATCCGTTGTCCCCTGTCTGGCTTATTGGTGTGCAGACTGATGGGTCCTCGCCGTGCAAGCAGATACTCTCCGACTTCGGAGGAAACTTCTTTAGTTGCCACTACTGGCGTGTGTCCTAGACTGATTGTTGTGGGTGGATTCACTTTCCATGTTACCAGTGTCCCTTGTCATCAGTCGAATCCACACCGACTTCCGAGGTACTTGTAATTTACGTCCCCAAGTCAAATACACACAGATGTATATACGGTATTTTGTAAAGTCTCACTACACTTTATATGTAGAACAAATTTGAAAATATTAAGTACATGATGTCATCAACACATGTGCCATCCACAATCCATCGTGAAGCAATATATAGCTAATGGCTGTCGTCTGCTGGAGTAATTCTTGCACTCCAGACAGAATTGTGTTATCAACGGAAGAAATAATTTTTTTTTCAATTTGGTCTACATACAAAAGTGTGAACTTTACAAACACCCTGTATATATAGACAGATAATTCTGACGACGTGTGTTTGGTGTGTTTTGGTCATGACGGAAAGAAGAGATAACCATGTGGTGATTGCTTGACATAAGACGATATGACGTGCCCAGTTCTCGCCCACATCCGTTTAAAGTAGTTACTGACCACAGAATTCGTGAGATTTCAGAAGGAATATTGCAGTGTCAATGAGTCGGACTTCTGGGCGCCATGTCTTTAACTGGTGATCATACTTGTATGTTGACGTACAGAGTGCATTGAGTGAACTAACTGGGCCAAGTCCCTCCCCCCCCCTCCCTCTCCTCTCTCACTCTCTCTCTCTACTCTCTCTCTCACTCTCTCTTTCCTCGTCCTCTTCCTCTCTCCTTCTCTCTCTCCCTCTTCCCCTCTTTCCTCCCTTCATCTTCCTGTCCCCCCTTTCTCCCTCTTCCTCTGTACCTCTCTCTCACTCCCTCCCCCTCTCTCACAACATTATGTGAGTTGGGACTCACTCTCTTCTCCCTCTCTCTCTTTCTCTCTATCCCTCCCTCTCCCTCTCTCTGTCAATCTCCCTCACTCCTCTCTACCTTTCTCTTCCTTCTCTCCCATCCTTCCTCTCTCCCATCCTCTCTCTCTCTCATCTCTCTCTCTCTCTCTCTCTCTCTCTCTCTCTCTCCACATTGTCTGTTTATGTCGTTATGACTTGACTGAATTTGTGACCACAAAGTATAATACATCAGGAATATAGTCGATGTTTTGTGCCTTCAATGATAGTATAGAGTGTTTTATGATATCATCTTGATACGTTTAAAAGAACTGTTTTATTTTACCTAGTATCAGCTTCAGCTATAACTTTCGTTGTTGCTGTTTTTTCTTCCCCTCTTTCCTTCATCCTGCAAGCTAGAATTGTAACAATGCTTTGCTGTGTGTGTTGTTTAACTCTCCAAGCGCGAGAGACCGTCGCCTGAAGGACATATTTCCTACCGATTGTGTTTATAGGACGGCAGACGTGATTAAACTCTCACTTTCTTACAGAGTTCAAGACAATAGCTGCTAACTAACACAAGCTAACTTGTTCATTTGTATGCATAAAAGCCTAGCTGAATATCCTTTACAGGACTTCGCAGTCAACTCCAGCACTTTTTGATTTTTTTGTGTGTGTAATTTCTGGCAAGTTTCCGTTCACCAGTTTGGTATTGTTTTCTGAACTTCTGGCACACATACAATTGTATGAAAACCAACGCAAGACGGCCTTCTTCCAATTCGCCTGCGGTTTTCCAACGCGGTATGCAAGATTACAAATTGCGTTCGAAACCCCATCGCCGGAAGGCCGCATAGATCCTCAACTGACTCACTCCTGCTGTCCTGTCCTTTTGCTGTCTCATTCAGCTCGGTCCATGTCCTCCCCATAGTCTTCATGTACGTGTCTAATACCTTCTCAACATTTCAACCGCCAATTCTGGAGATTTCCTAGGTTTAAGGGAGACAATCTGCCATCCGGACTCTGCGCGGCTTTCTCCGCAAGCGCCATACTTCTTCTATAAGGGCCTCCATTCCTTTCGGGCAACATCTGTACAGGTGTTCGTAGATGGTTGAACTTTGCAGCTAAAGCTTGTCTAGGGACTGGAGAAGCCAGCTCCAAGCCCAACCCTTCTTCGTCGCCTCTCACGACATGCACGGGTGTGTCCGTGGCTAAGTGGTTAAGTCGCCTGCCTCGCGATCCGAAGGTTGTGGGTTCAATTCCGGCGTACGTTGTTCAGTTCACAAGTGCAGTTTTCTTGGAGACTCATGGGATCGTCGCTGGAGCTACGGAGTTCGTCCTTTGTGCGACGCTTTCACCTGGCCGCCCTGCGGAAAGAGACCGAGTTATATGGGATCAAACGTGGTGCAATGAAGTCGATTATCTGGCCTTTTAAACCCTTCTTATTTACGACAAGCACGGCGGGTTATTGTTCTTTGCTTCCCTTGGACTTCCGGTAACACTCGGGCGAAACCCAATTAGTGTCTCTTACGGCATGCTTAGTAGGCTATTTCACAGGCGACGTGCCCAGACGTCGAATGCACGTCCGACCGTGCTCATGGCGTCCGTGCAGTCCGCTGTCAACTTCACTAACATCGTCCCTCCCCTACCTCCAGCACACGGCCATACTAAACCTACCATACTTTTCACATTACAACAACGTGCCTTGACTGAAGGTGTTTCACAATTAATCATATCACCACATGCTAAAACGTGAGAATATCTCATCTCATCATCCCATCTTGTTCCCCTTGTACCTTGCGGTGTCGATGTGAAACATAAACAGCGGGAGAGTGCCCGTTTATGTGCTTCACATATTGAGATCCCCATCGACTTTGTGCGAGAGCGTGTTGTCACGAAGTAATACTTCCTTTCTGATGGTTGATATATTGATATTTCGTTCTATATATAGCAACTCGTTACACATTTGTGTAAGCTATACCAAATATTAATTGTCTGGACACATTCTGCACTTGGCAAATAATTATATGGCCTTTGCCAAGATTTCGTTCATCATACACTTGTCTTAAAGTAACAACTGGAATATGGCGATATAAAGCAACAACTGAAATCGGGCGGGATACAGTCACGGCTGGGATACTTGGAGTTGAAGTTACAAATGGGATTGAGCGGGTTAAAGTAGCAGCTAAGAGGAATAAAGTAACAATACGATAGATTGGGTTAAAGTAGCCATTGGGTGGAGCGGAATAAAGTAACAGGAATAACTAAGGTTAAAGAAAAACCTGCAATAGATTGGGTTAAAGTAATGACTGTTATAAAGCAGAATAAAGTAACAACCGCGATATATTAGGTTAAAGAAACAACTGAGATAGATCAGGTTAAAGCAACAAATGGGATAGATCAGGTTAAAATAACAACTGAGATAAAACAGAACAAAGTAATAACTGGGATAGAGCAGAATAAAATAATAACTGTCTAAGGCAGGTAATTCTATAATAAGAAGTGATTTGATCTTCGTGGGTCAACTTATAATGATTTACCTGGCACAAAGTAAGTTAACCATACAAGAGGAAGGCACTAGGGAGTCAAGATCCAGGTGGAACGTGTCAATCTGAAGAACCACAAAGGTTAGGAACCTTAGAGCACGTACAATATGGAGGGAGAATACATTTTCTTAGGCTCCGATTTCCTACTTCTGCTAAACATATTAGGGGGACTTTCATGTCATGACACCGTGAATGTTAAGTAAGCCATACATACATTTGCTGTATTCCCTCCAATAAAGCCCGTGTCTGACTGGTTTAGCTTGCCGACAGCAAGTGGGCTCGTGATGAAGCGGGGACTCTTAAACAATGGCCAATGTGTTATCAATGGTAATGTCTTTCGGTAGTTTTGTCTCATGGAAAACAATATTTGTAGACGCAGTCCGCGACTGCACAATGCTATACAGTTACACATACAATGATGATACACTGACTGGCATAAGCTTATATGTTTCACGGCTTCATTGGTGTAGCTCTATGGACGGCTCATACGCTGCTTTGTGATATAATGTATAAAGTATATTTTCTTTCGAGTGATACATTTGCTGCTGGAGAGCACACAAACGTGCATCTCTGGCCAGAGTTGTGATATGTTTGTTTATGCCTGTTGCATGGCAACTCATCATTCTGTGACTTATCATTATTCCCTGTTCAATATTGTTTATTTATTACCTGCGTGTTAGCGTGTTTATTTTCTTTCCTGCTCTGAAATTGTTTAAGCCTGATCATAGTTTTGTTTTTTAATGGAGATGTGGATATTAGAAATTATATTGTTGTTCCATTTAAGTATGTTTTTGCTGAGGATGCATTTATGATTTTAGTTGTTTTTTTTTTCTTTAATCACTGGCTGTGTGAAACAAGGCTTGATTGTGGGAACCGAGGGAAGATAGTGACCCACACGCTTGTGTGCAGCCCATTAGCCAGGTCTTCGGACCCTCTTCATTGGAGAGCTCTCTGTTACCTCAATGCTGGAGAGTTCTTCATTGGAGAGCTCTCTTGTACCTCAATGACCTGCGCTCCAGGGTCAACTCAGTCTAAAATTGGTTTCAGGAAATGTTCTGAGAATTAAAGATAATGTGCATGATTTTGTTACATCACCCATCGAGTACCGATGGGTTAAAAAACAATAAGGGGTGAACACCATATACCAATTACGCTTCTTCGTGTGAAAAGGGGATCTTTACTTATTTTATTGATTGATTGCAGAAGTAGATACAAACTTGGGATTTGGTCCAAGTGAGTGCCTGCACCAACTGGCAATAGAAACACTGCTGGTGATGTGTGGGTAGCAGGCACTCTCAAGCCAATAGTCTGATCGGTTTGCTTTCAAATAATGAAACAAACTGGTATGTTGATATTCTGCCGAGATACAGCAGGCACAAACACGTATACGTGACATGGGGTCTATGTAATGTACCAGAGGTCTTTGTAAGTTGTAACGTACCTGAGGTCTTTGTCATATACCTGAGGTCTTTGTCATATACCTGAGGTCTTTGTCATATACCTGAGGTCTTTGTCATATACCTGAGGTCTTTGTCATATACCTGAGGTCTTTGTCATATACCTGAGGTCTTTGTCATATACCTGAGGTCTTTGTCATATACCTGAGGTCTTTGTCATATACCTGAGGTCTTTGTCATATACCTGAGGTCTTTGTCATATACCTGAGGTCTTTGTCATATACCTGAGGTCTTTGTCATATACCTGAGGTCTTTGTCATATACCTGAGGTCTTTGCGACGTATCTGAGGCCTTTCTAGCGTATCTACGTGTGTTTGTGCTTGTTGTTTCTCAGCTGGATCTTATCCTAGCTGTTTGTTTCTTTTTATATTGTCACATCTTGCTGTAGTCAAGGTTTTCTTGTGAGGATCTTAATTACCTGGATACGAGTCTTGATCTCGGTGAAGTGAAACAATTTGTGCGTCCTGAGCTGACTGAAGTTAAACAATCTAGAGGAAAACAACATATTTGATTATATGGGGTGCAAGCCTTCGTCTCAGTGGAGTAAATTACTTTGAAAATAACATGCTTGGAGATTTGTGTACAATCTGTGATCTCACTGAAGTGAAACGATGTGAAAATAACATATTTGATTACTTTGGTACGTGCGGTGATCTCACTTATGTGAAAATAACGTATGTGATTACTTGGGAACAATCGGTGATCTCACTGATGTGAAAATAACATGTTTGATTATTTGGGTACAATCGGTGACCTTACTGATGTGAAAATAACATATTTGATTACTTGGGTACAATCGGTGATCTCAATGATGTGAAAATAACATATTTGATTACTTTGGTACAACTGGTAATCTCAGTGATGTGATAATAACATGTTTGATTACTTGGGTACAATCAGTGATCTCGATGCTGTGAAAATAACTTATTTGATTATTTGAGTACAATCGGTGATCTCACTGATGTGAAAATAACATGTTTGATTACTTGGGAACAATCGGTGATCTCACTGATGTGAAATTCCTCCGAAGTCGGAGAGTGTCTGCCTGTACCGCGAGGAACCACCAGTCTGCACACCAATAAGCCAGACATGGGACAACGGATACTCACGCAAAACTCAGGTCCTGTATGACATCAAACGAACACAAGCAAGCACTGATGTGAAAATAACGTACTTTGAGACTTTGATATAAGCCTTCTCCTAATTGGGGTGTAACACTTTGTAAATAACATACTTGGGTACAGGCCTTGATCTCATAAAAGTGAGACACTCTGAAAAATAACGTGCTTGTGTACAGGCCCTGATCTGAGACACTGAAAATAACGTACTTGGAGATTCGGGTACAAGTCTCATTTATCCACTACAAAGAATGTATTCGCACCTTAAGTCACTTGGGACTAGAACGGAAGCAAATAATAACACAAATGTACAATGCATGTCGTAAGAGTTGACCAAGGAGGGTTGGTGTGAAAATGGCGACCTCATTCCATTGAAAACCTAAACTGAAAAACCGAAACAATTATAACCTGACCTACAAATGGCTTGGCTTGGGTTGGCTAAGGTCATTGCTCCATTGTGCGATGATGGGTAGAAGAAGTCGGCGTATTCAACATTCGCAATTTTGGAAACTGAACTATCATTGAGGTGTGAGGGAGAGGTGTGTCAGCAATGTAAAGCGTGAACAGTTGGAAATTTGGTGAAGCAAGACCTGCACTTATACTACAGTCTAATAGTGAAATACTTATTATTACTTATACTACTGCACAATAAACAGGACACTGCACTTACACTACAGAGTAACCAGATGTCATCGGGTGGGTTACAGCAACTAAACAGCACACATGAAACAAAGGTTATGAAGAATTATTTTGCAACACAATCTTTCTGATGTAACTAAATTACGTTCCTGGTGTACCAACAAAAAAAAAAACGCTTGAATTACTAGTCCAAGAACTGACTGACAGTACTCACTGAAACCTGGAGAAAGATGCGTTAAACTGGGCAGCCATAAGTACTAGCAACTATCACACTAGTTCTTCCTTCTTTATGTGGGCCTTATGCAGATGAGGAGAAGGAGAATCGGGACGCCTGAAAGTGGTCGCTGATGCTATAAATCACCAACAGAATATTTACATTAAGGGATTCAGAATGATAGTAATATATGCATGGGAATTAATACTAACAGATACACACATGGGATTCTTCAGAAATCGTAACAATATATTCATAGGATTCATAAATAGTTGCAGTAGATATATGGGATTCAGGCAAAATAGTTATATTTTCATGGGATTCGGAAGTGATTGCAATGTGTAGAGGGATTCAGAAATTATTGCAATCTATAAATTTTATTCAAAACTGATTGCAATATATATATATATATATATATATATATATATATATATATATATGCCGGCTCCATGGCCGAGAAGTTAGCAGCTTTCTCCGCTAACCCCGAATACTCTCGTCACGTGACGCGACTAGAATTAGCAGTGGTTCGAACCGCAAAAGTGACTTATGAGAGTATGGAGCCGGTCGCTCAGAAAGTCGTGGCGTGCTGATGAGCGTAATCTAGCCTAGGAATCAACATACAGCTGAAAGATGCTGGTTTGACCGCAATATCCTGAAACAGGATGGAAACGCGGGGGAAAATATATATATATATATATATATATATATATATATATATATATATATATATATATGGGATACAGAGATGCTAGCAATATTTAAATGGGATTCAAACATTATTGCAATACATGCATCTTCTTTTCTCTTCTTCTTAGAAATGCTAAAGCGTAGGCTGGTATTACCGCTGCCATGGCAAAATTAGACCACCTACCACGACAGAGGTCAGCGTGGCATAGAGGCTTAATGTGCTGGAACTTTGTCTTCTGACAGCGGCGTATTGGGTTCATTCCACACGCCAGTCAGTTGGTCCTAAGTATTGACTTCTCGTTCAGATAGCAATGGCAAACTACTGAACCGAAAATTACCCAGTAAATCAGAAACATCCCGTAGGTGCTGGGATCGATTGCATCCTCCAGCAAAAGACCACAGAATCGCAGAGTCGCGATGAATTCTTTATGTCTGCATAACGCCGGTTGTTGGTGCCTAATTGTTATGGCCTCGGAGACTTATGTGTTTAAATTCACAAAGGGGATGACACCAGAAGTTATCTTGAGCGAATACTCTCAGAATTAATTCCAAAAGCTGAACTTTGCTGTGTTACATTTTATGGGGTCAAATTGTGGAATAAAAACCAAGAAAGTAGCCATTGTGATCTCTGACAATATCGCTGACTGTTGCTACGCAAATTATACTTTGTTTATACTATTCCCATATACAGTATTTGTTATATCAATGGCCATTTCATGTTTTGTTGCTTGTTTGCACTGTACGGAGACACTCGTAGACTCCAAACGGTGTTGACTTCACTTCATCTATACATTGTTTTGTTTCACTGTATGTTACATGCAATGTTTTCATCATTTTTAGACATTGCAATGTCTTAGAATTAAAAAGACAATAGACAAATGTAACCATTGTTGACTATAGTTATCTGTCTTGGCGTTCTATTGCGTATTTCTCATGTGTTGTTATGTTATGTTATGTTATGTTATGTTATGTTGTGTTATGTTATTTTATGTTCTGTCATGTTATGTCATGTTATGTTATATAATAAAACAAAATGTATTTCTAGAACCTGCGGAGAAACAATTAGAAATAAATATATGTAGGAGGTCAGCAACGCCGAATGGATAAGACCGCACGCTTATTTAACTTCCGATGTGCTGATGTCGAGGTTCAACCCCTGCACTGGTCAGTTGGACTAAAATGTTGACTTCTCGTCCTTGACATGGAAACGTAAATTACAAGTACATCAGAAGTCGGAGTAGTTTCGCCTGATGGTGAGGGATATTGGTAATAAGGAAAGATAGCCAAATTACAAAAATCAGTCATGTGTGAAATAGGTTTGAGATAAAAGCGAACGAATGAAAAAGAAAACACGTACATATCATACTAGTGCCTGGAATGAGGCACTAGAATCGTATGTACATGTAGGTGAAAACAATATAAAATTATAATATAAACTAAAACACGTATTGATACAACTAACTTACTTTTGGACTTTTTCGGTAGTTAGCACCTTTGTCTAGAACAATCCATCCATCATGTGCTATGCCGGTAAGCGTGGGCGGTCATGACTCGCCATCTCACTCGATCACCAGTGTCATGGATCAGCTCAGTGTTCCTGTCTCGACCATGCCATGTGGCCAAGCCATCCAGGTATTTACTTCTCGGTCTTCCCCTTGGTCTGTTCCCTTCGATCTTGCCAGTTGTCACCAAGTTCTCCAATTCATTTCTTCTCATAACATGTCCAAAAACTTTTGGCTTTCTACGTCTAATTTCCCTAATCAATTCACGATTTTCATTTGTTTCCTGTAGTACTTTGTCATTTGGTTTTTCTGTCTGTCCATGGTATTCTTTTCATTCTCCTCACAAACCACATTTCCACAGCCATCAGATATTTTTCAGCCTGACTGCTCATTGTCCAAGTTTCACATCCATACAAAAGTACAGGCTCTATGTAGCACCTCAACAATCTTCTCGTTTCAATTGACATCTTTTTATTGGTCTGTATGTTTTCCATCTTGCTAAAGGCTACTTTCGCCATGGCAATTCTTGTTCTAATCTAATCTCTTCAAGACATCTCCCATCAGATGTTGTGACTGTTCCGAGATAAATGTAGCGATTCACTTGTTAACGAATATTCCCATTTACTTGTATATCTTCTTCTTCTTCTGCGTTCATCCGGATTTTTATTTTTTTCGGACGTGATTGCGTTGTGCCTGTCCACAGCAGAGCTGCGTTCTTGCGCCGTTAGGCCGACACATCCGACTTCTGCGGGCATTTGTTGACCGGGTTAACCTTCCCGGGGGTTTCTTAGGACGTTTGGCTCTCACTGTTGTGGTGTTATCCCCCATCCCAGGTATACTGCAATGTGATGGGATCCACTGTATTACAACTTTTTTGGATTTCTGGCATAGACCATGGAGTGCTGCTCTTAGGTCAGCTAGTTCTGTGCTGTTTTTGCTCTTCAGTATTGAGACAGCTGACTTTGCATCTGTGAAGATAGCTATTTGCTTCTCTTTATTTTCCTCCATCAAGAGCATTTCTGCTGCAGTTTTCAGAGCCTCTACCTCCGCTTTGAAGTTACTTGAAAACTTTCCAGTTGCCACTGAATGTGTTTTTTTCACTCCATTTTTTAAATTTAGGAGAATTCCTCCTCCTCCATTCTCTATTGAATTTTTGGCTGATCCATCTGTATATGCATGGGTCCAATTGCTGCTTGGGTAATGTTCTTTTATGTAGTTTAGGGTTATTTCTCTTCTTTCGGTTTCATGCTGAGTGTTCTTTTTCTCAATACCAGGAATGTTTTCTATCATCTCAGGCAGTTGCTGCTGTCTCCAAGCTGGGAACTTGTCTGCATTGTAAATAGGTTTGACTGTTGATATGTTAAGTATGGGATCTGCCCTAATTTTTCGTTTTGCAGTTTCTACAAAGTTGCTACGCTTCAGTCGTCCCTTTCCAAAACCACTAAACCTTTTATACATAGGGTGGTCTGTCAATCTTCTAAATTTTTCTGCTTGTTGCTGGGCTCTGCTATCTCTTCTATCCTGCATTGGTTGTAAACAAGTGATCTTTTCAAGTTCATTAATAGGCGTTGTCTTCAAGCTTCCAGTTATGATTCCCATTCCTTGATTTTGGACTCTACTTATTTTGTTAAAGTTTGACTTAGCTGCTGTTGCCCAAGCTGCAATGCCATATTCCAGTACTGGCCTCACCCGTCCAGTATATAACTTCTTGAGAACTTTCTCATCTGCTCCCCACGTTGTACCAGCAAGCTTTTTCATGATTGCCATTCTTTGCTTTGCTCTTGTTCGATTTTTCTCAACCTGTGTTTTCCATGTCAGGCGACGATCAAAGGTGACTCCGAGATAGTTTGGATTTTCTTCATGGCGCAATATTTTTCCATTCAATACCAGCTTAGGTTGTTGAGTTTTATTTGAGAGGGAGAACACTGTGCATGTTGTTTTCTCCTCACTTATCTTCACTAGCCATGATTTTGACCAGTCCTCTAGTGCTAATAAGGCTTGCTGTATTCTGCTGTTAGCTGTACTAATATATTCTTCAGATGTCCATATGGCTAGGTCATCTGCAAAGGATGATGTGTGTACTCTGGCTGGAAAATTTTCTGTGATGTCGTTTATATATGCTAGGAATAATGTTGGTGAAAGAACTCCTCCTTGGGGGACACCTTGCCCCAACAGCATCATTTTGCTGGTTTGTCCTTGTACTTTTGTCCTGGCAGTTCTGTTCTCAAGGTAGTGGCTGATCCATTTATACATTTTTCCACAAACATGCATGTTTTGCAGTTTTACTTTCAGTCCTTCCTTCCATACTTTATCAAATGCTTTTTCTAAATCTATCCAGACTGCTAGTGTGTGCTTTTTCTCTTGGAAGGCATCCTCTATTTCCTGAGCTATATAGGTTATTTGATCTTCAGTGGATCTGTACTTTCTGAATCCTGCTTGGTGTGGTGTTAAGAGTTTGTTTTCTTCCAGATGCCATGTTAGCCTGCCATTGATAATGCGTTCCATTAATTTTCCTACACAGCTAAGTAGTCTGATAGGTCGATCGCCATTTGGTTCTTCCAGGTCTTTTCCTTTCTTTGGGACTGGTATTAGTATAGCTTCCTTCCATGCCTGTGGGACTATTCCTCTCTTCCAGCTGTTATTTAGGACTGCTAGTAGTTTCTTCTTTGCCTTGGTGCCTAGTCCTATTAGCATTTCATTTGTGATTCCATCCTTTCCTGGTGATTTCTTCTTTTTTAGGGTATTCATTGCCTGTTCTTCTTCTTCTTCTTCTTCGTTCATCCGGAGTTTTTTTTTTCGGACGTGATTGCGTTGTGCCTGTCCACAGCAGAGCTGCGTTCTTGCGCCGTTAGGCCGACACATCCGACTTCTGCGGGCATTTGTTGACCGGGTTAACCTTCCCGGGGGTTTCTTAGGACGTTTGGCTCTCACTGTTGTGGTGTTATCCCCCATCCCAGCTGGCCCATATAGAACAGCCAAAGACATCCTGGTCAGCCCTCAAGGGAAGGCAGGGGCAGACCATGGGCATTCCCCGCCATCCAAGGAGGCTTCCATACTTGCAGAGCCAACACACAGCGCTCTGGTACTGGGCTCACCCAAGGAATCGTCACGTCCTGCACATGGCTGCTTAGCCTCACTTCCGTATATTGGGCCTTCCGTTCACCATAGGCTGTTCTTCCGGAAACCAGAAGTATGCAGTCTGCAGATGACATCCACACAGTGAGCTTTCGATTCGGACTTTCCACATAATGGATTTGCTATCCAAGCAATATTCCATTTCGTGCCACTAGGACACTTTTTCCACCTTTTATGAAGCCCACACAGTGTGCTTCGATTCGGACTTTCCACGTAATGGATTTGCTATCCAAGCAATATTCCATTTCGTGCCACTGGGACACTTTTTCCATCTTTTATGAAGCCCACACAGTGAGCTTCTGGTTCGGACTTTCCACGTAATGGATTTGCTATCCAAGCAATATTCCATTTCATGCCTCTGGGGCGCTTTTGTAACCGACATACCTGTGGTATGAAGTGCGGCAGTCTAAATACTTCTTCATGCACCTTTAGATGTCAACCTGAATGTAGTTAAAGTAAGCTGCAGTCAACTTGAGCTTGTTGATATCTCCATAGAGCTTGTCCTCAAATGAAGCAGGTGTGGGCCAAAATATCTTTCTCTGTCCTGCATATATTGGGCACTCCTGCAGCAAATGTTTAGCTGTCGTTTTACCAGTTCCACAATTGCATTCATCGGTATCTCCTATCTTTAGTTTATTGAACAAGTGGTGTTTCAGCCTGTTATGTCCTGTGCGGAGTCTGAAGATTGCTACTTGTTCTCTTCGGTCGAGTTTGTAATATGCATCATCCTTCTGGTGACCTGGATGCTCTGATTCCCATTTGGTTCTATAAGTGCTTTTTATCAACCTCTTTGCCTCGTTATAGGTTATGTCTATGTCAGGCTGTGGTAATCGTCCGCCCTCTTTTGCCAGTCTGTCAGCCTCTTCATTTCCAGGTATACTGCAATATGATGGTATCCACTGTATTACAACTTTTTTGGATTTCTGGCATAGACCATGGAGTGCTGCTCTTAGGTCAGCTAGTTCTGTGCTGTAATTGCTCTTCAGTATTGAGACAGCTGACTTTGCATCTGTAAAGATAGCTATTTGCGTCTCTTTATTTTCCCCCATCGAGAGCATTTCTGCTGCAGTTTTCAGAGCCTCTACCTCCGCTTTGAAGTTACTTGAAAACTTTCCAGTTGCCACTGAATGTGTTTTTTTCACTCCATTTTTTAAATTTAGGAGAATTCCTCCTCCTCCATTCTCTACTGAATTTTTGGCTGATCCATCTGTATATGCATGGGTCCAATTGCTGCTTGGGTAATGTTCTTTTATGTAGTTTATGGTTATTTCTCTTCTTTCGGTTTCTTCTTCTTCGTTCATCCGGAGTTTTTTTTCGGATGTGATTGCGTTGTGCCTGTTTACAGCAGAGCTGCGTTCTTGCGCCGTTAGGCCGACACATCCGACTTCTGCGGGCATTTGTTGACCGGGTTAACCTTCCCGGGGGTTTCTTAGGACGTTTGACTCTCACTGTTGTGGTGTTATCCCCCATCCCAGCTGGTCCATATAGAACAGCCAAAGATCCTGGTCAGCCCTCAAGGGAAGGCAGGGGCAGACCATGGGCATTCCCCGCCATCCAAGGAGGCTTCCATACTTGCAGAGCCGATACATAGCGCTCTGGTACTGGGCTCACCCAAGGAATCGTCACGTCCTGCACATGGCTGCTTAGCCTCACTTCCGTATATTGGGCTTTCCGTTCACCATAGGCTGTTCTTCCGGAAACCAGAAGTATGCAGTCTGCAGATGACATCCACACAGTGAGCTTTCGATTCGGACTTTCCATGTAATGGATTTGCTATCCAAGCAATATTCCATTTCGTGCCACTAGGACACTTTTCCACCTTTTATGAAGTCCACACAGTGGGCTTTAGATACGGACTTTCCACGTAATGGATTTGCTATCCAAGCAATATTCCATTTCATGCCACTAGGACACTTTTCCACCTTTTATGAAGCCCACACAATGGGCTTTTGATTCGGACTTTCCACGTAATGGATTTGCTATCCAAGCAATATTCCATTTCGTGCCACTAGGACTATTTTCCACCTTTTATGAAGCCCACACAGCGAGCTTTCGATTTGGACTTTCCACATAATGGATTTGCTATCCAAGCAATATTCCATTTCATGCCTCTGGGTCTTCATGCACCTTTAAATGTCAACCTGTATGTAGTTAAAGTAAGCTGCGGTCAACTTGAGCTTGTTGATATCTCCATAGAGCTTGTCCTCAAATGAAGCAGGTGTGGGCCAAAATATCTTTCTCTGTTCTGCATACGTTGGGCAATCCTGCAGCAAATGTTTTGCTGTCATTTTTCCAGTTCTACAATTACATTCATCGGTATCTCCTATCTTTAGTTTATTGAACAAGTGGTATTTCAGCCTGTTATGTCCTGTGCGGAGTCTGAAGATTGCTACTTGTTCTCTTCGGTCGAGTTTGTAATATGCATCATCCTTCTGATGGCCTGGATGCTCTGATTCCCATTTGGTTCTATAAGTGCTTTTTATCGACCTCTTTGCCTCATTATAGGTTATGTCTATGTCAGGCTGTGGTAGTCGTCCGCCCTCTTTTGCCAGTCTGTCAGCCTCTTCGTTTCCAGGTATACTGCAATGTGATGGGATCCACTGTATTACAACTTTTTTGGATTTCTGGCATAGACCATGGAGTGCTGCTCTTAGGTCATTTAGTTCTGTGCTGTTATTGCTCTTCAGTATTGAGACAACTGATTTTGCATCTGTGAAGATAGCTATTTGCTTCTCTTTATTTTCCTCCATCAGGAGCATTTCTGCTGCAGTTTTCAAAGCCTCTACCTCCGCTTTGAAGTTACTTGAAAATTTTCCAGTTGCCATTGAATGTGTTTTTTTCACTCCATTTTTTAAATTTAGGAGAATTCCTCCTCCTCCATTCTCTATTGAATTTTTGGCTGATCCATCTGTATATGCATGGGTCCAATTCCTGCTTGGGTAATGTTCTTTTATGTAGTTTAGGGTTATTTCTCTTCTTTCGGTTTCATGCTGAGTGTTCTTTTTCTCAATACCAGGAATGTTTTCTATCATCTCAGGCAGTTGCTGCTGTCTCCAAGCTGGGAACTTGTCTGCATTGTAAATAGGTTTGACTGTTGATATGTTAAGTATGGGATCTGCCCTAATTTTTCGTTTTGCAGTTTCTACAAAGTTGCTACGCTTCAGTCGTCCCTTTCCAAAACCACTAAACCTTTTATACATAGGGTGGTCTGTCAATCTTCTAAATTTTTCTGCTTGTTGCTGGGCTCTGCTATCTCTTCTATCCTGCATTGGTTGTAAACAAGTGATCTTTTCAAGTTCATTAATAGGCGTTGTCTTCAAGCTTCCAGTTATGATTCGCATTCCTTGATTTTGGACTCTACTTATTTTGTTAAAGTTTGACTTAGCTGCTGTTGCCCAAGCTGCAATGCCATATTCCAGTACTGGCCTCACCCGTCCAGTATATAACTTCTTGAGAACTTTCTCATCTGCTCCCCACGTTGTACCAGCAAGCTTTTTCATGATTGCCATTCTTTGCTTTGCTCTTGTTCGATTTTTCTCAACCTGTGTTTTCCATGTCAGGCGACGATCAAAGGTGACTCCGAGATAGTTTGGATTTTCTTCATGGCGCAATATTTTTCCATTCAATACCAGCTTAGGTTGTTGAGTTTTATTTGAGAGGGAGAACACTGTGCATGTTGTTTTCTCCTCACTTATCTTCACTAGCCATGATTTTGACCAGTCCTCTAGTGCTAATAAGGCTTGCTGTATTCTGCTGTTAGCTGTACTAATATATTCTTCAGATGTCCATATGGCTAGGTCATCTGCAAAGGATGATGTGTGTACTCTGGCTGGAAAATTTTCTGTGATGTCGTTTATATATGCTAGGAATAATGTTGGTGAAAGAACTCCTCCTTGGGGGACACCTTGCCCCAACAGCATCATTTTGCTGGTTTGTCCTTGTACTTTTGTCCTGGCAGTTCTGTTCTCAAGGTAGTGGCTGATCCATTTATACATTTTTCCACAAACATGCATGTTTTGCAGTTTTACTTTCAGTCCTTCCTTCCATACTTTATCAAATGCTTTTTCTAAATCTATCCAGACTGCTAGTGTGTGCTTTTTCTCTTGGAAGGCATCCTCTATTTCCTGAGCTATATAGGTTATTTGATCTTCAGTGGATCTGTACTTTCTGAATCCTGCTTGGTGTGGTGTTAAGAGTTTGTTGTTCTTCCAGATGCCATGTTAGCCTGCCATTGATAATGCGTTCCATTAATTTTCCTACACAGCTAAGTAGTCTGATAGGTCGATCGCCATTTGGTTCTTCCAGGTCTTTTCCTTTCTTTGGGACTGGTATTAGTATAGCTTCCTTCCATGCCTGTGGGACTATTCCTCTCTTCCAGCTGTTATTTAGGACTGCTAATAGTTTCTTCTTTGCCTTGGTGCCTAGTCCTAATAGCATTTCATTTGTGATTCCATCCTTTCCTGGTGATTTCTTCTTTTTTAGGGTATTCATTGCCTGTTCTTCTTCTTCTTCTTCTTCGTTCATCCGGAGTTTTTTTTTCGGACGTGATTGCGTTGTGCCTGTCCACAGCAGAGCTGCGTTCTTGCGCCGTTAGGTCGACACATCCGACTTCTGCGGGCATTTGTTGACCGGGTTAACCTTCCCGGGGGTTTCTTAGGACGTTTGGCTCTCACTGTTGTGGTGTTATCCCCCATCCCAGCTGGCCCATATAGAACAGCCAAAGACATCCTGGTCAGCCCTCAAGGGAAGGCAGGGGCAGACCATGGGCATTCCCCGCCATCCAAGGAGGCTTCCATACTTGCAGAGCCAACACACAGCGCTCTGGTACTGGGCTCACCCAAGGAATCGTCACGTCCTGCACATGGCTGCTTAGCCTCACTTCCGTATATTGGGCCTTCCGTTCACCATAGGCTGTTCTTCCGGAAACCAGAAGTATGCAGTCTGCAGATGACATCCACACAGTGAGCTTTCGATTCGGACTTTCCACATAATGGATTTGCTATCCAAGCAATATTCCATTTCGTGCCACTAGGACACTTTTTCCACCTTTTATGAAGCCCACACAGTGTGCTTCGATTCGGACTTTCCACGTAATGGATTTGCTATCCAAGCAATATTCCATTTCGTGCCACTGGGACACTTTTTCCATCTTTTATGAAGCCCACACAGTGAGCTTCTGGTTCGGACTTTCCACGTAATGGATTTGCTATCCAAGCAATATTCCATTTCATGCCTCTGGGGCGCTTTTGTAACCGACATACCTGTGGTATGAAGTGCGGCAGTCTAAATACTTCTTCATGCACCTTTAGATGTCAACCTGAATGTAGTTAAAGTAAGCTGCAGTCAACTTGAGCTTGTTGATATCTCCATAGAGCTTGTCCTCAAATGAAGCAGGTGTGGGCCAAAATATCTTTCTCTGTCCTGCATATATTGGGCACTCCTGCAGCAAATGTTTAGCTGTCGTTTTACCAGTTCCACAATTGCATTCATCGGTATCTCCTATCTTTAGTTTATTGAACAAGTGGTGTTTCAGCCTGTTATGTCCTGTGCGGAGTCTGAAGATTGCTACTTGTTCTCTTCGGTCGAGTTTGTAATATGCATCATCCTTCTGGTGACCTGGATGCTCTGATTCCCATTTGGTTCTATAAGTGCTTTTTATCAACCTCTTTGCCTCGTTATAGGTTATGTCTATGTCAGGCTGTGGTAATCGTCCGCCCTCTTTTGCCAGTCTGTCAGCCTCTTCATTTCCAGGTATACTGCAATATGATGGTATCCACTGTATTACAACTTTTTTGGATTTCTGGCATAGACCATGGAGTGCTGCTCTTAGGTCAGCTAGTTCTGTGCTGTAATTGCTCTTCAGTATTGAGACAGCTGACTTTGCATCTGTAAAGATAGCTATTTGCGTCTCTTTATTTTCCCCCATCGAGAGCATTTCTGCTGCAGTTTTCAGAGCCTCTACCTCCGCTTTGAAGTTACTTGAAAACTTTCCAGTTGCCACTGAATGTGTTTTTTTCACTCCATTTTTTAAATTTAGGAGAATTCCTCCTCCTCCATTCTCTACTGAATTTTTGGCTGATCCATCTGTATATGCATGGGTCCAATTGCTGCTTGGGTAATGTTCTTTTATGTAGTTTATGGTTATTTCTCTTCTTTCGGTTTCTTCTTCTTCGTTCATCCGGAGTTTTTTTTCGGATGTGATTGCGTTGTGCCTGTTTACAGCAGAGCTGCGTTCTTGCGCCGTTAGGCCGACACATCCGACTTCTGCGGGCATTTGTTGACCGGGTTAACCTTCCCGGGGGTTTCTTAGGACGTTTGACTCTCACTGTTGTGGTGTTATCCCCCATCCCAGCTGGTCCATATAGAACAGCCAAAGATCCTGGTCAGCCCTCAAGGGAAGGCAGGGGCAGACCATGGGCATTCCCCGCCATCCAAGGAGGCTTCCATACTTGCAGAGCCGATACATAGCGCTCTGGTACTGGGCTCACCCAAGGAATCGTCACGTCCTGCACATGGCTGCTTAGCCTCACTTCCGTATATTGGGCTTTCCGTTCACCATAGGCTGTTCTTCCGGAAACCAGAAGTATGCAGTCTGCAGATGACATCCACACAGTGAGCTTTCGATTCGGACTTTCCATGTAATGGATTTGCTATCCAAGCAATATTCCATTTCGTGCCACTAGGACACTTTTCCACCTTTTATGAAGTCCACACAGTGGGCTTTAGATACGGACTTTCCACGTAATGGATTTGCTATCCAAGCAATATTCCATTTCATGCCACTAGGACACTTTTCCACCTTTTATGAAGCCCACACAATGGGCTTTTGATTCGGACTTTCCACGTAATGGATTTGCTATCCAAGCAATATTCCATTTCGTGCCACTAGGACTATTTTCCACCTTTTATGAAGCCCACACAGCGAGCTTTCGATTTGGACTTTCCACATAATGGATTTGCTATCCAAGCAATATTCCATTTCATGCCTCTGGGTCTTCATGCACCTTTAAATGTCAACCTGTATGTAGTTAAAGTAAGCTGCGGTCAACTTGAGCTTGTTGATATCTCCATAGAGCTTGTCCTCAAATGAAGCAGGTGTGGGCCAAAATATCTTTCTCTGTTCTGCATACGTTGGGCAATCCTGCAGCAAATGTTTTGCTGTCATTTTTCCAGTTCTACAATTACATTCATCGGTATCTCCTATCTTTAGTTTATTGAACAAGTGGTATTTCAGCCTGTTATGTCCTGTGCTGAGTCTGAAGATTGCTACTTGTTCTCTTCGGTCGAGTTTGTAATATGCATCATCCTTCTGATGGCCTGGATGCTCTGATTCCCATTTGGTTCTATAAGTGCTTTTTATCGACCTCTTTGCCTCATTATAGGTTATGTCTATGTCAGGCTGTGGTAGTCGTCCGCCCTCTTTTGCCAGTCTGTCAGCCTCTTCGTTTCCAGGTATACTGCAATGTGATGGGATCCACTGTATTACAACTTTTTTGGATTTCTGGCATAGACCATGGAGTGCTGCTCTTAGGTCATTTAGTTCTGTGCTGTTATTGCTCTTCAGTATTGAGACAACTGATTTTGCATCTGTGAAGATAGCTATTTGCTTCTCTTTATTTTCCTCCATCAGGAGCATTTCTGCTGCAGTTTTCAAAGCCTCTACCTCCGCTTTGAAGTTACTTGAAAATTTTCCAGTTGCCATTGAATGTGTTTTTTTCACTCCATTTTTTAAATTTAGGAGAATTCCTCCTCCTCCATTCTCTATTGAATTTTTGGCTGATCCATCTGTATATGCATGGGTCCAATTCCTGCTTGGGTAATGTTCTTTTATGTAGTTTAGGGTTATTTCTCTTCTTTCGGTTTCATGCTGAGTGTTCTTTTTCTCAATACCAGGAATGTTTTCTATCATCTCAGGCAGTTGCTGCTGTCTCCAAGCTGGGAACTTGTCTGCATTGTAAATAGGTTTGACTGTTGATATGTTAAGTATGGGATCTGCCCTAATTTTTCGTTTTGCAGTTTCTACAAAGTTGCTACGCTTCAGTCGTCCCTTTCCAAAACCACTAAACCTTTTATACATAGGGTGGTCTGTCAATCTTCTAAATTTTTCTGCTTGTTGCTGGGCTCTGCTATCTCTTCTATCCTGCATTGGTTGTAAACAAGTGATCTTTTCAAGTTCATTAATAGGCGTTGTCTTCAAGCTTCCAGTTATGATTCGCATTCCTTGATTTTGGACTCTACTTATTTTGTTAAAGTTTGACTTAGCTGCTGTTGCCCAAGCTGCAATGCCATATTCCAGTACTGGCCTCACCCGTCCAGTATATAACTTCTTGAGAACTTTCTCATCTGCTCCCCACGTTGTACCAGCAAGCTTTTTCATGATTGCCATTCTTTGCTTTGCTCTTGTTCGATTTTTCTCAACCTGTGTTTTCCATGTCAGGCGACGATCAAAGGTGACTCCGAGATAGTTTGGATTTTCTTCATGGCGCAATATTTTTCCATTCAATACCAGCTTAGGTTGTTGAGTTTTATTTGAGAGGGAGAACACTGTGCATGTTGTTTTCTCCTCACTTATCTTCACTAGCCATGATTTTGACCAGTCCTCTAGTGCTAATAAGGCTTGCTGTATTCTGCTGTTAGCTGTACTAATATATTCTTCAGATGTCCATATGGCTAGGTCATCTGCAAAGGATGATGTGTGTACTCTGGCTGGAAAATTTTCTGTGATGTCGTTTATATATGCTAGGAATAATGTTGGTGAAAGAACTCCTCCTTGGGGGACACCTTGCCCCAACAGCATCATTTTGCTGGTTTGTCCTTGTACTTTTGTCCTGGCAGTTCTGTTCTCAAGGTAGTGGCTGATCCATTTATACATTTTTCCACAAACATGCATGTTTTGCAGTTTTACTTTCAGTCCTTCCTTCCATACTTTATCAAATGCTTTTTCTAAATCTATCCAGACTGCTAGTGTGTGCTTTTTCTCTTGGAAGGCATCCTCTATTTCCTGAGCTATATAGGTTATTTGATCTTCAGTGGATCTGTACTTTCTGAATCCTGCTTGGTGTGGTGTTAAGAGTTTGTTGTTCTTCCAGATGCCATGTTAGCCTGCCATTGATAATGCGTTCCATTAATTTTCCTACACAGCTAAGTAGTCTGATAGGTCGATCGCCATTTGGTTCTTCCAGGTCTTTTCCTTTCTTTGGGACTGGTATTAGTATAGCTTCCTTCCATGCCTGTGGGACTATTCCTCTCTTCCAGCTGTTATTTAGGACTGCTAGTAGTTTCTTCTTTGCCTTGGTGCCTAGTCCTATTAGCATTTCATTTGTGATTCCATCCTTTCCTGGTGATTTCTTCTTTTTTAGGGTATTCATTGCCTGTTCTTCTTCTTCTTCTTCTTCGTTCATCCGGAGTTTTTTTTTCGGACGTGATTGCGTTGTGCCTGTCCACAGCAGAGCTGCGTTCTTGCGCCGTTAGGTCGACACATCCGACTTCTGCGGGCATTTGTTGACCGGGTTAACCTTCCCGGGGGTTTCTTAGGACGTTTGGCTCTCACTGTTGTGGTGTTATCCCCCATCCCAGCTGGCCCATATAGAACAGCCAAAGACATCCTGGTCAGCCCTCAAGGGAAGGCAGGGGCAGACCATGGGCATTCCCCGCCATCCAAGGAGGCTTCCATACTTGCAGAGCCAACACACAGCGCTCTGGTACTGGGCTCACCCAAGGAATCGTCACGTCCTGCACATGGCTGCTTAGCCTCACTTCCGTATATTGGGCCTTCCGTTCACCATAGGCTGTTCTTCCGGAAACCAGAAGTATGCAGTCTGCAGATGACATCCACACAGTGAGCTTTCGATTCGGACTTTCCACATAATGGATTTGCTATCCAAGCAATATTCCATTTCGTGCCACTAGGACACTTTTTCCACCTTTTATGAAGCCCACACAGTGTGCTTCGATTCGGACTTTCCACGTAATGGATTTGCTATCCAAGCAATATTCCATTTCGTGCCACTGGGACACTTTTTCCATCTTTTATGAAGCCCACACAGTGAGCTTCTGGTTCGGACTTTCCACGTAATGGATTTGCTATCCAAGCAATATTCCATTTCATGCCTCTGGGGCGCTTTTGTAACCGACATACCTGTGGTATGAAGTGCGGCAGTCTAAATACTTCTTCATGCACCTTTAGATGTCAACCTGAATGTAGTTAAAGTAAGCTGCAGTCAACTTGAGCTTGTTGATATCTCCATAGAGCTTGTCCTCAAATGAAGCAGGTGTGGGCCAAAATATCTTTCTCTGTCCTGCATATATTGGGCACTCCTGCAGCAAATGTTTAGCTGTCGTTTTACCAGTTCCACAATTGCATTCATCGGTATCTCCTATCTTTAGTTTATTGAACAAGTGGTGTTTCAGCCTGTTATGTCCTGTGCGGAGTCTGAAGATTGCTACTTGTTCTCTTCGGTCGAGTTTGTAATATGCATCATCCTTCTGGTGACCTGGATGCTCTGATTCCCATTTGGTTCTATAAGTGCTTTTTATCAACCTCTTTGCCTCGTTATAGGTTATGTCTATGTCAGGCTGTGGTAATCGTCCGCCCTCTTTTGCCAGTCTGTCAGCCTCTTCATTTCCAGGTATACTGCAATATGATGGTATCCACTGTATTACAACTTTTTTGGATTTCTGGCATAGACCATGGAGTGCTGCTCTTAGGTCAGCTAGTTCTGTGCTGTAATTGCTCTTCAGTATTGAGACAGCTGACTTTGCATCTGTAAAGATAGCTATTTGCGTCTCTTTATTTTCCCCCATCGAGAGCATTTCTGCTGCAGTTTTCAGAGCCTCTACCTCCGCTTTGAAGTTACTTGAAAACTTTCCAGTTGCCACTGAATGTGTTTTTTTCACTCCATTTTTTAAATTTAGGAGAATTCCTCCTCCTCCATTCTCTACTGAATTTTTGGCTGATCCATCTGTATATGCATGGGTCCAATTGCTGCTTTGGTAATGTTCTTTTATGTAGTTTATGGTTATTTCTCTTCTTTCGGTTTCTTCTTCTTCGTTCATCCGGAGTTTTTTTTCGGATGTGATTGCGTTGTGCCTGTTTACAGCAGAGCTGCGTTCTTGCGCCGTTAGGCCGACACATCCGACTTCTGCGGGCATTTGTTGACCGGGTTAACCTTCCCGGGGGTTTCTTAGGACGTTTGACTCTCACTGTTGTGGTGTTATCCCCCATCCCAGCTGGTCCATATAGAACAGCCAAAGATCCTGGTCAGCCCTCAAGGGAAGGCAGGGGCAGACCATGGGCATTCCCCGCCATCCAAGGAGGCTTCCATACTTGCAGAGCCGATACATAGCGCTCTGGTACTGGGCTCACCCAAGGAATCGTCACGTCCTGCACATGGCTGCTTAGCCTCACTTCCGTATATTGGGCTTTCCGTTCACCATAGGCTGTTCTTCCGGAAACCAGAAGTATGCAGTCTGCAGATGACATCCACACAGTGAGCTTTCGATTCGGACTTTCCATGTAATGGATTTGCTATCCAAGCAATATTCCATTTCGTGCCACTAGGACACTTTTCCACCTTTTATGAAGTCCACACAGTGGGCTTTAGATACGGACTTTCCACGTAATGGATTTGCTATCCAAGCAATATTCCATTTCATGCCACTAGGACACTTTTCCACCTTTTATGAAGCCCACACAATGGGCTTTTGATTCGGACTTTCCACGTAATGGATTTGCTATCCAAGCAATATTCCATTTCGTGCCACTAGGACTATTTTCCACCTTTTATGAAGCCCACACAGCGAGCTTTCGATTTGGACTTTCCACATAATGGATTTGCTATCCAAGCAATATTCCATTTCATGCCTCTGGGTCTTCATGCACCTTTAAATGTCAACCTGTATGTAGTTAAAGTAAGCTGCGGTCAACTTGAGCTTGTTGATATCTCCATAGAGCTTGTCCTCAAATGAAGCAGGTGTGGGCCAAAATATCTTTCTCTTTTCTGCATACGTTGGGCAATCCTGCAGCAAATGTTTTGCTGTCATTTTTCCAGTTCTACAATTACATTCATCGGTATCTCCTATCTTTAGTTTATTGAACAAGTGGTATTTCAGCCTGTTATGTCCTGTGCGGAGTCTGAAGATTGCTACTTGTTCTCTTCGGTCGAGTTTGTAATATGCATCATCCTTCTGATGGCCTGGATGCTCTGATTCCCATTTGGTTCTATAAGTGCTTTTTATCGACCTCTTTGCCTCATTATAGGTTATGTCTATGTCAGGCTGTGGTAGTCGTCCGCCCTCTTTTGCCAGTCTGTCAGCCTCTTCGTTTCCAGGTATACTGCAATGTGATGGGATCCACTGTATTACAACTTTTTTGGATTTCTGGCATAGACCATGGAGTGCTGCTCTTAGGTCATTTAGTTCTGTGCTGTTATTGCTCTTCAGTATTGAGACAACTGATTTTGCATCTGTGAAGATAGCTATTTGCTTCTCTTTATTTTCCTCCATCAGGAGCATTTCTGCTGCAGTTTTCAAAGCCTCTACCTCCGCTTTGAAGTTACTTGAAAATTTTCCAGTTGCCATTGAATGTGTTTTTTTCACTCCATTTTTTAAATTTAGGAGAATTCCTCCTCCTCCATTCTCTATTGAATTTTTGGCTGATCCATCTGTATATGCATGGGTCCAATTCCTGCTTGGGTAATGTTCTTTTATGTAGTTTAGGGTTATTTCTCTTCTTTCGGTTTCATGCTGAGTGTTCTTTTTCTCAATACCAGGAATGTTTTCTATCATCTCAGGCAGTTGCTGCTGTTTCCAAGCTGGGAACTTGTGTGCATTGTGTATGGGCTTGACTGTTGATATGTTAAGTATAGGATCTGCCCTAATCCTTCGTTTTGCAGTTTCTACAAAGTTGCTACGCTTCAGTCTTCCCTTTCCAAAACCATTAAATCTGTTGTACATAGGGTGGTCTGTCAATCTTCTAAATTTTTCTGCTTGTTGCTGGGCTCTGCTATCTCTTCTATCCTGCATTGGTTGTAAACAAGTGATCTTTTCTAGTTCATTAATAGGCGTTGTCTTCAGGCTTCCAGTTATGATTCGCATTCCTTGGTTTTGGACTCTACTTATTTTGTTAAAGTTTGACTTAGCTGCTGTTGCCCAAGCTGCAATGCCATATTCCAGTACTGGCCTCACCCGTCCAGTATATAACTTCTTGAGAACTTTCTCATCTGCTCCCCACGTTGTACCAGCAAGCTTTTTCATGATTGCCATTCTCTGCCTTCCTCTTGTTCGATTTTTCTCAACCTGTGTCTTCCATGTCAGGCGACGATCAAAGGTGACTCCTAGATAGTTTGGATTTTCTTCATGGCGCAATATTTTTCCATTCAATACCAGCTTAGGTTGCTGAGTTTTAGTTGAGAGGGAGAATACTGTGCATGTTGTTTTCTCCTCACTTATCTTCACTAGCCATGATTTTGACCAGTCCTCTATCGCTAATAGGGCTTGCTGTATTCTGCTGTTAGCTGTACTAATATATTCTTCAGATGTCCATATGGCTAGGTCATCTGCAAAGGATGATGTGTGTACTCTGGCTGGAAAATTTTCCGTGATGTCGTTTATATATGCTAGGAATAATGTTGGTGAAAGAACTCCTCCTTGGGGGACACCTTGCTCCAACAGCATCATTTTGCTGGTTTGTCCTTGTACTTTTGTCCTGGCAGTTCTGTTCTCAAGGTAGTGGCTGATCCATTTGTACATTTTCAAACATGCATTTTTTGCAGTTTTACTTTCAGTCCTTCCTTCCATACTTTATCAAATGCTTTTTCTAAATCTATCCAGACCGTTAGTGTGTGCTTTTTCTCTTGGAAGGCATCCTCTATTTCCTGAGCTATATAGGTTATTTGATCTTCAGTGGATCTGTACTTTCTGAATCCTGCTTGGTGAGGTGTTAAGAGTTGGTTTTCTTTCAGATGCCATGTTAGCCTGCCATTGATAATGCGTTCCATTAATTTTCCTACACAGCTAAGAAGACTGATAGGTCGATAGCCATTTGGTTCTTCCAGGTCTTTTCCTTTCTTTGGGACTGGTATTAGTATAGCTTCCTTCCATGCCTGTGGGACTATTCCCCTCTTCCAGCTGTAATTTAGGACTGCTAGTAGTTTCTTTTTTGCCTTAGTGCCTAGTCCTATTAGCATTTCATTTGTGATTCCATCCTTTCCTGGTGATGTCTTCTTTTTTAGGGTAGTCATTGCCTGTTCCATTTCTTCCATTGTTAGATTTGCCATCATATATTCTGCTGCTGTCTCTGTATATCTATGATGTATCTGTTTGTCTTTGATTGCTTTCTTCTGTTCGGCTGTAATATCAATGTGGTTTGCACTGGCATAGTGTTCCATTAGTTCATTTGCAGCCTTTTTTCCTGTAAGCAAGGCATTTCCTTGTTTAATTGTTATTTGTTTGTTTCTAGGTCCTTCATTGTTCATGGCTTTCACTAGTTTCCATAGTTTGTTTCCATCCCTGTCAAAATTCAGGTTTTCTGTTTTTTTCCTCCAACAATCTCTTGTTGTTTGATTTACTGTTGTTTTATATTTTGCTGAGATGGCTTTGAGAGAGATGTTCGCTTCAGTTGTTTGTTCTCTCTCTGCGGTCTTCCTAGCATCTTCAACTTTGTCCTCCAAAATTTTTAGTTCCTCAGTCCAGTATGGTTTGTAATTTTTCCTCGCTCCTCTTGGAATAGACTCAGTGGCCGCCTGTATTATTGCTCTGTTTAGACTTTCCACCATTTGCTTCATGTTGCCATATCGTGTATTTATGTTTTCACAATATTTGTCTGTTAGTATGGAAAATCTGTCCCAATCTGCTCGTTTGTAATTCCAGCGAGGCAAAGGCTTTTGCTCCTGTGGAACATACTCCATATTTATTACAAGCTTGATTGGTCTGTGGTCACTACCTGCTAATTGGTCAAGCACATGGCGATCGATTTTGTGGAGGATGTCTCCTGTGCAGAAAGCTAAGTCTGGAGTAGAAGTGGTAATCCATCTTCTGGAGTAGAAGCTCGGTGTGTCATCCGCTTTGTTGAGTAGATGGAGATTTGAGTCTATTTCCCAGTCCTCCACTTCATCTCCTCTTTTGTCAGTATCTGGGTATCCCCATCTTTCTGAGCGGCTATTAAAGTCTCCGACAACAATGCAATTTTATTCAGTTATTTCCATGTTTGAGAGTGTAAGATCCTTATCTGCCGGGCTATACAGATTGTAAATTCTTATTTTCATGTCCTTTATCATTATATCAACACCTATAATTTCCGTTTGGTTGTCAGAGATCACAGATAATTCGCTGCAAGGTATTGTATTTCGTGTAAGTATTACAACTCCTCCTTTGTGTCCTTCACGGTCAAAACGTGTGGCCTGATATCCCTCGACTGAAAATGTGCGATTGGCGTTGAGGTGTGTCTCTTGAATGCATGCCACATCTATTCTATCTTTATGAAGACGCTGTGTTAGGGAGGCTTTCTTGTTATAAACTCCTTCGGCATTCCATTGTAGTATGTTGAGAGTCCGGGGTGTTTGGTCAATAGCTCTTAACCTACTCCTCTGTGCCTTGACTCCACAGCACAGGGGAAGGTGACCACCAGTAGTCATAGGTGGACCCCCTCGAGGCAGGGGGCCCGGCACTATCACCGCCTGATGGGACTTCACGGGATTAGCACCATAACGATTAATTTTCATCTGTGGCATCATGAAATGATAAAGTTACGTTGCACTTCTTTGTCAAGCCTGTGGCTCAGTACATCCGATTTCGACAAGCATTTTTCGGGATGCTTTCCCTAGCCTTTGACTGTCCCCAGTCTACCTACAAGGTAGCAGGTTTGTGCGTCACTTCGTTTGGTCCCTCTCCCTTTACCTGTCCGACATGGGTGACCCTACCAGTAGCTGTGCTACCGTCGGCATAGCTCTTGGGGTCATTGGAACGCTCAAGCCCCTCTACCTCGTCAAGGTGGACGCACGGCAGAGGGGCATTGCCTGTTCCATTTCTTCCATTGTTAGGTTTGCCATCATATATTCTGCTGCTTTCTCTGTATTTCTATGATGTATCTGTTTGTCTTTGATTGCTTTCTTCTGATCGGTTGTAATATCAATGTGGTTTGCATTTGCATAGTGTTCCATGAGTGCATTCGCAGCCTTTTTTCCTGTAAGCAATGCATTTCCTTGTTTAATTGTTATTTGTTTGTTTCTAGGTCCTTCATTGTTCATGGCTTTCACTAGTTTCCATAGTTTGTTTCCATCCCTGTCGAAATTCAGGTTTTCTGTCTTTTCCCTCCAACAATCTCTTTTTGTTTGATTTACTGTTCTTTTATATTTTGCTGAGATGGCTTTGAGAGAGATGTTCGCTTCAATTGTTTGTTCTCTCTCTGCTGTCTTCCTGGCATCTTCAACTTTGTCCTCCAAACTTTGTAGTTCTTCAGTCCAGTATGGTTTGTAATTTTTCCTCGCTCCTCTTGGAATGGACTCAGTGGCTGCCTGTATTATCACTCTGTTTAGACTTTCCACCATTTGCTTTATGTTGCCATATCGTGTATTTATGTTTTCACAATATTTGTCTGTTAGTATGGCAAATCTGTCCCAATCTGCTCGTTTGTAATTCCAGCGGGGCAAGGGCTTTTGCTCCTGTGGAACATACTCCATATTCATTACAAGCTTGATTGGTCTGTGGTCACTACCTGCTAATTGGTCCAGCACATTTCGATCGATTTTGTGGAGGATGTCTCCTGTGACACCAGGAGCAATTGATTGTGAAGATTTTCGTACAATTATCCTTATAAACCATATCACTAAGCTTCTACTCAGAATCATAATGAGAAGAATCAAAAAGAAAATAAAAATGGAAATTAGTGAAGAACAGTATGGATTTGTGGAAGGAAAGGGCACAAACAATGCAATTTATACATTACGGACACTAATAGAAAGGTCAATAGAGAAACAGAGAGACATATATTTGTGCTTCATAGATTATACTAAGGCATTTGATAAAGTAAAACATGATGAACTGATTAAAATGTTGGAAGATATCAACGTTGATGGAAAAGATTTAAGAATAATAAAGAATGTTTACTGGAACCAAGTAGCAGCAATTAAAATGGGAAATAAAGAGGGTAGTTACGAACGGATAAAGCTAGGAGTACGACAAGGGTGTGTCTTGTCACCAGATCTTTTCTCCCTGTATAGCGAAATAATAATGAGAGAGATCAAAGAGATGCCAGGAATACTAGTTGGAGGTTATAATATAAATAATATACGCTATGCAGATGACACAGTATTGGTGGCGGATAATTCAACAGACCTACAACAATTATTAGACGTTGTAGTAACAGAGAGTGCAAGGAAAGGACTCTCCTTGAATATCAAGAAAACAGTAACAATGGTAATATCAAAGAAAATGGTGACACCAAAATGTGACATAGAAATAGAAGGGAAAATCCTTAACCAAGTTGATAATTTTAGATACCTAGGGGCATTTATAACATCAGATGGAAGATGTACAACAGAGATTAGGAGCAGAATAGGGCAGGCAAAAGCCGCATTTCAGAAAATGAAGAGTATCTTATGCAATAAGTCACTATCACTGAATGTAAGAAAGCGAGTGCTGAAATGCTATGTAGAACCAGTTTTGCTGTACGGCAGTGAATCTTGGAACGTAAATGAACAAATTAAGAAGAAATTAGAAGCAACAGAGATGTGGTTCCTGAGACGAATGTTGCGAATTCCTTGGACTGCCAGAGTAACTAACGACGACTGCCTGAAACAGGCTAATGAAACTAGAACATTATAAACAACAATAAGACAGAGACAAACATCTTTCTTCGGTCACGTGATGAGAAGAGAGGCATTGGAGAACATCGTAACAACTGGAAAGATCGAGGGGAAGAGAGGCAGAGGTAGACCAAGAGAAGTGATGCTGGATGGATTGAGACGGTGGCATGGAGGAATATCAGCACCAGAGTTGATCCAGAAAACCAAAGACCGAGATCTATGGAGAGCCATGAACGCCTACGCCAGCCGGCACGGCACTTGATGATGATGATGTCTCCTGTGCAGAAAGCTAAGTCTGGAGTAGAAGTGGTAAGCCATCTTCTGGAGTAGAAGCTCGGTGTGTCATCCGCTTTGTTGAGTAGATGGAGATTTGAGTCTATTTCCCAGTCTTCCAATTCATCTCCTCTTTTGTCAGTATCTGGGTATCCCCATCTTTCTGAACGGCTATTAAAGTCTCCGACAATAATGCAGTTTGTGTCAGTTATTTTCATGTTTGAGAGTGTAAGGTCCTTATCTGCTGGGCTATACAGATTGTAGATTCTTATTTTCACGTCCTTTATCATTATATCAACACCTATAATTTCTGATTGGTTGTCAGAGATCACAGATATTTCGCTGCAAGGTATTGTATTTCGTGTAAGTATTACAACTCCTCCTTTGTGTCCTTCGCGGTCGAAGCGTGTGGCCTGATATCCTCTGACTGAGAATTTGTGATTGGCGTTGAGGTGTGTCTCTTGAATGCATGCCACATCTATTCTATCTTTATGAAGACGCTGTGTTAGGGAGTCTTTCTTCTTGTAAACTCCTTCGGCATTCCACTGTAGTATGTTGAGTGTCCGGGGTATTTGGTCAATAGCTCTTAACCTACTCCTCTGTGCCTTGACTCCACAGCACAGGGGAAGGTGACCACCAGTAGTCATGGGTGGACCCCCTCGAGGCAGGGGGCCCGGCACTATCGCCGCCTGATGGGACTTCACGGGATTAGCACCATAACGATTAATTTTGATTTGTGACATCATGAATTAAGTTACGTTGCACTGTTTGTCAAGCCTGTGGCTCAGTACATCCGATTTCGACAAGCATTTATTCGGGATGCTTTCCCTAGCCTTTGACTGTCCCCAGTCTACCTACAAGGCAGCAGGTTTTACGTTGCACTGCTTTGTCAAGCCTGTGGCTCAGTACATCCGATTTCGACAAGCATTTATTCGGGGTGCTTTCCCTAGCCTTTGACTGTCCCCAGTCTACCTACAAGGCAGCAGGTTTGTGTGTCTCTTCGTCTGGTCCCTCTCCATTGACCTGTCCGACATGGGTGGCCCTACCAGTAGCTGTGCTACCGTCGGCATAGCTCTTGGGGTCATTGGGACGCATAAGCCCCTCTACCTCGTCACGGTGGACACACAGCAGAGGGGATTTACTTGTATATTACATTGTGGTATTTCTTTCTTTATGTGACGACCATAATCTGTGTCTTTTTTACAATTTAGTTATAACTCCAATTGTTCACAGTAAGCAACTGTATCATCTGCATATCTAATGTTATTGATATTTCGTCCTCCAATGATGATTCTTCTTCTTCTTCGTTCATCCGGAGTTTTTTTTTCCGGATGTGATTGCGTTGTGCCTGTTTACAGGAGAGCTGCGTTCTTGCGCCGTTAGGCCGACACATCCGACTTCTGCGGGCATTTGTTGACCGGGTTAACCTTCCCGGGGGTTTCTTAGGACGTTTGACTCTCACTGTTGTGGTGTTATCCCCCATCCCGGCTGGTCCATATAGAACAGCCAAAGATCCTGGTCAGCCCTCAAGGGAAGGCAGGGGCAGACCATGGGCATTCCCCGCCATCCAAGGAGGCTTCCATACTTGCAGAGCCGATACATAGCGCTCTGGTACTGGGCTCACCCAAGGAATCGTCACGTCCTGCACATGGCTGCTTAGCCTCACTTCCGTATATTGGGCCTTCCGTTCACCATAGGCTGTTCTTCCGGAAACCAGAAGTATGCAGTCTGCAGATGACATCCACACAGTGAGCTTTCGATTCGGACTTTCCATGTAATGGATTTGCTATCTAAGCAATATTCCATTTCGTGCCACTAGGACACTTTTCCACCTTTTATGAAGTCCACACAGTGGGCTTTAGATTCGGACTTTCCACGTAATAGATTTGCTATCCAAGCAATATTCCATTTCATGCCACTAGGACACTTTTCCACCTTTTATGAAGCCCACACAATGGGCTTTTGATATGGGCTTTTGATTCGGACTTTCCACGTAATGGATTTGCTATCCAAGCAATATTCCATTTCGTGCCACTAGGACACTTTTCCACCTTTTATGAAGCCCACACAGCGAGCTTTCGATTTGGACTTTCCACGTAATGGATTTGCTATCCAAGCAATATTCCATTTCATGCCTCTGGGTCTTCATGCACCTTTAAATGTCAACCTGTATGTAGTTAAAGTAAGCTGCGGTCAACTTGAGCTTGTTGATATCTCCATAGAGCTTGTCCTCAAATGAAGCAGGTGTGGGCCAAAATATCTTTCTCTGTTCTGCATAGATTGGGCAATCCTGCAGCAAATATTTTGCTGTCATTTTTCCAGTTCTACAATTACATTCATCGGTATCTCCTATCTTTAGTTTATTGAACAAGTGGTGTTTCAGCCTGTTATGTCCTGTGCGGAGTCTGAAGATTGTTACTTGTTCTCTTCGGTCGAGTTTGTAATATGCATCATCCTTCTGATGGCCTGGATGCTCTGATTCCCATTTGGTTCTATAAGTGCTTTTTATCAACCTCTTTGCCTCATTATAGGTTATGTCTATGTCAGGCTGTGGTAGTCGTCCGCCCTCTTTTGCCAGTCTGTCAGCCTCTTCGTTTCCAGGTATACTGCAATGTGATGGGATCCACTGTATTACAACTTTTTTGGATTTCTGGCATAGACCATGGAGTGCTGCTCTTAGGTCAGTTAGTTCTGTGCTGTTATTGCTCTTCAGTATTGAGACAGCTAACTTTGCATCTGTGAAGATAGCTATTTGCTTCTCTTTATTTTCCTCCATCAGGAGCATTTCTGCTGCAGTTTTCAAAGCCTCTACCTCCGCTTTGAAGTTACTTGAAAATTTTCCAGTTGCCATTGAATGTGTTTTTTTCACTCCATTTTTTAAATTTAGGAGAATTCCTCCTCCTCCATTCTCTATTGAATTTTTGGCTGATCCATCTGTATATGCATGGGTCCAATTCCTGCTTGGGTAATGTTCTTTTAAGTAGTTTAGGATTATTTCTCTTCTTTCGGTTTCATGCTGAGTGTTCTTTTTCTCAATACCAGGAATGTTTTCTATCATCTCAGGCAGTTGCTGCTGTCTCCAAGCTGGGAACTTGTCTGCATTGTAAATGGGCTTGACTGTTGATATGTTAAGTATAGGATCTGCCCTAATCCTTCGTTTTGCAGTTTCTACAAAGTTGCTACGCTTCAGTCTTCCCTTTCCAAAACCATTACATCTATTGTACATAGGGTGGTCTGTCAATCTTCTAAATTTTTCTGCTTGTTGCTGGGCTCTGCTATCTCTTCTATCCTGCATTGGTTGTAAACAAGTGATCTTTTCTAGTTCATTAATAGGCGTTGTCTTCAGGCTTCCAGTTATGATTCGCATTCCTTGGTTTTGGACTCTACTTATTTTGTTAAAGTTTGACTTAGCTGCTGTTGCCCAAGCTGCAATGCCATATTTCAGTACTGGCCTCACCAATCCAGTATATAACTTCTTGAGAACTTTCTCATCTGCTCCCCACGTTGTACCAGCAAGCTTTTCCATGATTGCCATTCTCTGCCTTGCTCTTGTTCGATTTTTCTCAACCTGTGTCTTCCGTGTCAGGCGACGATCAAAGGTGACTCCTAGATGGTTTGGATTTTCTTCATGGCGCAATATTTTTCCATTCAATACCAGCTTAGGTTGCTGAGTTTTATTTGAGAGGGAGAACACTGTGCATGTTGTTTTCTCCTCACTTATCTTCACTAGCCATGATTTTGACCAGTCCTCTAGCGCTAATAAGGCTTGCTGTATTCTGCTGTTAGCTGTACTAATATATTCTTCAGATGTCCATATGGCTAGGTCATCTGCAAAAGAGGATGTGTGTACTCTGGCTGGAAAATTTTCTGTGATGTCATTTATATATGCTAGGAATAATGTTGGTGAAAGAACTCCTCCTTGGGGTACACCTTGCTCCAGCAGCATCATTTTGCTTGTTTGTCCTTGTACTTTTGTCCTGGCAGTTCTGTTCTCAAGGTAGTGGCTGATCCATTTATACATTTTTCCACAAACATGCATGTTTTGCAGTTTTACTTTCAGTCCTTCCTTCCATACTTTATCAAATGCTTTTTCTAAATCTATCCAGACTGCTAGTGTGTGCTTTTTCTCTTGGAAGGCATCCTCTATTTCCTGAGCTATATAGGTTATTTGATCTTCAGTGGATCTGTACTTTCTGAATCCTGCTTGGTGAGGTGTTAAGAGTTTGTTTTCTTCCAGATGCCATGTTAGCCTGCCATTGATAATGCGTTCCATTAATTTTCCTACACAGCTAAGTAGACTGATAGGTCGATAGCCATTTGGTTCTTCCAGGTTTTTTCCTTTCTTTGGGACTGGTATTAGTATAGCTTCCTTCCATGCCTGTGGGACTATTCCTCTCTTCCAGCTGTTATTTAGGACTGCTAGTAGTTTTTTCTTTGCCTTGGTGCCTAGTCCTATTAGCATTTCATTTGTGATTCCATCCTTTCCTGGTGATTTCTTCTTTTTTAGGGTATTCATTGCCTGTTCCATTTCTTCCATTGTTAGATTTGCCATCATATATTCTGCTGCTGTCTCTGTATTTCTATGATGTATCTGTTTGTCTTTGATTGCTTTCTTCTGTTCGGTTGTAATATCAATGTGGTTTGAATTTGCATAGTGTTCCATTAGTGCATTTGCAGCCTTTTTTCCTGTAAGCAAGGCATTTCCTTGTTTAATTGTTATTTGTTTGTTTCTAGGTCCTTCATTGTTCATGGCTTTCACTAGTTTCCATAGTTTGTTTCCATCCCTGTCAAAATTCAGGTTTTCTGTTTTTTCCCTCCAACAATCTCTTGTTGTTTGATTTACTGTTCCTTTATATTTTGCTGAGATGGCTTTGAGAGAGATGTTTGCTTCAATTGTTTGTTCTCTCTCTGCTGTCTTCCTGGCATCTTTAACTTTGTCCTCCAAACTTTGTAGTTCTTCAGTCCAGTTTGGTTTGTAATTTTTCCTCGCTCCTCTTGGAATGGGCTCAGTGGCTGCCTGTATTATCGCTCTGTTTAGACTTTCCACCATTTGCTTTATGTTGCCATATCGTGTATTTATGTTTTCACAATATTTGTCTGTTAGTATGGCAAATCTGTCCCAATCTGCTCGTTTGTAATTCCAGCGGGGCAAGGGCTTTTGCTCCTGTGGAACATACTCCATATTCATTTCAAGCTTGATTGGTCTGTGGTCACTACCTGCTAATTGGTCCAGCACATGGCGATCGATTTTGTGGAGGATGTCTCCTGTGCAGAAAGCTAAGTCTGGAGTAGAAGTGGTAAGCCATCTTCTGGAGTAGAAGCTCGGTGTGTCATCCGCTTTGTTGAGTAGATGGAGATTTTAGTCTATTTCCCAGTCCTCCAATTCATCTCTCTTTTGTCAGTATCTGGGTATCCCCATCTTTCTGAACGGCTATTAAAGTCTCCGACAATAATGCAGTTTGTGTCAGTTATTTTCATGTTTGAGAGTGTAAGATCCTTATCTGCTGGGCTATATAGATTGTAGATTCTTATTTTCACGTTCTTTATCATTATATCAACACCTATAATTTCCGTTTGGTTGTCAGAGATCACAGATACTTCGCTGCAAGGTATTGTATTTCTTGTAAGTATTACAACTCCACCTTTGTGTCCTTCGCGGTCGAAACGTGTGGCCTGATATCCTCTGACTGAGAATTTGTGATTGGCGTTGAGGTGTGTCTCTTGAATGCATGCCACATCTATTCTATCTTTATGAAGACGCTGTGTTAGGGAGTCTTTCTTCTTGTAAACTCCTTCGGCATTCCACTGTAGTATGTTGAGTGTCCGGGGTATTTGGTCAATAGCTCTTAACCTACTCCTCTGTGCCTTGACTCCACAGCACAGGGGAAGGTGACCACCAGTAGTCATGGGTGGACCCCCTCGAGGCAGGGGGCCCGGCACTATCGCCGCCTGATGGGACTTCACGGGATTAGCACCATAACGATTAATTTTGATTTGTGACATCATGAATTAAGTTACGTTGCACTGTTTGTCAAGCCTGTGGCTCAGTACATCCGATTTCGACAAGCATTTATTCGGGATGCTTTCCCTAGCCTTTGACTGTCCCCAGTCTACCTACAAGGCAGCAGGTTTTACGTTGCACTGCTTTGTCAAGCCTGTGGCTCAGTACATCCGATTTCGACAAGCATTTATTCGGGGTGCTTTCCCTAGCCTTTGACTGTCCCCAGTCTACCTACAAGGCAGCAGGTTTGTGTGTCTCTTCGTCTGGTCCCTCTCCCTTGACCTGTCCGACATGGGTGGCCCTACCAGTAGCTGTGCTACCGTCGGCATAGCTCTTGGGGTCATTGGGACGCACAAGCCCCTCTACCTCGTCACGGTGGACACACAGCAGAGGGGATTTACTTGTATATTACATTGTGGTATTTCTTTCTTTATGTGACGACCATAATCTGTGTCTTTTTACAATTTAGTTATAACTCCAGTTGTTCACAGTAAGCAACTGTATCATCTGCATATCTAATGTTATTGATATTTCGTCCTCCAATGATGATTCCATTTATATCTTCTACATTTCTGAAAATATTTTCACTGTAAAAGGGAAAAAAGATCTGGAGACATTACACATCCCTGCCTAACACCTCTCTTAATAGGTTGATATTGTCCCACTTCATTATTAATCCTTAAGGCAGATGTCAAAAAGCTAGTGCACTTACATGTCAACTATCACCCTTACTGAAGCATCCAAACATACCCATGTCCGCAAAACGACAGATAATAAACAGCATATTCACACCAACCCTATGCTATCAATCTCAAACCTGGACTTTATCCAAATTAAACCTTCGTAACTCCCCCGATGTGTCTCCACCTTGACGTGGTGGGGGAGCTTGCGTGTCCCATAGACCCCATTTGCATGCCGATGGGTGAAAAATTACATATCGGACAGCTTATGGGATAGGGACCAGACTAAGAGAGACACAACCTGCTGCTCTGCAGGCATAGACTGAGGATAGCAGTCAAAATTTAAATGAGGTGCACAAAGGCAGAATTTCTTGGTCCGGACAAAACTCTTAAGGCTCCCTGTCGAGGGCTGTGGCTGAACGCCTCTAAGCCACAAACCCTCGGATCTTAGAGCCAGGCTGATACCCGTCTACCGGAAAATAGAAACATGATACTGAGCAAGCTACATGCTCAGGTCTGATACATGTTCGAAGGCTCCCAGCTGGGGGATATGAGAGTTTCCCGGATGAAGGGGCCTGGCCGTTTCCCGTTCACTGCTGCACGAAGGTAAGGTGCTGAGCCGGCAGCACATGTAGCCTACCTCGTGAGCGAGTACAAAAAAGTCAGAAAAGTGCCCCAGTCGAAGGGTTACGGAAACTGTCTGTATCTAACTCATAGAGAGTGTAGACAAAAGTGGAATAATGTCTCATCAACGCAAGATGGAACGCACGGCGAGCGAACCTATTGCGTGGTCTGAAGTCACAAGCAAAAGCTTACCGAGTGGATGTCACTCGCAGTCTGACCGCTCCTGGTGTGTGATTGAGCGATCAGTGGCAAGTGGGATGCCCAACACATGGAAGTGAGGAACTAAAGCAGCCATGAGCAGGACGTGGAAACTCCTTGGGTGAGCCCAGTCTCAGAGCAATATGTGCCGGCTCTGCAATTATGGAAGCCTCCTTGGATAGCGAGGTAATGCCCATGGTCTGCCCCTGCCTTCCCTTGAGGGCAGACCACGATATCGTTGATCGTTCTATCTTGACCAGCTGAGATGTGGGTGACATTACAACAGTCTAACGTGTCTCGAAACCAGAGGAAGGCTAATCTCACTAAAAAATGCCCGCCGGAAGTCGGAAGTGTCGTCCTACGGGTGGCAAACTAAAAATTGACACTACGCATTTACGTCCGAGTGAAATGTCTCGTCCGAATGTCTCCCGTGCTAGGAACAGCTCTGACTACCTAGTTTCCGAATGCCGCTCTTGTTCGGAACAGCTCTGACTAGGTAGTTTTCCGAATGTCCGCCGTGCCTGGAACAGCTCTGATGGGTACAGGGACAAGCACATGTCCGAAAACTCGCTTAGTGGAAACCAACCGCAGAGCTGACTGGTTTGTGCAGGAACGGCCCAGGGCGAGCGAAATGCCCAATATATTGAAGTGAGGAATTAAAACAGCCATGAGCAGGACGTGACGATTCCCTCGGTAAACCCAGCACCAGAGCGTTATGTGCCGGCTCTGCAATTATGGAAGCCACCCAGGATGACGGAAAATGCTATGGACTGTCCCTGCCTTCACTTGAGGGATGACCGTGTAGTCTTCGACTGTTCCAACTAGACCAGCTGAGATGTGGACGGTACCACAAAAGTGAGAGTCTCCCAGGATTGCTAACCTGGTCAAAAATGCACGCTAAAAGTCGGATGTGTTGGCCTGAGGGTTTCGACCCGAGGGTGCCTAACCAGACACACCGCAATCACATCTGAAAAAATCACTCCGGATGAACGCAAAGAAGAAGAAGAAGAAACCTTCGTAAAATCAACACCTGCGAAATGAGATGCCTGAGGAGAGCTGCCAACTTAACAATCCGAGACCGAGTAAGAAATGCTACTATCAGACAGACTGTGGGATCAACACCTTGTGCCACATTTATCGAAAGACAGAAGATCAAGTGGTTTGGCCATGTCGTTAGAATGCAACATCAGCAACTACCATCACTGGCCTTACATCAAAGATCATCTGCGACGAGACCACGAGGACGTTCAAGAAGAAAATGGATTGACGACATCAGAGACATTGTACAACCACACGGAATGACACTATCCAGTGCCGTCCACCGGGCGCTGGAACGCAAATTATTCCTCCCCACGTCGCTTGACGGCAGAAGTGGAAGATGATGATGATGAAGGCAGCTTGTTGTTTCCAATATATGTTTTTAATAAGTCTAATGTCTTTCCCATCAATTTGTAGATCTGCAAGCATATCTACCATGTTGACATGTCTTACTCTATCTAAAGCCTTTGTGTGGTCAATAAAGCAAAGATGTATATCTTTGTTTACTTCTATATAACGTTCAATAACTGATCGCAGCATATACACAGCATTTACTGTACCCTTTCCTTCTACAAACCCACATTGTTCTTCCCCTATTTCAGGTTGTAATTTCTTCCTCACTCTTTGCATGATAGTTAGTATCAAACTCTTCGTGGTGTGACTCATTATACTAATTGTTTTATGTTGATCACATTCCAAGGCTCCTGATTTCTTTAGGATTGCAATAATCTAGAACAGTACAATACAAAATGTAAGTAAATTAATTTGTTGAATTAAACACACAATAAATTTACATTTAAAAAATAGAATGCATATATGTTTGTTTTTGTAGTTTTACTGCAGTATCTAAAAATACCTTTCCGTGTCATTATCTATTGTAACATTCTTCTAAAGTCAGGATCTTCTTTACGGTTGTTATGATACTTTATGTCGAACGACGTCACTACCCAATGGGCATTCCCGAGCGTGAACAACCTCCGATGTAGAGTTGAGTTGAGCTAAGAACCGACATCACTGCTCTCAGAACATTCCCATATGCGCTCCGTCCCCTCGTTCAACAGCCAGCGAAGAGTCACACTACTAATCGTTCCCACCTCTATCATACTGAAAGTTGTTACACTCACTGTTCCCATGAAGAGTGGGCTATGATATCTCCTCTCTTCACCTCGCCGTGTTTGACCAGGCTTCACTCCCAGGTGGTATAGTGCGGCTAGCGTCAGTGACTTCAGTACCTACCAGCCGTGTCAGTACCGCATTGACTATATCAGCCCTGCCCATGCTCCTTCCCGTGTGTATTCATGTGGTGTTAAGAGTGGAGTTGTACACATATTTTATCACAAGTCACAAACGATCAAATACAAGATTAGCATATTATTAAATTATCACTTCCAGAATGAAGTCTAAACTATGCTAGTTCAGATTATTATCAGTGCACTCTTCTGGACACCCATGTGTGTTCCACTCTCCTCTGTGATAGTTCCGCCATTGTAAACAAAGACTGACAATTTAGTGTTGACTGGCGATTTCTCTCTGTACAGAAACTGTGACAATTTTGTGTCGACTAATGACCTTCTCTGTATAGAGATTGGCACAAGTTTATGTCGACTGATGACCTCCTCTGTACAGAAACTGTGACCATTTGGTGTCGAAAATGACCTCCTCTGTACAGAAACTGTGACAATTTGATGTCAAAAATGATCTCCTCTGTACAGAAACTGTGACAATTTGGTGTCTAAAATGACCTCCTCTGTACAGAAACTGTGACAATTTGGTGTCGAAAATGACCTCCTCGCGCAAGAATTTGAATAAACACAACATATTACTAGATATCTCGAAAGAAAAAAAACCGCACATACATGTATGTAAACTTTTCGATCAAAGATTTTACCAAAGAATAGGGAAAATAAAAATTAAAAAATGAAAAAAAACACAAGTGAACTGCATTCAAGTGAGACCGATCCATTTAGAAAACTAGATAATGTCTATTTTAAGCTAAAGACAACGTTTCTGGATATAGCCTGGACACGGCTGGTGAACAAAATCAATGTTGCTGCTCTTAGTATCCGTCAACCACTAGATAGGTTAAGTTACGTCATCACTATATCTCGGTAAAACAACAGAGTATACACTAGACATGTACATACAGTTACAAATTAAAAAAAGAACTGAGTTCTGATGAAAGAACTATGAGTTTTGATGACAGAGCTCTGAGTTCTGACGAAAGAACAATGAGGTCTGATGAAATACTTATGAGTTCTGACGAAAGGGCTGAGTTTTGGTGAATGAGCTATGAGTTTAAATGAAAGAGCTATGGGTTTTGATGAAAGAGCTATGAGTTTTGATGAAAGAGCTGTGAGTTCTGATGAAAGAGCTATGAGTTTTGATGAAAGAGCTGTGAGTTCTGATGAAAGAGCTATGAGTTTTGATGACAGAGCTCTGAGTTCTGACGAAAGAACAATGAGGTCTGATGAAATACTTATGAGTTCTAATGAAAGGGCTGAGTTTTGGTGAATGAGCTATGAGTTTAAATGAAAGAGCTATGGGTTTTGATGAAAGAGCTATGAGTTTTGATGAAAGAGTTGTGAGTTCTGATGAAAGACCTATGAGTTCTGATGAAAGACCTATGAGTTCTGATGATCATTCTTCACTGGGACTAGTGCTAAGCGGACAAAGTTCTGGACCTCCTCGCTGTCATCATGACCCAGCTAGAACGATTAGCCAAGGTGCAGAATGAAGCAAGGAGACTCAAACACTGCTACACAAATGACATAGTGTGCCAGCCATGAGAAACATTCTTGATGTACCGGCAATGGCAATCAGGCACACAACTGCACAGGTTAAGGCGAAGATATATTGTGTCCGGCTGTGAGAAACATTCTTGATGTACCGACAATGACAATCAGACACACAACTGCACAGGTTAAGGCGACGATATATTGTGTCCGGCTGTGAGAAACATTCTTGATTGACCAACGATGACCACAAAGCATATAATTGCACAGGTTAAGGCGAAGATTAACATTAACTCGACAAGTGTAGACGCCCGCGGGCATTCATTCCAGCGCAGAACCTATCTCAGCTTTCTGGGGCCTGCTCAATTAATTGACGTGGAAGCCTATGCGTTACCGGGGCTATAACAGAAAACAAAGAATAGTAACACCCACTACTGGCAACGCTGATCGTATTCTGGTATGAACCTAAGGCCTATCCACGTCAATCTGGAAGCACTAGACTTGAGTTTCGCTCTCGTTTGAGCTCGTCAGTAGTGCACATCCTTGACCGGACCCGGAAACAAACCCCGGATCACTGGCGTGTGGAGCGGGTGTGTAAACACTAGACCGCGCGGCACACGCTGAACACGGCCAAATTATCACAACAGAATATTACAACGTCACCCATCGTAGGCTGTAGCTCAAGATTTGCCCGATCGCCACGACTGACGTACGTCAATCGATGTGGACCCGAACGATCAGGTCTTCTCACTGGCAAGGCACATCAGGCCGCCTAAAGTCCACCAGAATACGATCAGCGTTGCCAGTAGTGGGTTGTGCTCAATATTTAAATCTCAAATCCCGAAAAAAACAAAATAAATCAATTTGATTATTGCTCGCTCTCCTTTACTAATATTGGCCATTTGCTTTTGCTATGAATCCCAAAGCACTTTTTTTTCTCTTAACACAAAGCCATCGGTATAGTCTATAGATAATCACATCGCCAGGACGAGAGTAGTCATAAATTAATTGTTGAATCAAACAGGTGGTGGAAGACAGGAGAAGTAAGATTGGCATTTTGGGATTATGCGAGACAAAATGGAAGGAGCTGGCAGAAACTGCTATTCTCGGGCCATATAGAAAGAGGTAGAGAAAGTACTAATAAAGTGGGAACGGTGAGTTCTGAATTGTAGGGGGTTAAGGCACGAAAGGAGAAGAAATAGAGGTCCCGGGTTCAAGCCCCGATGAGGACCGGGATTTATTTAAAAAATCCTCCTGGACTTCCAGTAATAAAATTTCCTCTGGTCTCTGGGTAGTGAGATCGGACGCCCGTGTGTATTGTTGAGCACGTAAAAAATCACTTGGCAGTTGGAAATCGAAAAAGAGTAGCCTAACGGCGCTGCCCGGCAAAATTTCGAGTTAAAAATCTACCCAAAGTATTTCAGGATCCTCGCCGATGCAACGGAGTTCGTGCATTGAGCAGAGTTTCTCCAGACTCAGGTTTGAGTTAGGAGGAAAACGGAGCACTTATGGGTTAAACCGTGTGCCATGATGTTGATCCAACGACTAAACTAAACTAAACTAAGAAGAAGTAGGCGAAAAATTCAGAGGACGATTTAGCGTCTCAAAATATGTAGGTTACTAACTTCGTGTTTTACTTCTTAATAAATCTTCACAAGATATTTCTAATGCCAATTCATTAATTCATCTCAGAAATGTTACATATTTTTAATGTGCTGGCAATGCAATATACAAGTAAATGGGAATATTCTTCAACAAGTGAATCAGTACAATTATCTCGGAAAAGTCATAACATCTAATGAGAGATGCCTTGAAGAGATCAGAACAAGAATTGAGATAGCGAAGGTAGCCTTTAGCAAGATGAAAAACATACTGACCAATAAAAAATAATGTCATTTGCAATGAGAAAATGAGTGTTGGGGTGCTACATAGAATCTGTGTTTTTGTATGGATGTGAAGCGTGGACAATGAGCAAAAAGGCTGAAAAAACATCTGATGGCTGTGGAAATGTGGTTTCTGGGGAAAATGCAAAGAATACTATAGACCAGTGGTTCTGAACCATTTTTGGCCCGTGCACCCCTTCACCATATTTTCAGAACGTCTCCCTCCACCCTTTCTCGTATTTCCTCCCTTTAAACCCCCCCCCCCCCCCCACCTTGCCCTTAGACAGTATACGTAAAATGGAAGCTAAATTTAATAACACATACTAGAACAAGTCTAGACGCCTACATAAAACATGATTTGCGGGTTGAGGTGAGTTGAGTCAAGAACCGACATCACTGCACTCAGGACACTCCCATACGTGATCCGATCCCTCGTTCAACAGCCAGCGAAGAGTCATACCACTAATCGTACCCACCGCTATCTGATTAAAAGTTCTCCTGGTCTTCCCTCTCAGTTTTGAGATTCTTCCAGAACCCCTGCCGATCCCCTGAAATCTCATTCTTTCCACATATGGGTTCTCAATCTGTTCCTCCGCCCTCTCTACCTGGCTCCACAAGCGCACGACCACCTCCCCCTTGTCCATAGGCAAAATTCCACCAAGAGGTGCATTCCCTGCTAGCCTATCGGCCTGTTCATTCCCTCATACACCCGCATGGCCAGGGCAAAACATCCATACAATTCTCACTATCTGTGACCTCTGAAGCGACGAGAGCCTTTCCACACGAAACATTCCTTTCTCCACCTTGCTAAGCATACTCTTTGAATCCGTAATGAATACAACGTGTGTTGCAGTAGTCTTCTCTAGCCACCGGAATGCCGCTGTTACTGCCTCCACCTCCATTCTCATGCTGGAGGTCGTAGTCTCATATGCCAGACTCTCCTTTTTTAAGACTCGCCCATTAGCCTTTGCAATAGCCCCAGCCACTGCGTCTGTTTCTCACCGCTGACCCATCAGTGTAGATGACTATGCCACCTGGATGTGTTGCTCTGGATCAGCTGTTGCACTTCAAACTCAGTGCGGACCGCTGCCCACTCTCTGCACTCATGATCCAGTGTTATTATTACATTGTGCCAGTCCGTCATGTCTTCCGGAACTTCAATCCACTCTCTTTCACGATTGATGGTCTCTAGATCACACACCTGACTTATAGAAAGTTCTGCCTGTGCCATCCAGGACCTGGTGTCTCAATAATTTGCGGGTCTACATACGTTATAAAATGAATTTCAGAAGGGCGGGAATTACAGAACCGTAAAGTATGGAGGGGAAAATATCAAGTAATCGGTTCTTGTATTAACGCGATCTTGAAGTAATCTGAATTCCCCCCCCCCTCCCCTTTTTCCAGGGGGTGGGGGATTCCCGACTGGTTGAGAACCACAGCCATAGACAAACAGAAAAAATCAATGACCAAGTCCCACAAGAAACAAATGAAACTTGTAAACTGATTAGAGAAATTCGATGTAGACAGTCAACATTTTTTAATTGGCAAGATCGAGGGGAAGAGAGCAAGGGGAAGGTAGAGAAGTAAATACCTGGATGGCTTGGCCACGTTGTTTGATCAAGACAAGAGCACGGAGCTGATCCACGACTCTGGTGATCGTGTGAGTTGGCAGAACATGACCGCCGATGCTTATTAGCATGGCACGTGATGATGACGAATGAAAAGAGAGTGGATGTAAGGGGAAAACAAATATGGCCAAAATAATAGACTTGACACTATTACAGAAAGTACACTAGGATGAAAAGGTGACGGCTAGCGAGAGGAAACAGTGTTAACAGGCAAGAGGTTCAACTTTATCGCACCTGGTTTTATCACATACGACTCAGTTGCTTTCCGAGAGGCGATCTGACAAAAGTGTCGCAGAAAACACAAACTCCGTAGCTTTAACGACGACTCCCAGTAGTCTCTAAGAATATTGCACCCCCCCCCCCCTCTGCCGTGCGTCCACCTTGACGAGGTAGAGGGGCTTGAGCGTTCCAATGACCCCAAGAGCTATGCCGACGGTAGCACAGCTACTGGTAGGGTCACCCATGTCGGACAGGTCAAGGGAGAGGGACCAGACGAAGTGACGCACAAACCTGCTGCCTTGTAGGTAGACTGGGGACAGTCAAAGGCTAGGGAAAGCATCCCGAAAAATGCTTGTCGAAATCGGATGTACTGAGCCACAGGCTTGACAAAGAAGTGCAACGTAACTTTATCATTTCATGATGCCACAGATGAAAATTAATCGTTATGGTGCTAATCCCGTGAAGTCCCATCAGGCGGTGATAGTGCCGGGCCCCCTGCCTCGAGGGGGTCAACCCATGACTACTGGTGGTCACCTTCCCCTGTGCTGTGGAGTCAAGGCACAGAGGAATAGGTTAAGAGCTATTGACCAAACACCCCGGACTCTCAACATACTACAATGGAATGCCGAAGGAGTTTATAACAAGAAAGCCTCCCTAACACAGCGTCTTCATAAAGATAGAATAGATGTGGCATGCATTCAAGAGACACACCTCAACGCCAATCGCACATTTTCAGTCGAGGGATATCAGGCCACACGTTTCGACCGCAAAGGACACAAAGGAGGAGTTGTAATACTTACACGAAATACAATACCTTGCAGCGAAGTATCTGTGATCTCTGACAACCAAACGGAAATTATAGGTGTTGATATAATGATAAAGGACATGAAAATAAGAATTTACAATCTGTATAGTCCGGCAGATAAGGATCTTACACTCTCAAACATGGACATAACTGACACAAATTGCATTGTTGTCGGAGACTTTAATAGCCGCTCAGAAAGATGGGGATACCCAGATACTGACAAAAGAGGAGATGAAGTGGAGGACTGGGAAATAGACTCAAATCTCCATCTACTCAACAAAGCGGATGACACACCGAGCTTCTACTCCAGAAGATGGATTACCACTTCTACTCCAGACTTAGCTTTCTGCACAGGAGACATCCTCCACAAAATCGATCGCCATGTGCTTGACCAATTAGCAGGTAGTGACCACAGACCAATCAAGCTTGTAATAAATATGGAGTATGTTCCACAGGAGCAAAAGCCTTTGCCTCGCTGGAATTACAAACGAGCAGATTGGGACAGATTTTCCATACTAACAGACAAATATTGTGAAAACATAAATACACGATATGGCAACATGAAGAATATGGTGGAAAGTCTAAACAGAGCAATAATACAGGCGGCCACTGAGTCTATTCCAAGAGGAGCGAGGAAAAATTACAAACCATACTGGACTGAGGAACTACAAATTTTGGAGGACAAAGTTGAAGATGCTAGGAAGACCGCAGAGAGAGAACAAACAACTGAAGCGAACATCTCTCTCAAAGCCATCTCAGCAAAATATAAAAGAACAGTAAATCAAACAACAAGAGATTGTTGGAGGGAAAAAAAACAGAAAACCTGAATTTTGACAGGGATGGAAACAAACTATGGAAACTAGTGAAAGCCATGAACAATGAAGGACCTAGAAACAAACAAATAACAATTAAACAAGGAAATGCCTTGCTTACAGGGAAAAAAGGCTGCAAATGCACTAATGGAACACTATGCCAGTGCAAACACTATGCCAGTGCAAACCACATTGATATTACAGCCGAACAGAAGAAAGCAATCAAAGATAAACAGATACATCATAGATATACAGAGACAGCAGCAGAATATATGATGGCAAATCTAACAATGGAAGAAATGGAACAGGCAATGAATACTCTAAAAAAGAAGACATCACCAGGAAAGGATGGAATCACAAATGAAATGCTAATAGGACTAGGCACTAAGGCAAAAAAGAAACTACTAGCAGTCCTAAATTACAGCTGGAAGAGGGGAATAGTCCCACAGGCATGGAAGGAAGCTATACTAATACCAGTCCCAAAGAAAGGAAAAGACCTGGAAGAACCAAATGGCTATCGACCTATCAGTCTTCTTAGCTGTGTAGGAAAATTAATGGAACGCATTATCAATGGCAGGCTAACATGGCATCTGGAAGAAAACCAACTCTTAACACCACACCAAGCAGGATTCAGAAAGTACAGATCCACTGAAGATCAAATAACCTATATAGCTCAGGAAATAGAGGATGCCTTCCAAGAGAAAAAGCACACACTAGCGGTCTGGATAGATTTAGAAAAAGCATTTGATAAAGTATGGAAGGAAGGACTGAAAGTAAAACTGCAAAAAATGCATGTTTGTGGGGAAATGTACAAATGGATCAGCCACTACCTTGAGAACAGAACTGCCAGGACAAAAGTACAAGGACAAACCAGCAAAATGATGCTGTTGGAGCAAGGTGTCCCCCAAGGAGGAGTTCTTTCACCAACATTATACCTAGCATATATAAACGACATCACGGAAAATTTTCCAGCCAGAGTACACACATCATCCTTTGCAGATGACCTAGCCATATGGACATCTGAAGAATATATTAGTACAGCTAACAGCAGAATACAGCAAGCCCTATTAGCGCTAGAGGACTGGTCAAAATCATGGCTAGTGAAGATAAGTGAGGAGAAAACAACATGCACAGTATTCTCCCTCTCAACTAAAACTCAGCAACCTAAGCTGGTATTGAATGGAAAAATATTGCGCCATGAAGAAAATCCAAACTATCTAGGAGTCACCTTTGATCTTCGCCTGACATGGAAGACACAGGTTGAGAAAAATGGAACAAGAGCAAGGCAAAGAATGGCAATCATGAAAAAGCTTGCTGGTACAACGTGGGGAGCAGATGAGAAAGTTCTCAAGAAGTTATATACTGGACGGGTGAGGCCAGTACTGGAATATGGCATTGCAGCTTGGGCAACAGCAGCTAAGTCAAACTTTAACAAAATAAGCAGAGTCCAAAATCAAGGAATGCGAATCATAACTGGAAGCCTGAAGACAACGCCTATTAATGAACTAGAAAAGATCACTTGTTTACAACCAATGCAGGATAGAAGAGATAGCAGAGCCCAGCAACAAGCTGAAAAATTTAGAAGATTGACAGACCACCCTATGTATAAAAGGTTTAGTGGTTTTGGAAAGGGAAGACTGAAGCGTAGCAACTTTGTAGAAACTGCAAAACGAAAGATTAGGGCAGATCCCATACTTAACATATCAACAGTCAAACCCATTTACAATGCACACAAGTTCCCAGCTTGGAGACAGCAGCTACTGCCTGAGATGATAGAAAACATTCCTGGTATTGAAAAAGAACACTCAGCATGAAACCGAAAGAAGAGAAATAACCCTAAACTACATAAAAGAACATTACCCAAGCAGCAATTGGACCCATGCATATACAGATGGATCAGCCAAAAATTCAGTAGAGAATGGAGGAGAAGGAATTCTCCTAAATTTAAAAAATGGAGTGAAAAAAACACATTCAGTGGCAACTGGAAAGTTTTCAAGTAACTTCAAAGCGGAGGTAGAGGCTCTGAAAACTGCAGCAGAAATGCTCTTGATGGAGGAAAATAAAGAGACGCAAATAGCTATCTTTACAGATGCAAAGTCAGCTGTCTCAATACTGAAGAGCAATTACAGCACAGAAATAGCTGACCTAAGAGCAGCACTCCATGGTCTATGCCAGAAATCCAAAAAAGTTGTAATACAGTGGATACCATCACATTGCAGTATACCTGGAAATGAAGAGGCTGACAGACTGGCAAAAGAGGGCGGACGACTACCACAGCCTGACATAGACATAACCTATAACGAGGCAAAGAGGTTGATAAAAAGCACTTATAGAACCAAATGGGAATCAGAGCATCCAGGTCACCAGAAGGATGATGCATATTACAAACTCGACCGAAGAGAACAAGTAGCAATCTTGAGACTCCGCACAGGACATAACAGGCTGAAATACCACTTGTTCAATAAACTAAAGATAGGAGATACCGATGAATGCAATTGTGGAACTGGTAAAATGACAGCTAAACATTTGCTGCAGGAGTGCCCAATATATGCAGAACAGAGAAAGATATTTTGGCCCACACCTGCTTCATTTGAGGACAAGCTCTATGGAGATATCAACAAGCTCAGGTTGACTGCAGCTTACTTTAACTACATTCAGGTTGACATTTAAAGGTGCATGAAGAAGTATTTAGACTGCCGCACTTCATACCACAGGTATGTCGGTTACAAAAGCGCCCCAGAGGCATGAAATGGAATATTGCTTGGATAGCAAATCCATTATGTGGAAAGTCCGAATCGAAAGCACACTGTGTGGGCTTCATAAAAGGTGGAAAAAGTGTCCCAGTGGCACGAAATGGAATATTGCTTGGATAGCAAATCCATTATGTGGAAAGTCCGAATCGAAAGCACACTGTGTGGGCTTCATAAAAGGTGGAAAAAGTGTCCTAGTGGCACGAAATGGAATATTGCTTGGATAGCAAATCCATTATGTGGAAAGTCCGAATCGAAAGCTCACTGTGTGGATGTCATCTGCAGACTGCATACTTCTGGTTTCCGGAAGAACAGCCTATGGTGAATGGAAGGCCCAATATACGGAAGTGAGGCTAAGCAGCCATGTGCAGGACGTGACGATTCCTTGGGTGAGCCCAGTACCAGAGCGCTGTGTGTTGGCTCTGCAAGTATGGAAGCCTCCTTGGATGGCGGGGAATGCCCATGGTCTGCCCCTGCCTTCCCTTGAGGGCTGACCAGGATGTCTTTGGCTGTTCTATATGGGCCAGCTGGGATGGGGGATAACACCACAACAGTGAGAGCCAAACGTCCTAAGAAACCCCCGGGAAGGTTAACCCGGTCAACAAATGCCCGCAGAAGTCGGATGTGTCGGCCTAACGGCGCAAGAACGCAGCTCTCCTGTAAACAGGCACAACGCAATCACATCCGGAAAAAAAAACTGCTTTCATTGTCCAACCTTGCCCTCCAGTATGGTTTTTATGAGTGTTGTCTTTTAATGTGGCCAAACTATTTCACTTGCCTCTTTTTTTATTTCTTTCATATGTTCTTTTCATTCCCAGTTTTTCTAGAACCTCTGTATTTGATTGATTTTATTTCCATGAAATATTACATATTCTTCTTCTTCTTCGTTCATCCGGAGTTTTTTTTTCGGATGTGATTGCGTTGTGCCTGTTTACAGCAGAGCTGCGTTCTTGCGCCGTTAGGCCGACACATCCGACTTCTGCGGGCATTTGTTGACCGGGTTAACCTTCCCGGGGATTTCTTAGGACATTTGACTCTCACTGTTGTGGTGTTATCCCCCATCCCAGCTGGTCCATATAGAACAGCCAAAGATCCTGGTCAGCCCTCAAGGGAAGGCAGGGGCAGACCATGGGCATTCCCCGCCATCCAAGGAGGCTTCCATACTTGCAGAGCCGATACATAGAGCTCTGGTACTGGGCTCACCCAAGGAATCGTCACGTCCTGCACATGGCTGCTTAGCCTCACTTCCGTATATTGGGCCTTCCGTTCACCATAGGCTGTTCTTCCGAAAACCAGAAGTATGCAGTCTGCAGATGACATCCACACAGTGAGCTTTCGATTCGGACTTTCCATGTAATGGATTTGCTATCCAAGCAATATTTCATTTCGTGCCACTAGGACACTTTTCCACCTTTTATGAAGTCCACACAGTGGGCTTTAGATTCGGACTTTCCACGTAATGGATTTGCTATCCAAGCAATATTCCATTTCATGCCACTAGGACACTTTTCCACCTTTTATGAAGCCCACACAATGGGCTTTTGATTCGGACTTTCCTCGTAATGGATTTGCTATCCAAGCAATATTCCATTTCATGCTTCTGGATCTTCATGCACCTTTAAATGTCAACCTGTATGTAGTTTAAGTAAGCTGCGGTCAACTTGAGCTTGTTGATATCTCCATAGAGCTTGTCCTCAAATGAAGCAGGTGTGGGCCAAAATATCTTTCTCTGTTCTGCATACGTTGGGCAATCCTGCAGCAAATGTTTTGCTGTCATTTTTCCAGTTCTACAATTACATTCATCGGTATCTCCTATCTTTAGTTTATTGAACAAGTGGTATTTCAGCCTGTTATGTCCTGTGCGGAGTCTGAAGATTGCTACTTGTTCTCTTCGGTCGAGTTTGTAATATGCATCATCCTTCTGATGGCCTGGATGCTCTGATTCCCATTTGGTTCTATAAGTGCTTTTTATCAACCTCTTTGCCTCATTATAGGTTATGTCTATGTCAGGCTGTGGTAGTCGTCCGCCCTCTTTTGCCAGTCTGTCAGCCTCTTCGTTTCCAGGTATACTGCAATGTGATGGGATCCACTGTATTACAACTTTTTTGGATTTCTGGCATAGACCATGGAGTGCTGCTCTTAGGTCAGTTAGTTCTGTGCTGTTATTGCTCTTCAGTATTGAGACAGCTGACTTTGCATCTGTGAAGATAGCTATTTGCTTCTCTTTATTTTCCTCCATCAGGAGCATTTCTGCTGCAGTTTTCAAAGCCTCTACCTCCGCTTTGAAGTTACTTGAAAATTTTCCAGTTGCCATTGAATGTGTTTTTTTCACTCCATTTTTTAAATTTAGGAGAATTCCTCCTCCTCCATTCTCTATTGAATTTTTGGCTGATCCATCTGTATATGCATGGGTCCAATTCCTGCTTGGGTAATGTTCTTTTATGTAGTTTAGGGTTATTTCTCTTCTTTCGGTTTCATGCTGAGTGTTCTTTTTCTCAATACCAGGAATGTGTTCTATCATCTCAGGCAGTTGCTGCTGTCTCCAAGCTGGGAACTTGTGTGCATTGTGTATGGGCTTGACTGTTGATATGTTAAGTATAGGATCTGCCCTAATCCTTCGTTTTGCAGTTTCTACAAAGTTGCTACGCTTCAGTCTTCCCTTTCCAAAACCATTAAATCTGTTGTACATAGGGTGGTCTGTCAATCTTCTAAATTTTTCTGCTTGTTGCTGGGCTCTGCTATCTCTTCTATCCTGCATTGGTTGTAAACAAGTGATCTTTTCTAGTTCATTAATAGGCGTTGTCTTCAGGCTTCCAGTTATGATTCGCATTCCTTGGTTTTGGACTCTACTTATTTTGTTAAAGTTTGACTTAGCTGCTGTTGCCCAAGCTGCAATGCCATATTCCAGTACTGGCCTCACCCGTCCAGTATATAACTTCTTGAGAACTTTCTCATCTGCTCCCCACGTTGTACCAGCAAGCTTTTTCATGATTGCCATTCTCTGCCTTGCTCTTGTTCGATTTTTCTCAACCTGTGTCTTCCATGTCAGGCGGCGATCAAAGGTGACTCCTAGATAGTTTGGATTTTCTTCATGGCGCAATATTTTTCCATTCAATACCAGCTTAGGTTGCTGAGTTTTATTTGAGAGGGAGAACACTGTGCATGTTGTTTTCTCCTCACTTATCTTCACTAGCCATGATTTTGACCAGTCCTCTAGCGCTAATAAGGCTTGCTGTATTCTGCTGTTAGCTGTACTAATATATTCTTCAGATGTCCATATGGCTAGGTCATCTGCAAAGGAGGATGTGTGTACTCTGGCTGGAAAATTTTCTGTGATGTCATTTATATATGCTAGGAATAATGTTGGTGAAAGAACTCCTCCTTGGGGGACACCTTGCTCCAGCAGCATCATTTTGCTTGTTTGTCCTTGTACTTTTGTCCTGGCAGTTCTGTTCTCAAGGTAGTGGCTGATCCATTTATACATTTTTCCACAAACATGCATGTTTTGCAGTTTTACTTTCAGTCCTTCCTTCCATACTTTATCAAATGCTTTTTCTAAATCTATCCAGACTGCTAGTGTGTGCTTTTTCTCTTGGAAGGCATCCTCTATTTCCTGAGCTATATAGGTTATTTGATCTTCAGTGGATCTGTATTTTCTGAATCCTGCTTGGTGTGGTGTTAAGAGTTTGTTTTCTTCCAGATGCCATGTTAGCCTGCCATTGATAATGCGTTCCATTAATTTTCCTACACAGCTAAGTAGACTGATAGGTCGATAGCCATTTGGTTCTTCCAGGTCTTTTCCTTTCTTTGGGACTGGTATTAGTATAGCTTCCTTCCATGCCTGTGGGACTATTCCTCTCTTCCAGCTGTTATTTAGGACTGCTAATAGTTTCTTCTTTGCCTTGGTGCCTAGTCCTAATAGCATTTCATTTGTGATTCCATCCTTTCCTGGTGATTTCTTCCTTTTTAGGGTATTCATTGCCTGTTCCATTTCTTCCATTGTTAGATTTGCCATCATATATTCTGCTGCTGTCTCTGTATTTCTATGATGTATCTGTTTGTCTTTGATTGCTTTCTTCTGTTCGGTTGTAATATCAATGTGGTTTGCATTTGCATAGTGTTCCATTAGTGCATTTGCAGCCTTTTTTCCTGTAAGCAAGGCATTTCCTTGTTTAATTGTTATTTGTTTGTTTCTAGGTCCTTCATTGTTCATGGCTTTCACTAGTTTCCATAGTTTGTTTCCATCCCTGTCAAAATTCAGGTTTTCTGTTTTTTCCCTCCAACAATCTCTTGTTGTTTGATTTACTGTTCTTTTATATTTTGCTGAGATGGCTTTGAGAGAGATGTTTGCTTCAATTGTTTGTTCTCTCTCTGCTGTCTTCCTGGCATCTTCAACTTTGTCCTCCAAACTTTGTAGTTCTTCAGTCCAGTATGGTTTGTAATTTTTCCTCGCTCCTCTTGGAATGGACTCAGTGGCTGCCTGTATTATCGCTCTGTTTAGACTTTCCACCATTTGCTTTATGTTGCCATATCGTCTATTTATGTTTTCACAATATTTGTCTGTTAGTATGGCAAATCTGTCCCAATCTGCTCGTTTGTAATTCCAGCGGGGCAAGGGCTTTTGCTCCTGTGGAACATACTCCATATTCATTTCAAGCTTGATTGGTCTGTGGTCACTACCTGCTAATTGGTCCAGCACATGGCGATCGATTTTGTGGAGGATGTCTCCTGTGCAGAAAGCTAAGTCTGGAGTAGAAGTGGTAAGCCATCTTCTGGAGTAGAAGCTCGGTGTGTCATCCGCTTTGTTGAGTAGATAGAGATTTGAGTCTATTTCCCAGTCCTCCAATTCATCTCCTCTTTTGTCAGTATCTGGGTATCCCCATCTTTCTGAACGGCTATTAAAGTCTCCGACAATAATGCAGTTTGTGTCAGTTATTTTCATGTTTGAGAGTGTAAGGTCCTTATCTGCTGGGCTATACAGATTGTAGATTCTTATTTTCACGTCCTTTATCATTATATCAACACCTATAATTTCCGTTTGGTTGTCAGAGATCACAGATACTTCGCTGCAAGGTATTGTATTTCGTGTAAGTATTAGAACTCCTCCTTTGTGTCCTTCGCGGTCGAAACGTGTGGCCTGATATCCTCTGACTGAGAATTTGTGATTGGCGTTGAGATGTGTCTCTTGAATGCATGCCACATCTATTCTATCTTTATGAAGACGCTGTGTTAGGGAGTCTTTCTTCTTGTAAACTCCTTCGGCATTCCACTGTAGTATGTTGAGTGTCCGGGGTATTTGGTCAATAGCTCTTAACCTACTCCTCTGTGCCTTGACTCCACAGCACAGGGGAAGGTGACCACCAGTAGTCATGGGTGGACCCCCTCGAGGCAGGGGGCCCGGCACTATCACCGCCTGATGGGACTTCACGGGATTAGCACCATATCGATTAATTTTGATTTGTGACATCATGAATTAAGTTACGTTGCACTGCTTTGTCAAGCCTGTGGCTCAGTACATCCGATTTCGACAAGCATTTATTCGGGATGCTTTCCCTAGCCTTTGACTGTCCCCAGTCTACCTACAAGGCAGCAGGTTTTACGTTGCACTGCTTTGTCAAGCCTGTGGCTCAGTACATCCGATTTCGACAAGCATGTATTTGGGGTGCTTTCCCTAGCCTTTGACTGTCCCCAGTCTACCTACAAGGCAGCAGGTTTGTGTGTCTCTTCGTCTGGTCCCTCTCCCTTGACCTGTCCGACATGGGTGGCCCTACCAGTAGCTGTGCTACCGTCGGCATAGCTCTTGGGGTCATTGGGACGCACAAGCCCCTCTACCTCGTCACGGTGGACACACAGCAGAGGGGATATTACATATTATTCTGTATATCCACATTTCCAGGGTCTCTATTCCACTTTCTAGTTACTTGTTCAATGTTATTTCAATGTATGTTTCTAGTAACAAGTAAATTCATTACCGTTTTGCTAGACCTGTAATAGGTTCCTGAGCTACTTCATGCTTTTATCTACACAGATGGGTCGGTCATCAGACATGTTTGAAGTTCATGGGCCTTTACAGCTCGGGCCGGAGGGAGAATTGTAAAGGAGGACTCTGGTGCTTTCACTGAAACCACAAGTAGCCTGACCATGGAAGTCATGGCAGTAAGTAAAGCAATAACATGGCTCGAGACAGTCATTCACTAGGGCATGTTTCCTTAGTGAATCAATGAACATGCTCAAGAGGATAGAAAGAGGATAGAGAGGGGGGAGATCCGAAGAGAGTGGTTGCTGTCTCGGCTGGCAAAGATTAGTTTCATCTTCGTGCCAGGGCATGTGGGAGTACAAGGAAATGAGCGGGCTGACAAGCTCGCAGGTGAGGCTACTGTGGAGGGCGGACGCGCCATGGACCAGGCTGACATTCTGAATGCTCTACGAGAAGTAAGACTTTTGCGAGAACCAAGTGATGACTGAATCTACAACCATGGCCAGACTGCGAGAGCAGCAAATTAAAAGAGGGGTGGCCAAACAAGAACACTACGCAGGAAGCCAAAGAAGATTGATAAACCAACACAGATCTGGTGTCGTTAGCCGCTACAGGATTTGCTGAGGGGATCCAAGCACTTATGGACTGAATGGTTCGATGTGTAACGAGGATGATCTGTCGACTACCTTCATGCTTTTATATTAGCTAGGGCGCTGGAACACAAATATTCCTCCCCACGACGCTTGACGGCAGAAGTGGAAGATGATGATGATGACTACCACTATATCGCACTCATGGACAGACTCCTCATTACAACTTTGAGGCATATAAAGAGATGGACCAAATGTTAACTTAAGACTACTATTTCAACATGAAAATAAAGTGCTATTGAACTGGTAAGAAGTTACATTTTGTTACTATAAAGATATTTGAAAATTTGTAATCTGCAATAGTCTAAAAGGGTAAAGTCATTTATGACATTGCTGAAATGTTATGACATACAGTAGCCAAGTGTTGCCTGAGTAGTCATATTATCCAAAATATGTCAAGATAAGTGTCAAGATATGACAACTGTGCTCTAAAACTTAGAATACAGAAAGAAGAAAGATTGGTCTGGTTTCTTATCAGTACCTTCTTGTAGACCATAAAGAAGCACAAGGGCTGACAAACATGGGAATAAATTCCGGAGGTTTGCAGGTGCTACCAAGTGGTGCAGGAAGCTGTGAAGACTAGGAAACCAAATTATTTGTCTGTATCATCCTTGCACTCCGGACACGTCCTTAGGTGCTCAGATCCCGCAAAACATATGCATCAGTGGCTAATAGTGCCAGCTCTGTGTTGGTTGAATAGGCCCCTCATTTTCCCTGATTCTCATGTCTGGCCATGCAAATTCTGACTTCAAGTCTTTCATTTTGGACCATGAAGTGGATTATCTGGTGTTAAGGCCCTTCACAACCCTCCAAGAGCATTAATAACATTAGCAGGATCCACGAGCTGGCCATCTGCAGGGAATGCAGAGCCAGCAAGTTTATCGCTCGTTCATTTAACTCAACTACCACATGTAGCAGAACTCTACATACAACATACCGTCGCAGTGGTTCAGTCCACCATCTGCGTAGAGAACCCACCTCAGCCTTCCAGATCATGAAGTTAGCAGCAATACATCAACAAACAAGCTAGAGCTCTATCAAGACCCCAATTATAAAACGTCAAAAACCAAGACAGCTAAACAGGACAGGAACATCCTGCTTCAAAGAATGGATCAATGAAATGTAAGACAAACTGTACATCATCAGTAGCGCCAATCCGCACGTCAAATTCACCTAACCTCTGTGAATGTCCTCCACACCATCGTTAAGTGTTAACTTCCTGTCTCAACTACCAGCCCCAGTACAGCTGTCAAATTCACCTCACACATGTGAATGTCTTGGACACCATAGATAGCTTAAACTTTCCTGTCTCAACCACCAGCTGTCAAATTCACCTCACACATCTCTACAACACTTGTGAATGCCTTGGACACTAGTGGAGATAAGAACCGACATCACTGCAATCAGGATATTCCCATTCATGCTGTCCCCTCGTTCAACAGCCAGTGAAGTCATAAAACTAATCCTTCCCACTGCTATCCGATTTAAAGTTCTGGTTTTCCCTCAGTTTTTAGATTAAACCTTTGCAGATCCCATACCCCTACCCCACAACCACCAGGAACCTAGTGGACCCTTCCACACTCATCAGAACAGAAACTCCCAAGCAAGTTCAAAATCAGCCACGGGAGAATTGAAAGCAGGTCACTGGTGGCAGATATGAGGCAAGAGCATCCTGAAAGCAATGAAACACTACTAAATGTATAATTGCTTAGTCAGCCTATTAACTCCATGGTTGATCACATCACGTGAAAAAACATTTAACTATAGTGTTATGTGAACACGTGAAGCAGAGACAGAAACAAATTAAAAGAGGATCCTGAAAGAGCTGCATCAGATAGCGAAAGGTAGGATAACTTCTAGGGAGTTGGTTAAGAATCAATTGCTCCAATGATGGATCTAGGACAGAAGAAAAATAATGACTGCACAGGAAAATGCCACACTAGAGGATATTGAACACTCCCAACACCTGTGTGGAATCCCCAACAACTTCATTCAGACCTTGCTCTCCTGCTCCCAGGGATACCCTACAGACTATTTAGTCTGGACAAAGTGAATACTTAAATAGCAATGATGCCTTTGACATGCTTGATGTGCATGTGTTGCCAGACCCTAGACCCAGATTCTGATAGACCAACTTCTGGTTGACGTAGTCAGTACCACACCTGACATCTGGACTTCCCAACTGGTGACACGTTCAGTACCCCACTGGACATCTCGACTTCGCCAACTTGAGGCAGTTATTTCCCCAACATTCCACCTTTCACGTCACATAAGAAAATGTACAAATGGCAAAATTTTAATGGTTTTAATCGATTCAAAAATGAAAGATGAGTAAAATGACAGTCGTGGGTACACATTTTCCAAGATGTTTTGTAAATGCACTGTCCACTTTACAAGAAGCAAATGCCGCAAAAACAAACAAAAATTTGCAGGCGGAGATTCACCCCGATGAACACTGAGCACGACACGACAAATTAAATATACATATGATGAAAATTTGGAGACTAAAATAAAAAGGTGATTATTTTTTTTTCTTAATGATTTTAAAAAATCTCAAATTAAAAATATCTTTTGATAAGGATGGCAAACATGTACACAGCACAGAAACAAGAAGAATGATAGCTCGGTGTGATAAGTTGTAACATGGGATGGCTGGGTTAAATATATACGACTGTACTAGATATGAATATACAGTGCTGACATACATGGATGAAAATGGATTCATATATCTGAGAGACTTGAATTTAACAAAGCCCGTATTTGATTATTTAGCTGATGGAATTCTAACAATGACTATTAACAAGTGCATAAAAATTACACTCCATGATCCCACTTCACACAAAGATTGAATGCCCTAGAAACGTGTGAACACAAAAGAAAACACTAAAAGTTAAGCACTTGTTTGCAGTCATAGTTCAGGACTATAACAGCCGCTATGTAATGTCCTGGCTGTCATGATGAAATGTTCAAACCTGGAGATAAAACTGTTTAAAAAAATGACATTCCGCTGGATGAGAAATTCTCTTCAGGCATGGCTAGCTAGACCTCGACTTCTCCGTAAACACAAGATGGCTCCACAATCTAAGAGACTAAGTACACTGTCTACACACAAGATCAATCTTATCCTTTCTGGCTTTGACATAGTTGCAACCTCAGCGATTCCTCAAGCTGCCAGTGTGAAGAGCGCATGCACTCATTTCTTCTTCTGTGCTTTTGTCTTTTTCTAGAAAAAAGAGAAACAAATACAAGTACTGTATATTTAACATGAATAGTTATTTAAGTGCTGACACAATAACACATATACACAATTGCATCCAGCAGTCATAGGTTCGTATTCATGCAGATCTTTTTACAATTAACCCAGGCTCTGCTCCCCAGTCAACTTAGCCTAAAATGGGCACCATAAATGCCTTGGGAAATGGAGGCGGCTGTCATGACACTGATGACATCACACGTGGAATACCAACAGGTCTGTACAAACTAGGGGTCTAGCACATGTCAATTATATTTATGCTGTCCTCTCTGGAAGTCCTCTACTTCCACTTTACAATTAGACCACTCATTCAGTACAGTGCATCTAATGTTTGTAACTTAAATGCTACACAGAGATGTTTAAGACTACCACATAACAGGTTACGCAGCCGTGTTTTTCTCTTCTCATAACATGACTGCCTCTTTCTATGTTGCTTTGTGTCATAGCTTCTTTCAAAAAATTTATGCTGGCTTTCAGGGGAATGCTCAGCATTCTTGTATAGACCTACATCTCCGAGGCTGTAAAGGGTGTTTGTTTTTGTCGCTTGCTTACTAATTATCCAGAATTCAAGTCATGTTAAAACTGGATCTATGTAGCATACAAGTTTTTATATTATAGCCTGCTTAGATTTTCATATTTCTACGTAATAAATAGTTATCTACAACAAATACTACACTTAGTGTGGAGAACAACTACCGTAAAACATTGTGTAAATACAGCCTGATGTATAATAATAAACATGATTGATTTTGCTCAGTGAAAGTAAAATAATTGCATAAAATGCACTAGTTTTTATTTTATAAATGTTAAAAACGAAAGTACAATAAGAAATGGAAATAGATAAGCAAATTCTAAATGTTAGCTATTTGGGGCAAGAGACTACAGCATGACCTGAGATCTATCTAGACTACAGCATGACCTGAGGCCTATCTAGACTACAGCATGACCTGAGATCTATCTAGACTACAGCATGACCTGAGATCTATCTAGACTACAGCATGACCTGAGATCTATCTAGACTACAGCATGACCTGAGATCTATCTAGACTACAGCATGACCTGAGATCTATCTAGACTACAGCATGACCTGAGATCTATCTAGACTACAGCATGACCTGAGATATATCTAGACTACAGCATGACCTGAGATCTATCTAGACTACAGCATGACCTGAGATATATCTAGACTACAGCATGAGCCGAGATATATCTAGACTACAGCATGACCTGAGGCCTATCTAGACTACAGCATGACCTGAGGCCTATCTAGACTACAGCATGAGCCGAGATATATCTAGACTACAGCATGAGCCGAGATATATCTAGACTACAGCATGACCTGAGGCCTATCTAGACTACAGCATGACCTGAGATCTATCTAGACTACATCATGACCTGAGATCTATCTAGACTACAGCATGACCTGAGATCTATCTAGACTACAGCATGACCTGAGATATATCTAGACTACAGCATGACCTGAGATCTATCTAGACTACAGCATGACCTGAGATATATCTAGACTACAGCATGAGCCGAGATATATCTAGACTACAGCATGACCTGAGATCTATCTAGACTACAGCATGACCTGAGATCTATCTAGACTACAGCATGACCTGAGGCCTATCTAGACTACAGCATGACCTGAGGCCTATCTAGACTACAGCATAACCTGAGATATATCTAGACTACAGCATGACGTGAGATATATCTAGACTACAGCATGACCTGAGATATATCTAGACTACAGCATGACCTGAGATATATCTAGACTACAGCATGACCTGAGATATATCTAGACTACAGCATGACCTGAGATCTATCTAGACTACAGCATGACCTGAGGCCTATCTAGACTACAGCATAACCTGAGATATATCTAGACTACAGCATGACCTGAGATATATCTAGACTACAGCATGACCTAAGATATATCTAGACTACAGCATGACCTGAGATATATCTAGACTACAGCATGACCTGAGGCCTATCTAGACTACAGCATGACCTGAGGCCTATCTAGACTACAGCATAACCTGAGATATATCTAGACTACAGCATGACCTGAGATCTATCTAGACTACAGCATGACCTGAGGCCTATCTAGACTACAGCATGACCTGAGGCCTATCTAGACTACAGCATAACCTGAGATATATCTAGACTACAGCATGACCTGAGATATATCTAGACTACAGCATGACCTGAGATATATCTAGACTACAGCATGACCTGAGATATATCTAGACTACAGCATGACCTGAGATATATCTAGACTACAGCATGACCTAAGATATATCTAGACTACAGCATGACCTGAGATATATCTAGACTACAGCATGACCTGAGGCCTATCTAGACTACAGCATGACCTGAGGCCTATCTAGACTACAGCATAACCTGAGATATATCTAGACTACAGCATGACCTGAGATCTATCTAGACTACAGCATGACCTGAGGCCTATCTAGACTACAGCATGACCTGAGGCCTATCTAGACTACAGCATAACCTGAGATATATCTAGACTACAGCATGACCTGAGATATATCTAGACTACAGCATGACCTGAGATATATCTAGACTACAGCATGACCTGAGGCCTATCTAGACTACAGCATGACCTGAGATATATCTAGACTACAGCATGACCTGAGATATATCTAGACTACAGCATGACCTGAGATATATCTAGACTACAGCATGACCTGAGATATATCTAGACTACAGCATGACCTGAGATATATCTAGACTACAGCATGACCTGAGATGGCAATGATTTAACTTACAGCGGCTGTAGTGCCCTTAGGCCGGCCACGTCCACGACCTGACTTTGTGGCTTTCTCTGCATCCTGCTTGGGTTTTTCCTGTGAAAATATTAAGATGTCTCATCCATAAAAGCATAAATACCTGTAACAGTTTTATATATTGTTATGCTCCACGCCCCAGATTGATGACCCAAGCAATTTTACATTCAGTAGTTTGCCATTGTTTCCTGAATAAGTTCATCTTAAAGCCGGTGTGCGGATTGAACGAACCCCTTACAACACCAGCAGTATAAGATAAGCTGGCGCAGTGGCTTAGGGATACTGAGGAGGAAGTTTCACAATTCCCTAATATATAGGTCCAGGGTTCAAAATCAATGGTTTTATAGTACGGGGCTTGGTCAAAAAGCTATTTACGAACTACTGACCATGAAATTGTCTGGTACCAGTTTTTTTTTTAAATGCTGGGATTTGCATCTTGTAAAGAACAAGCAGCTAATATATTTATATATTTTAGAAGCACTTCTAGTCAAAGTGAAAGAAAATATAAGAGTATTACAAGCACTGCCATTTGAATGTCAAACATTGAAAGAGATCAAGCTCAGGCAGGGTATTTCAGCCAAACTTTGCTAATAAATGTGAAGAAAATAGTAGGGAAATGTGAAAGACGACATGGGTAGACAACATCAGGAACAGACTGGAATGCACAGTAAGAATGCAGAACATGTCTTAGAGAGACATTGCAATGAACCTTTCATGTAGAGATGACTATGATGGACAAACTCAGTTGTATCAAGTCCCTTCCTCAAATGACAATGGTATTAGCTATTGTCTCTGAAAACTAGTGCAAGCTGTGATCCTCAAGTGCTGCTTCTATCGACCTCATGATTCCACATTCCAGGCCATGTCAATCAAACAAATCTACCTCCTAATGTAAGGGGGGTAATCTTTACAGCCTTTAATAATGGATACATAACTATTTAGCAAAATGTTCATTTTTAAAGTCACGTGGACTGATTTCACTGCACAGGATTCTATCCAAAACAGCTCTCTTCTTTCTGAAGAGAGGCCCAAACTTCAGTGGCGACCCTCGGGAGTCTTTGGAGAAAATGGCACCAGTGAATTGAATAACATTCAGAAAACGAACGCACACGTTTCAATGTGCGAGGCGGGCAGCTTGACAACTTTATTACAGTAACAGGTAACAACACTGGCAGACGCCACAGATATTTGAAACTGATAGAAGCGGACATTTTTTTCACTGATCAGTTCATTTATGTGTAATAAATAAACGGATGTGTCTCTGACCTACTGGTGTTTGCTATTTTCAAACTAGATTCTTAAACCAGCAATCTTTTTTTTTTTTTTAAACTACATTATGACAAATACAGTAAACATTCTCAAGCTTTCCCACGCACAGGAGACACTGTAATCCACTAGTATAGCAACTAGTCTGATGTCTATGATATCGGTGACTGGTTTCATGAAAGTCACTGCATGACTTGACACACTGGCACCTCGCTTTGCACAGCTGAGGCAAGAGTGACCTACCATCATTAAGATATGTAGCATTCATACAGAGCTGAATGTTCAGACAATCGTCTGCCATGTAAAGGGTTAAGATATGTAGCATTCATACAGAGCTGAATGTTCAGACAATCGTCTGCCATGTAAAGGGTTAAGATATGTAGCATTCATACAGAGCTGAATGTTCAGACAATCGTCTGCCATGTAAAGGGTTAAGATATGTAGCATTCATACAGAGCTGAATGTTCAGACAATCGTCTGCCATGTAAAGGGTTAAGATATGTAGCATTCATACAGAGCTGAATGTTCAGACAATCGTCTGCCATGTAAAGGGTTAAGATATGTAGCATTCATACAGAGCTGAATGTTCAGACAATGATATTTACCTTTGGTGACTCTTTGCCTTTCTTTGGTGATGCTTCTGGGGCAGCATTGGTTGCTGGCTGCTCAAACACAAACAAAATGTTCACATTAAATATTTTATTACATTTCTCTAATGTTGACTAGCAAGATTTTAGCATTTATGTTCTTTTATTATATTTCAATAAAATATTGTAGCATGTATTAGCAAATATTGATATACACCAGGTCTTGTGTTCATCTAAAGATTTTCCGATTTTAGGTGTTTATTTTATTTTGCATCCGCTCACTTTGAACTCAAACCTAGTCGTGACATGTGCTACTACTGTTTGTGCCCTGGGCTGATTGCGTGTGGATTAGCTTGTTCAATGACCTGTGTCACCATCTTCAACTTCTGAGGTACTTGTAATGTACATCACCAAGTCAAGGATGAGAAGTCAACACTGTAGTCCAACTGACCTGTGTAGGGGTTGAACCCGCTATTTCAGTATCAGCACGCCGAGAGTCAGACAGCAAGCACTCATTTCCATTTGGCCATACTAGCTCCAGCTTCATTGTTACTGGCGTATAGGTTTGGATGTTTCAAACATTTCACCCTCAACAACAAAAACAATCTCCTCTACCGTAGCTGGAAGCCTGCAGTGCTAACTTGGCCACCACATCCATGTATTCTTGCAAAGGGTCAATAATTTAATGATAATGTCAATATACTTATTCAATCATTATAAATAAACATATTCAACACGTCAATGTAAGTATACATATTAGTTGACAGATTATCCCTTATGCACATCCAACTATTCAGTCCATAAGCGCTCAAATCTCTCCCTCATTCATCATGTGGTACATAAAACACCAGTGTGTTGACCGACTTGTTTGGCAACCTACACAGTATTCTTATCCGACTTTAACCCTTTTGACTTGATGTCCTTGCAGCCTGATCAAGTCAATTCGTTAATCGCCATGCCACTCACGCAATACACACAGCACTCATTCAGTAGATCATCTGATCCTGAGTTGGTTCCCTGCCGGCAGCATACCACAACCAGCAACTTATGAGTCTGTCCACTGCCTCTTACATCTGCATGGCCCGGTACAACATACAGCCCCGGTACAACACACAGCTAGATCTAAGATGTACAACATATTGCCACACATGACCTCCCATTGTCCACTGCCTCTTACATCTGCATGGCCCGGTACAACATACAGCCCCGGTACAACACACAGCTAGATCTAAGATGTACAACATATTGCCACACATGACCTCCCATTGTCCACTGCCTCTTACATCTGCATGGCCCGGTACAACATACAGCCCCGGTACAACATACAGCTAGATCTAAGATGTACAACATATTGCCACACATGACCTCCCATTGTCCACTGCCTCTTACATCTGCATGGCCCGGTACAACATACAGCTAGATCTAAGATGTACAACATATTGCCACACATGACCTCCCATTGTCCACTGCCTCTTACATCTGCATGGCCCGGTACAACATACAGCCCCGGTACAACATACAGCTAGATCTAAGATGTACAACATATTGCCACACATGACCTCCCATTGTCCACTGCCTCTTACATCTGCATGGCCCGGTACAACATACAGCCCCGGTACAACATACAGCTAGATCTAAGATCTACAACATATTGCCACACATGACCTCCCATTGTCCACTGCCTCTTACATCTGCATGGCCCGGTACAACATACAGCCCCGGTACAACATACAGCTAGATCTAAGATCTACAACATATTGCCACACATGACCTCCCATTGTCCACTGCCTCTTACATCTGCATGGCCCGGTACAACATACAGCCCCGGTACAACATACAGCTAGATCTAAGATGTACAACATATTGCCACACATGACCTCCCATTGTCCACTGCCTCTTACATCTGCATGGCCCGGTACAACATACAGCTAGATCTAAGATCTACAACATATTGCCACACATGACCTCCCATTGTCCACTGCCTCTTACATCTGCATGGCCCGGTACAACATACAGCTAGATCTAAGATCTACAACATATTGCCACACATGACCTCCCATTGTCCACTGCCTCTTACATCTGCATGGCCCGGTACAACATACAGCTAGATCTAAGATGTACAACATATTGCCACACATGACCTCCCATTGTCCACTGCCTCTTACATCTGCATGGCCCGGTACAACATACAGCTAGATCTAAGATGTACAACATATTGCCACACATGACCTCCCATTTCTACAGAAGGGCTAGATATCGCAATACTAGGGTCACCATGTTATTGTTTTTCTTTCGCTGTATCTTCCGCAATCTCAATTCTCAGAAATGTACATTAAAATAATATTTCATTTGACTGTGTACCATGTCTGGTCCAAACCTTGTTGTTTGTCACTGAATCAGATAAGTGGTAGGGAGAAATAGAGGAAGGTGGTTATTTTTTTTCAAGGGGAGCGTGTCACACCTAGGTATGAACATCTTCAATTCAGGTCAGTATCCATGTAAGGCTGACCATCTCTAGACAACCAATGTGACATATTGCACTGTGGACTCTTACCTAGCCATGGGCAGGTGGTTAGAAGTTTCCATAGAAAGTCTACACCTGTCCCAGCCTGTTACATTACCCAATGGTGCTCCAGTTACAATTTAATCTTTCAGATACAATTGCCTCATGCAAACCTACACAGGCCATGTATTCTTAAACCTGCCCTTAGACATTTTTAATCATCTTCCAATCAATTTCCTAAGACTCCAGATCCAAGCTGGTACTTTACAGTATTGCCACAAGACAGAAGGGAATTAATAAGCCTACAGAAGTATGCACAAGTATGTCTGAGGTAACTCACTTCAGCTGCGGCCTCTGCATCAGCAGGAGCTTCGGGTGCTGCAGCAGCAGCAGCGGCGGCGGCGGCCTTCCTCTTGGGCATTTTGTGACTTTTTCAAATACTGTCAGATCAAACAAATTAACTTATTATACAGTGCTGTATTACAACATGCAGATCAATAATTTATACAATACAAATGAACATTTAATGTGACTAAGGGTTAACACAGTACACAAAATCTAATATTGTATAAGTTTTTATTCTGAGAACACAATTTGAAAGCAAACTTTATTGACCAATGATACACTGATGATCGGCAGGGGTTCTGGAACAATCTCAAAACAGAGGGAAGACCAGGAGAACTTTAAATCAGATAGCGGTGGGAATGATTAGTAGTATGACTCTTCGCTGACTTGAACGAGGGGATGGAGTGCACATGGGAATGTCCTGAGTGCAGTGATGTCGGTTCTTAACTCATCTAAACTGATACACTGCATTCCAAACATTACACCAAAGTACCAACAAAAAAAAACAAAAATATAAGTACAACAAATTACATTAAAGCAGCAAGTAAAGACAAGACAAAATAGGAACTTAAGTGATACCAGAATGTTAGAAAAGAATTATCCAAATACAAACACATTTATACATGTATATACAAAGCAATACACAAAAACATACATATATGGATATATACACACATATCTATTCATATTCAAGGACTCTCCTTGAATATCAACAAAACAGTAACAATGGTGATATCAAAGAAAATGGTGACATAGAAATAGAAGGAAAAATCCTTAACCAAGTGGATAATTTTAGATACCTAGGGGCATTTATAACATCAGATGGAAGATGTACAACAGAGATTAGGAGCAGAATAGGGCAGGCAAAAGCTGCATTTCAGAAAATTAAGAGTATCTTGTGCAATAAGTCACTATCACTGAATGTAAGAAAGAGAGTGCTGAAATGCTATGTAGAACCAGTTTTGCTGTATGGCAGTGAATCTTGGAATGTAAATGAACAAAGTAACAACAAATTAGAAGCAACAGAGATGTGGTTCCTGAGACGAATGTTGCGAATTCCTTGGACTGCCAGAGTAACTAACGATGACTGCCTAAAACAGGCTAATGAAACTATAACATTATATACAACAATAAGACAGAGACAAACATCTTTCTTCGGTCACGTGATGAGAAGAGAGGCATTGGAGAACATCGTAACAACTGGAAAGATCAAGGGGAAGAGGCAGAGCAAGAAAAATGATGCTGGATGGGTTGAGACGGTGGCATGGAGGAATATCAGCAGCAGAGTTGATCCAGAAAACCAAAGACCGAGATCTATGGAGAGCCATGAACGCCTACTACAGCTGGCACGGCACTTGATGATGATGATCTATTCGTAAACACGAACACTAAGGGATAGACTTTACATGCACAAATTTTGTATAATGAGCTTTGCTGGAAAAATTCAAACATGAAATCACCTTGTAGCAAGGTCCTTTACAGAATCTGATAGTCGCATAAATGATACTAGATTCTTTGCCAGTTTCCATCCATGCATATTCACGTCCAGTATTTTAATGTGTCCATCGTTATGGTCGACCCATGCCTCTTCCTCCAGAATGTTCTATCACCATTTCTCTCAAACAGCCCTGACATTTAACATGGCTACAGTATTTCAGTTTCTAAGACATGACTGTTTCTGAACTAGTTTCCTTCAATGTTCAGATCTTTTAGAATGTCATTATTTTCCTTCAATGTTCAGATCTTTTAGAATGTCATTATTTTCCTTCAATGTTCAGATCTTTTAGAATGTCATTATTTTCCTTCAATGTTCAGATCTTTTAGAATGTCATTATTTTCCTTCAATGTTCAGATCTTTTAGAATGTCATTATATTCCTTCAATGTTCAGATCTTTTAGAATGTCATTATTTTCCTTCAATGTTCAGATCTTTTAGAATGTCATTATTTTCCTTCAATGTTCAGATCTTTTAGAATGTCATTATTTTCCTTCAATGTTCAGATCTTTTAGAATGTCATCATTTTCCTTCTGGGTCTAGCATATTCTAAGGATATTTCTAGGACATTTAATCACTTTTTAGTACCGGGGTGACATTGGTGACTCATCCTTAACCAATGTCTAGTTTGGCCATATATCTTCTGCATTCATCCAGTTTTTTTCCTGGATGTGACTGCGTTGTGCCTGTTTACAGCAGAGCTGCGTTCTTGCACCGTTAGGCCAACACATCCGACTTCTGCGGGGATTTGTTGACCGGGTTAACCTTCCCGGGGCTTTGGCCATATTATTATAAAAAGATACTGTCCCTTGAAGGATGTGATGGGGGGAAAGGTAGAGGAAACACGAAAGGAGAAGAATCAACTTTAATCAGATATTATGCCCCACACCTCGTAATAAATGTTTAGCCTCTACTTTTTTCATTTTTTTTCGCTCGTTCGCTTTGAACTCAAGCGCAGTCTGTACACATGCTACTACTAGTGCACTGGTCTGATTTTTGCGTGGGGTTTAGCTTTCATTACCAGAGTCCCTTGCCATCAGGCAAACCCACTCTGAGGTACTAGTAATTTACTTCCCCAAGTCAAGGGCGAGAAGATTTTAGTCCAACTGACCGATGTAGGGATTGAACCCCCTACCTCAGCACACTGAAAGTATAAGAATATATGCTCTTATCCATTTGACATGCCTAACCTCTGCATTGACATGATATGGCTGATCTCCATCTGACTTCCTAAGAAAAGTCTGCAGTTACTGAATATGGAGTCAAGATATATATTTGTCAATCTCTTCATTGATGATTGTGATTTTTGGTAAAAGTAGTTCAAATTCTACTAAGTTGTACTTTCTTAACATACATATCCCCACAAGTTGTTTCTCTTGTTCATGAAAGGACAGCTGCTCGTGCCCTTAGCACTAAATCTCGGACATTTGCTCCTTTCATGCAACACAAATCTTCAGTACAATATTTTTTGTGGGCCCGGAGTTTACAGTCGTCTTGTATTCCTACACTCTCTGCCAAACACCAGCCAGTTTTCCAGAACCACAACTTATTAGGTGTTGGCTAGTCCTAGTTCGCTAACCTTGACGCAGTCAGCCAAGTTACGAATTACTGACTTCATTATCACTTCACTTCTGCTGCATCTTAGTCTCTCTTGTGTGAATGTGTCCTAGTTTTATTTACCGATTTCATTATTGGATTTTTGTCAAGAATGTAAGCAATTTGGTATAACAGAATTTAATACAATGGAAAATATCTCAGTCCCGAAACAGCCATTTTATTTACTGCCATGACGTGCTTACACATCTCTTTGTGTGATGCTAGAATGGATATCTGGATAGTTTTGTTTCATGTCCGAGACAGTACTTGCAATCTCCCAGTCCTGTATTAATTCTTTACATTCACATTGTGTTTTTGTTTAAAGCTTTTTTTTTTTACACCAACAATCATAGTATTGAAAAACTATGGGACAGGAAATGTTTTTTTTTTTAAATGCTACAACCTTCGCTAGTGAATTTTTCAGGCAAGTAATAAAAAGAATTAATAACTTGTATAAAATTGATGTAGACTTTATAACAAAAGTTTCATATCCTTTACAGGACATAGCAGTCAACACCAGCATCTTTTGGCTGTTCGTGATTCCTGGGCAAGTTTACGTTCTGTAGTTTGCCACTGCTTTCTGAACGACCGACATCCATACCATTTCATAAAAATCAACGTAAGGCAGTCTGCTGCCAAATCGCCCACAACTGTGTTTCGAACGTGGAAAGCGGGATTACGAACTGCGTCTGTAATCCCTTCGTCGTGCAGACCTCAAAGGTACCATAAAACAACAGATGAGTGTCACACCTAGTTATGCATCTCAAAGGTCAGTGTCTGATCGCATGCATTCGTGTGGGGTTTGCTCCCTCTAGGTGGAATTCCATATAAGGTAACGGCTCTACCCATTTTTTTTTTTCTCGTCTTGACTTGGAATCCGAAGGTTGTGGGTTCGATTCTAAGTCGCATCCTTCGGTTCACGAGTGCATTTTTTTCTGAGACTCCTGGGGATCGTCACCAGAGCTATGAATCGTCCTTTGTGCGATGCTGTTGGCAGTTTGCTGCAGAAAGAGACAGCCATATGGGATAAAAACCTGGTGCAATACGACCCTTTCAACTTTTAAGTGACTTTTTTAAAGTTTTTTTTTCACAACAATTTTGCCAGGACAGTTACCTTACTGACTTTGCAATTTTAAACTGCCAAGGGATATCTTGCACAACTTGCAAATGGGACATTTTTTTTCTTTCTTTCACGAGAGAAGGCTAGGTATCCAATCTCAGTACCCAAAAAATCAGAGAAGTGTGTCGGTACTAACAGTTTTTTGACACAATTCCAGGCCTAGATCAATGCCTGTACCTCTGAGGCAGACACCATAATTTCTTACATTGGAAAATTTTATATTCATGATGAGAGGCAACTAATTCAACTACATTGGCCTAAGCTGTAATTTAATTTAAAATTAATAGAACTTACAAAAAAGATATTACAAATCACATAGGAAGCAAACATTTTCTGTTAAATTAATACATAATCACAAACATAATTCAAAATTACCCAAATATAATAAATTAAGCTAATAAACCATCATATAACATAACTTTCATGGAAATACCAGTAATTTATATTTTATATATTCAATTATTTTTTAATGTAAGCTGATTTTAGTGATGAAAAAGAAACAAGCAAGACTACAACTAAGAGTAAAAGTCGGCTATTGACGTTAATGACAGACAACGGTGGTGATAACTCGGCCATTGCGGCATGTATCAGTTTCAACTTTGTTTCAAATTCCCTCAAATTTAATTCACTAAGAGGACACACAAATGCAAAATTCATGTCATAAAAATATTTGCAATTTATTACAAATAATTCAAAAACGCTGACAGCCTATGGTAAAATGAGATACAGTTCTAGCAGGATGAAATAAAGTTGCTGGCCGCTGCCGCTCCTCACGCCATGCAGTGATGGAGTTTTGGCGGTCTTCGCACCTGAAACATGGCGGTACAAAACTCAACTTCTCCATTTCATTAATTTGTTAAAATCTGAAAATATGCGCTCCATTTTAACTTCCTCAACACTAGCATAAATATTGTTAATAGGTTATTATGCTGCAAGACAGAAACAACCGGCTAATAACTATTTTTTTTCCAATTACATGCGGCCTTTACGAGAGATAAGAACGGGGGTCTGCAGAAAGGAGCTCTGGAGAATTATGGCGAAGGACGCGGGTTTTCAGTCGGTTTTTTCACATTGTAATAAAACTGTTAAATCTTCGTTACCATCATGCATATTATTATATAATAATGTAGAATAACATGCAGAATATACTGCGATTATTACTAGGACGTTTAAACAAGGAATACATACTCAACAGACAACGCTAAAAACCTCCGGACTGGATCTTCCTCTGACGACTAAAAGAGCGCGCGATTGAGAAGCTGGCCGCCGGTCACACAAAAACTGGGTTCCCGAGATCTCGTCCCGGACTCGCGACTTATACTTTCATTTATATTTATTTATTTTAAAGCGTGTTTAATATATTTTACCTATTTTATAATGTTTCTATTTGTTATGGCATTTTGTTAATGTATTTGATTATTTATTTGCGTGTGTGAATTGATTCTCAGGTGGTGCCTGTGACATCTCGCGTGAACGTGGGAATGCGGGAAATGGACAGTACCCACGTAGGCGAATGAAAAAGTAATAAAGATGTCTTGAAAGAAGTTAACTCGCAAAGAGAACTGGTTACTCACATCATAAGATGTCAGTCCACATTATTTAGGCATGTTATTAGAAGGAGAAAGTTAGAGTGCGCCACAGCAACCACAAATTTTGAAGGGAGGAGGAACACTGGGGGGGGGGGGGGGGTCAATAGAGAAGACAGTAGGCCGGTTTGAAATCACGGCATGAAGAAACATCATATCAGAAATTAATAACCATATACGAGAGAGAAAGCTGTAAACAGACATCACCAACGCCACACTATATAAACTATAAGAAGACCCACGTAATTAACGACCACCCGGACATTTGTAACTGCAGAGGATTTGACTTTTGCGGCTATATTTGTTTATCCGCTCGTATCCGGGTCATGGCATGGCTGTGATCTTCTGTTGTAAAAATTACACGAGTTTGAGAGCAGAATGTCGCAAGAACGGGGACTGGGCCTGGCTCACAAAGTCAAAATCATCATGCGCCATGCCGATAAGCTTGGGCGCTCATGTTTCGTTATCTCACGTGATCACTAGTCTTAGAAACAGCTCTGTGTGCTTGTCCCGATTATGTCATCCGACCAAGCCATCCAGATATTTATCTCTATGGCAACAAGACTTTCCCTGGCTCTTTTCCCGTCATGTTTACCCATTATCGATAAGTTTCAAGCACAGGGTGTATTTTTTTTATGACTGTAGTTTTTGAAAATATTGCCGTTCCAAGTTTTGTATTTACTTATTGTGTTACGTGAACTCCACAGTTAAGTAAATTAAAATACAAAACTTGGAACGGTAATGCAATATTTTCAAAAACTGCAGTCATTAAAAACACACCCTATATTTCTCTTCAGAATATCTAAACATATCTTAATTGTCTTCGTCTAATTTCTCTAATAAAAAATGTCAGAACAGGGTTTAAATATTGAGCACAACCCACTACTGGCAACGCCGATCGTATTCTGGTATGAACCTAAGGCCTATCCACGTCAATATGGAAGCACTATACTCGAGTTTCGCCCTCATTTGAGCTCGTCAGTAGTGCATATCCCTGACCGGATCCGGAAACAGTCCCGGATCACGCGTGTGAAGCGGGTGTGTAACCACGCGGCACACACTGGACACACCAAATTATCACAACAGAATATCACAACGCTACCCATCGTAGGCTATGCTCAAGACTGCCCAATCGCCGCGACCGACGTCCGTCAATCGATGGGACCCGAACGATCAGGACTTCTCACTGGCAAGGAACACCAGGCCTCCTAAATCCAGTGAGCAATAATCAATTGATTATGTGGTTGTTTCGGGATTTGAAATTTAAATATTGAGCACAACCCACTACTGGCAACGCCGATCGTATTCTGGTATGAACCTAAGGCCTATCCACGTCAATATGGAAGCACTATACTCGAGTTTCGCCCTCATTTGAGCTCGTCAGTAGTGCATATCCCTGACCGGATCCGGAAACAGTCCCGGATCACGCGTGTGAAGCGGGTGTGTAACCACGCGGCACACACTGGACACACCAAATTATCACAACAGAATATCACAACGCTACCCATCGTAGGCTATGCTCAAGACTGCCCAATCGCCGCGACCGACGTCCGTCAATCGATGGGACCCGAACGATCAGGACTTCTCACTGGCAAGGAACACCAGGCCTCCTAAATGGATTTAGGAGGCCTGGTGTTCCTTGCCAGTGAGAAGTCCTGATCGTTCGGGTCCCATCGATTGACGGACGTCGGTCGCGGCGATTGGGCAGTCTTGAGCATAGCCTACGATGGGTAGCGTTGTGATATTCTGTTGTGATAATTTGGTGTGTCCAGTGTGTGCCACGTGGTTACACACCCGCTTCACACGCGTGATCCGGGACTGTTTCCGGATCCCGTCAGGGATATGCACTACTGACGAGCTCAAATGAGGGCGAAACTCGAGTATAGTGCTTCCATATTGACGTGGATAGGCCTTAGGTTCATACCAGAATACGATCGGCGTTGCCAGTAGTGGGTTGTGCTCAATATTTAAATTTCAAATCCCGAAACAACCACATAATCAGTCAGAACAGGGTTGTTGTTTTTTTCTTTCAGAATCGATGTCATAGCACTCCGGGCAAATCGATAGATGCTCCATCTCCCTAAGCAGTTGTTGTGTAGACGTACTCCATGCAAAAAGTCAACAACTAGCTACGAGGCCCATTAACTCTGGTTATGTGTCCGCCGGTTCACCCACCCCCCCCCCTCCCTCGAAGAACCGAAGGTTGGTCAGATCCTGCGGTCACTCCCTGCCCCACAACTCTCCCAAGGCCATGACCATCCGTCTGTTTTTCCACACTATTCACACAACCAAAGGGCCGGACCACAACTGCCCCATCGTTCACCCACACCTACCCAACGGCGCAGACACAACCAATTCATCCGCGCGCTCGCCCGCCTCCCACCCAGGGTTGCCACTTTTTTTTTACCAAAAGTATCTAGAAACGGCCCAAACAACATCCATAAATATCTAGATTTCGTTGGAAAGTATCTAGGAAAAATATCCAGATTGAGAAAGTAAGAAATTACATATGTATTGTTGTGACTGCCTCTCTCCCTGGCGAAAAGTTTACGGCTGTCGCCGTAATCCCGTATATTCTCGTGAGTAACGCAGCTGCGCCCGAACCGACAGCGGTTCGAGCCGCGCTGGTAACTTACAGGGGTATGTGAGCCGGTCGCTCAGAAAGCAATGCCAAACTACTGAGCGTAATCTTGCCTTGTACATCAACAGCAGCTGAAAAATTCTGATGTTGACTGCACCATCCTGTAAGGGATATGCAACATTAAAAAGAAAATTGATGTGACTTACCTATAGAATCATGTCCTCATCTTCACTGATGCCTGTCTCACAAGATGCACTTAGCTTGGATGATGAAGTTGAAGCTTCAGATTCAAAATGACTATGGTATGCTTTAGCTGTTCCAATTTCTTTTATTACACGACCAGGGAGCTGATAAGTTAGTAGTATATGGCGTGCACTTGCCACATGATTGGAGGGTAAACTGGTAGGGTAATTTGGGTTTATGAAGGAAATACGGGGAAAATGTCGACTCGGTGAAATTTTTTTTTTCGGCGTGCCTGGTGGGAATTTTTTTTCGGCGTGTGGGAACTTTTTTTCGTGGGAACGAAATTTTTGGCGCTGCCTGGTGGGGAAGTAATTAAGGTAAAATGTTCTGCGAGGTTGTGAGATGAGTGGTAGTACTTAAAGAGAGGGCACGGCTGAGGGAGGGGTATATATTTTAGAAATGAGTATATGAATGTGTATGATGAACAAGGGTGTGATGGGTCGTTCTACTCATGGGTATATGGTGGTGGCGTAGACATAATATGTATGGGTAGTGATAGACAAGGGTGTGCTGGGTCGTTCTACTCATGGGTATATGGTGGTGTAGATATAATGTGTGCGTAGTGATGAACAAGGGTGTGATGGGTCGTTCTACTCATGGGTATATGGTGGTGGTGTAGATATGAATGTGTGCGTGGTGTTGTGATGGGTCGTTCTAGTCATGGATATATGGTGGTGGCGTAGACTTAATGTGTCTGTGTAGTGATACACAAGGGTGTAATGGGTATAGGGTGGTTACGTGTATGACTGTATCTGTGTAGTGATGAACAAGGGTGTGATGGATCGTGGTTATACTCGAAGTAAGAGCTGGTTACTATCATCTGAACAGTGTGATAGTAGTGATGAACAAGGGTGTGATGGGTCGTTCTACTCATGGGTATATGGTGGTGGTGTAGATATGAATGTGTGCGTGGTGTCGTGATGGGTCGTTCTACTCATGGATATATGGTGGTGGCGTAGACTTAATGTGTCTGTGTAGTGATACACAAGGGTGTAATGGGTATAGGGTGGTGGTTACGTGTATGACTGTATCTGTGTAGTGATGAACAAGGGTGTGATGGATCGTGGTTATACTCGAAGTAAGAGCTGGTTACTATCATCTGAACAGTGTGATAGTAGTGAAGGGTGGTATATTCACCGATTACAAAGGAAAGCATATAAAGTTATAATGGGTATGGTGGTAAGGGGTATTAGTGATCAAGTAGAAGTGATATAGGGGTGGTCATAAATATAATAAGAGGTGTTTGCAATTACACACTGGTCAACCAGTGGTCAAGTGGTCAAGTAAGGGTCAAGTAGTCAAGTAAGGAAACTTTAGGGAAAAGTGATTGTAATGATATGGTGGTGATTAAAGAGTGGTAAATTAGTGGTCAAGTAGTGGTCAAGCAGTGGTCAAGCGGTGGTCAAGTGAGGAAAATTTTAGGGAAATTTTAGGGAAAAGTGATTGTAATGATATGGTGGTGATTAAAGAGTGGTAAATTAGTGGTCAATCAGTGGTCAAGGAGTGGTCAAGTGGTCAAGTAAGGAAAATTTTAGGGGAAATTGGTCGTAGTGACATGGTGATGATTAAATTAGTGGTAAATTAATGATCAAGTAGTGGTCAAGTAGTGGTCAAGCAGTGGTCAAGCGGTGTGTAAGTGAGGAAAATTTTAGGGAAATTTTAGGGAAAAGTGATTGTAATGAGATGGTGATGATTAAAGAGTGGTAAATTAGTGGTCAAGTAGTGGTCAAGCAGTGGTCAAGTAGTGGTCAAGGGGTCGAGTGACCACTTAAATTGTAGAGGACGATGTGCCTAAGATTATGGTAGTGATTAAAGTGATCGATGACGTGGTCAAGCAGAGGTCAAGCAGTGGTCAAGTAGTTGAGTGACCACTTAAATTATAGGGGAAAGTATGTATATTGCAATGGTGGTGGGTAAAGTGAGGAAGAATCAATAGTAGTGAAAATACTACTACGAATATTAGCGACAAGCACAAAGACAACCAAGTACATACTTGATACACACAAATACAAAGACAACGAAACACACGTACACACATACAGATACAAAGGCAACCATACCATTACTACTATCACAACAACAGCTATACACAAGTACACACCCATAATCAAAGACACAAATACACACACACACACACATACAAACACAAAGGCAACCATACACAGACAACCCATACCATTACTACTGTCATCACAACTATACACAAGTACACACACTTGATACACTTGTACATACAGACCTACAAGCACACAAGAACACTCAAAGACAAATACAAAGACACACCCATACCATTACTACTGTCACTATCAACAGATATACACACGTGCAGAGACAGCACAAAGACACACCCATACCATTACTACTGTCATCACAACCAGTACAGACACACTCACCCATACACAAGAACACTCAAACACAAAGACACAGACACACTTGTACATACAGACACAGAAGTACAGACAATCCATACTATTACTACTGTCATCACAACTATACACAGACACACCCATACACACTTGATACACTTATACATACAGACCTACAAGAACAAAGTCAACCACACACAGCCATAAACAAATACACAAAGACGGTCACACTTGTACATACAGACCTACAAGCACAAAGTCAACCACACACAGCCATAAACAAATACACAAAGACGGTCACACTTGTACATACAGACCTATAACATCACAACTATACACAAGTACATACCCATAATCAATTACACAAGAACACTCAAAGACAAATACAAAGACACAAACACATGTACACACTTGATACACACAAATACAAAGACAGCCAAGTACACACACACACCCATATCATTACTACTGTCATCACAACTATACTCAAGTACAGACACACCCATCGCCTAGCATTACTACTGTCATCACAACTATATACAACTACGTACAGACACGAGTACAACAACAAAGACAGACACAAAACACATACAGACACCCATACACATTTGATACACTTGTACATACAGACACATAAGTACACAAAAAACAAAGAGGGCCACACAAACCAGTACTACTGGTATCACAACCACTACAGATACACTTGTGCATACAGACCTACAAGAATATCACATACCCCCTTTGGTAAAGAAACGCTGATATCCGAGACTACGTCATCAACGCCATGTGTAAAAGTCATTAAGTATGAGTCATCGGTTTGTGGGAAGCAGGCGTGAGAATAGCTTACTGCCACGTCAGCTAGGTCGTGTGCAGAACCAGTGTATAAAATAGAAGGCGTCTCTTGTGAGCTCAGTACCAGTTCACGGGCTGACTTGTCTATCTACAGAGGTGCTTCAGGCTGGTGTGAGCAGTGTAGTAAGCAGATATTGTTCACGTACTGACTTGGCTACATCGGTGAAACAGGTTGGTGTGAGCAGTGTGTAGTAACCAGCTATTTTTCACGTAGTGACTTGGGTACAGCAGTGAAACTTGGTGTGAGCCTTATTCGTGTCGTTGGCCTCTGATAAAACAGTGAAACATTGTATACACCAGAACATTTTTTCGTGGTTGTAAGAAAGAAGAAACAAACCAGTTTATCAATATGACCACCAGATCTACTGTCACGTGTTCAGTGTGCGACAAAGCCTATTGTGATAAGTATACCCTTAATCGTCACATTCAGACCATTCACGAGGGGAAAGACCAAGTATATCCCTGTCAGTTATGTGATAAGGTGTGTAATACGAACGATGGCCTACAAAAACACAAACGAATACGTCATCAGCCACGTATGAATACACCAAACACTGCAATACCAGAGACGACAGCACCACCTGTCTATTTACACCATCATCGTAGTGTAAGTCAAGTACCAGACTGCCACCACTGTATCTTCAATGATAACCTTACCCGTCATAATAGGAACATTCACAATGATTATCCCTGTCAGTTACGTGACAATCTATACAATTCGAACCTACAACGGTACTTACACCACCAGACATCACGAGAAAGGATGACACCCTTAGACACCCTGGCAACACCTCCACTCATAGTAGCAGAGGATATCCAACCAAATGATAGAGACAGTTTGGCAGCCCTTAAGGCGTACTGCAAGGACCTATCGCTTATGCTACCCAATCAAGTGGTAGTATTAGAAAAAAGTGTCGACCACCGCTATCGGGTGGTTTTGGTATGATAAAAAGAAGTATTCAGATATCTTGTATGATATCTCATACATGTCTTTATTCTGGATCCGAAACATATAAGGTATGTGTGATGACTTCGACAACAACAGTGTTTTTTGATAGTCAACTATATACTCAAAAATGAAGATCACTAATCCAGAACTTTTTGGTGTTTCACTAATCATCTATGTCATTGATTGTTTCTTATATAGCTAAACTGTTTTTCACTAAGCATGTATGTCATTGATTTTTTTTCTTATATCTCTAAACTGTTTTTCACTACTCATGTATGTCCTTGATTTTATCTTATATCACTAAAGTGTTTTTCACTAATCATCTATGTCATTGATTGTTTCTTATATCACTAAACTGTTTTTCACTACTCATGTATGTCATTGATTGTTTCTTATATCTCTAAACTGTTTTTCACTAATCATCTATGTCATTGATTGTTTCTTATATCACTAAACTGTTTTTCACTACTCATGTATGTCATTGATTTTTTCTTATATCTCTAAACTGTTTTTCACTACTCATGTATGTCCTTGATTTTATCTTATATCACTAAAGTGTTTTTCACTAATCATCTATGTCATTGATTGTTTCTTATATCACTAAACTGTTTTTCACTACTCATGTATGTCATTGATTGTTTCTTATATCTCTAAACTGTTTTTCACTAATCATCTATGTCATTGATTGTTTCTTATATCACTAAACTGTTTTTCACTACTCATGTATGTCATTGATTCTTTCTTATATCACTAAAGTGTTTTGATGAATAATACATTCTTTGATATATTGAAACCAAGTTTTTTTTTGTTGATTTTCTTTAGTGGTTTTGTTTTCATGACGTTGTCTTGTCGGCTCAGAGCTTACATTACCAGACATGAACAATGTCTTAGAAGAAGTTATGGCAAATACAGAACAGTCAAATGTATAAAATCTAGGAAAAAATAACCAAAGGCGAAAAGACCTAAAGAGAGAAATGTCTCGACCAAGCTTATAAATATTACAACTAAAAGGTTGATCAAAATTCAAACATTATAAAAATAACCAAATATGAAAAGGCCAAAGACAGAAATATTTCAACTAAACTTATAAATAAGTCACCAAAAGGGGAAAAGGTCAAGTACAGAAATAGCTATGGAAAAAGTAAGTCCACAAAACTAAGAAATAAATGTAACTTCTGTAGTCAATTGTGTCTTATCTGAAAAGACGCTATCAATGTCACCCCTTTCCTTGTTTTACTTTACCAAAGACCTTCACCGTATCTGGTACAGAAACCCTTATACAGCACTCATCTCTCCACAGTCTTGGTTGCTTTCTAATACAAAGTGGTTACATCACCAAGAACTTCAAACCTCCAGTGTACACGTGCTCCATTGAAACACCCATGACAGTTAACAACATGTATGGCCATGTAATATGTGAGTCCATCGGGGATAGTTCATCCGAGTATTCCAAAAGATCCATTTCCCATGGCTGACATCTTCAACTTGCTATAACACAACTTATTCCAATATACACTTTACATGAAATTTCCCAAATTTGGGCTCTATTAAAGATTACGTAATGAGATACACAAAGACACCAAGAACATATCATACAAAACAATTCACAAATTAAAACTTAAACCATATCAGATGAACCACCCAACAAGTACTACACAAACATATAATAAGGAAACACATGACACACAGAGCTTACAGACAAATCACTTGGACTCAAACAAATTTTGCTTCTTGTACTGTAGAATTCTACCAACACTTCTTTCCTATCACCAAAACTAAACATCTACCACACAACCACTGGTCATTTATCCAACATAATACTCATACCCTCGCCAACGACATTAAGGAAATACATACTAGTTTATTTCTGGTTATAACTGTTTTAATAGAGCAGAGAGATATACATGCTAATTAGACTACAGCTGCCTTCTTCACTGCTGTCCTTTGTTCGATGACTTTTCTTCTGTGGTTGTCCCTCAAGACTGGGTTCAAAATTTTTTCCAGCTCTAGTATACGGCTTTCAAAATTCTCACGTTCTCTGATTACATGATGCCAGTTACCATTGCGTTCTTCGGTGCCAACAGTATGGACTGTCAAGAAGTGAGGTTCTGGTGCAAAACTAACCTGTGGAGGTAAATAAAACACATTGAAACTTACAAGACTACCTACTACTTCAGTAAAGAAAAAACAGTAAAAAATTCACAAGGAGAAGTGGTAAAAGGCATAAAAACAGACTGTCGACATTCTATTGGTCAATATCTTCATCTGATCACAGACCCATACTACAGATACGACAGTGTGAGTGTAGATTCTTCTATAGAATCACATTGTAATCCTAACGTTTTAACCTACTTGTGTAAAACTTTTTTCACCTTCCATTCACCAGGTACAATGACAGCTTTAATTGATAGACGGACATCGTGGTCAGAAGATGAAGATTGTTGTGAAGATGACAGTGTTTTGAAGGAGGATGATTCTGGCTTCTTCACACCAGCTTTAACATTAGACATTTTGTTCTGCCAGAAACCTACTCGTGGCACCCAGCCAGCTTTAGATGTATCAGAGACAACTTTTGCTTGGGGTGATGATTCGTCTTCAGATGAAGATATTGACCTTTTGGCTAGTAGTCATGCCCCAGAGTCTCTCAAGAAAATTAATGTGACGTGGAACGAAAAATATCCTACTGCTGGTGTCCGAAGGTGTTCCTCTTCAACGAATAAGGTGTGTATGGGTAGTAATGATCATAATTCACATGTGTATTTTTGTAAACATGACCAATACCGAAAACCTATGTGTTATACATCTTTTCTATGTACATCTCTCTATACCACAAACCATCAGTGACTATACCTTTACCTTTTCTCAAGACGTGACCAATAGAATGTCGACAGTCTGTTTTTATGCCTTTTACCACTTCTCCTTGTGAATTTTTTACTGTTTTTTCTTTACTGAAGTAGTAGGTAGTCTTGTAAGTTTCAATGTGTTTTATTTACCTCCACAGGTTAGTTTTGCACCAGAACCTCACTTCTTGACAGTCCATACTGTTGGCACCGAAGAACGCAATGGTAACTGGCATCATGTAATCAGAGAACGTGAGAATTTTGAAAGCCGTATACTAGAGCTGGAAAAAATTTTGAACCCAGTCTTGAGGGACAACCACAGAAGAAAAGTCATCGAACAAAGGACAGCAGTGAAGAAGGCAGCTGTAGTCTAATTAGCATGTATATCTCTCTGCTCTATTAAAACAGTTATAACCAGAAATAAACTAGTATGTATTTCCTTAATGTCGTTGGCGAGGGTATGAGTATTATGTTGGATAAATGACCAGTGGTTGTGTGGTAGATGTTTAGTTTTGGTGATAGGAAAGAAGTGTTGGTAGAATTCTACAGTACAAGAAGCAAAATTTGTTTGAGTCCAAGTGATTTGTCTGTAAGCTCTGTGTGTCATGTGTTTCCTTATTATATGTTTGTGTAGTACTTGTTGGGTGGTTCATCTGATATGGTTTAAGTTTTAATTTGTGAATTGTTTTGTATGATATGTTCTTGGTGTCTTTGTGTATCTCATTACGTAATCTTTAATAGAGCCCAAATTTGGGAAATTTCATGTAAAGTGTATATTAGAATAAGTTGTGTTATAGCAAGTTGAAGATGTCAGCCATGGGAAATGGATCTTTTGGAATACTCGGATGAACTATCCCCGATGGACTCACAGATTACATGGCCATACATGTTGTTAACTGTCATGGGTGTTTCAATGGAGCACGTGTACACTGGAGGTTTGAAGTTCTTGGTGATGTAACCACTTTGTATTAGAAAGCAACCAAGACTGTGGAGAGATGAGTGCTGTATAAGGGTTTCTGTACCAGATACGGTGAAGGTCTTTGGTAAAGTAAAACAAGGAAAGGGGTGACATTGATAGCGTCTTTTCAGATAAGACACAATTGACTACAGAAGTTACATTTATTTCTTAGTTTTGTGGACTTACTTTTTCCATAGCTATTTCTGTACTTGACCTTTTCCCCTTTTGGTGACTTATTTATAAGTTTAGTTGAAATATTTCTGTCTTTGGCCTTTTCATATTTGGTTATTTTTATAATGTTTGAATTTTGATCAACCTTTTAGTTGTAATATTTATAAGCTTGGTCGAGACATTTCTCTCTTTAGGTCTTTTCGCCTTTGGTTATTTTTTCCTAGATTTTATACATTTGACTGTTCTGTATTTGCCATAACTTCTTCTAAGACATTGTTCATGTCTGGTAATGTAAGCTCTGAGCCGACAAGACAACGTCATGAAAACAAAACCACTAAAGAAAATCAACAAAAAAAAACTTGGTTTCAATATATCAAAGAATGTATTATTCATCAAAACACTTTAGTGATATAAGAAAAAATCAATGACATACATGATTAGTGAAAAACAGTTTAGAGATATAAGAAAAAAATCAATGACATACATGAGTAGTGAAAAACAGTTTAGTGATATAAGAAACAATCAATGACATAGATGATTAGTGAAAAACAGTTTAGAGATATAAGAAACAATCAATGACATACATGAGTAGTGAAAAACAGTTTAGTGATATAAGAAACAATCAATGACATAGATGATTAGTGAAAAACACTTTAGTGATATAAGATAAAATCAAGGACATACATGAGTAGTGAAAAACAGTTTAGAGATATAAGAAAAAAAATCAATGACATACATGCTTAGTGAAAAACAGTTTAGCTATATAAGAAACAATCAATGACATAGATGATTAGTGAAACACCAAAAAGTTCTGGATTAGTGATCTTCATTTTTGAGTATATAGTTGACTATCAAAAAACACTGTTGTTGTCGAAGTCATCACACATACCTTATATGTTTCGGATCCAGAATAAAGACATGTATGAGATATCATACAAGATATCTGAATACTTCTTTTTATCATACCAAAACCACCCGATAGCGGTGGTCGACACTTTTTTCTAATACTACCACTTGATTGGGTAGCATAAGCGATAGGTCCTTGCAGTACGCCTTAAGGGCTGCCAAACTGTCTCTATCATTTGGTTGGATATCCTCTGCTACTATGAGTGGAGGTGTTGCCAGGGTGTCTAAGGGTGTCATCCTTTCTCGTGATGTCTGGTGATGTAAGTACCGTTGTAGGTTCGAATTGTATAGATTGTCACGTCTCTGACAGGGATAATCATTGTGAATGTTCCTATTATGACGGGTAAGGTTATCATTGAAGATACAGTGGTGGCAGTCTGGTACTTGACTTACACTACGATGATGGTGTAAATAGACAGGTGGTGCTGTCGTCTCTGGTATTGGAGTGTTTGGTGTATTCATACGTGGCTGATGACGTATTCGTTTGTGTTTTTGTAGGCCATCGTTCGTATTACACACCTTATCACATAACTGACAGGGATATACTTGGTCTTTCCCCTCGTGAATGGTCCGAATGTGACGATTAAGGGTATACTTATCACAATAGGCTTTGTCGCACACTGAACACGTGAAAGTAGATCTGGTGGTCATATTGATAAACTGTTTTTTTCTTCTTTCTTACAACCACGAAAAAATGTTCTGGTGTATACAATGTTTCACTGTTTTATCAGAGGCCAACGACACGAATAAGGCTCACACCAAGTTTCACTGCTGTACCCAAGTCACTACGTGAAAAATAGCTGGTTACTACACGAACACTGCTCACACCAACCTGTTTCACCGATGTAACCAAGTCAGTACGTGAACAATATCTGCTTACTACACTGCTCACACCAGTCTGAAGCACCTCTGTAGATAGACAAGTCAGCCCGTGAACTGGTACTGAGCTCACAAGAGACGCCTTCTATTTTATACACTGGTTCTGCACACGACCTAGCTGACGTGGCAGTAAGCTATTCTCACGCCTGCTTCCCACAAACCGATGACTCATACTTAATGACTTTTACACATGGCGTTGATGACGTAGTCTCGGATATCAGCGTTTCTTTACCAAAGGGGGTATGTGATATTCTTGTAGGTCTGTATGCACAAGTGTATCTGTAGTGGTTGTGATACCAGTAGTACTGGTTTGTGTGGCCCTCTTTGTTTTTTGTGTACTTATGTGTCTGTATGTACAAGTGTATCAAATGTGTATGGGTGTCTGTATGTGTTTTGTGTCTGTCTTTGTTGTTGTACTCGTGTCTGTACGTAGTTGTATATAGTTGTGATGACAGTAGTAATGCTAGGCGATGGGTGTGTCTGTACTTGAGTATAGTTGTGATGACAGTAGTAATGATATGGGTGTGTGTGTGTACTTGGCTGTCTTTGTATTTGTGTGTATCAAGTGTGTACATGTGTTTGTGTCTTTGTATTTGTCTTTGAGTGTTCTTGTGTAATTGATTATGGGTATGTACTTGTGTATAGTTGTGATGTTATAGGTCTGTATGTACAAGTGTGACCGTCTTTGTGTATTTGTTTATGGCTGTGTGTGGTTGACTTTGTGCTTGTAGGTCTGTATGTACAATTGTGACCGTCTTTGTGTATTTGTTTATGGCTGTGTGTGGTTGACTTTGTTCTTGTAGGTCTGTATGTATAAGTGTATCAAGTGTGTATGGGTGTGTCTGTGTATAGTTGTGATGACAGTAGTAATAGTATGGATTGTCTGTACTTCTGTGTCTGTATGTACAAGTGTGTCTGTGTCTTTGTGTTTGAGTGTTCTTGTGTATGGGTGAGTGTGTCTGTACTGGTTGTGATGACAGTAGTAATGGTATGGGTGTGTCTTTGTGCTGTCTCTGCACGTGTGTATATCTGTTGATAGTGACAGTAGTAATGGTATGGGTGTGTCTTTGTATTTGTCTTTGAGTGTTCTTGTGTGCTTGTAGGTCTGTATGTACAAGTGTATCAAGTGTGTGTACTTGTGTATAGTTGTGATGACAGTAGTAATGGTATGGGTTGTCTGTGTATGGTTGCCTTTGTGTTTGTATGTGTGTGTGTGTGTATTTGTGTCTTTGATTATGGGTGTGTACTTGTGTATAGCTGTTGTTGTGATAGTAGTAATGGTATGGTTGCCTTTGTATCTGTATGTGTGTACGTGTGTTTCGTTGTCTTTGTATTTGTGTGTATCAAGTATGTACTTGGTTGTCTTTGTGCTTGTCGCTAATATTCGTAGTAGTATTTTCACTACTATTGATTCTTCCTCACTTTACCCACCACCATTGCAATATACATACTTTCCCCTATAATTTAAGTGGTCACTCAACTACTTGACCACTGCTTGACCTCTGCTTGACCACGTCATCGATCACTTTAATCACTACCATAATCTTAGGCACATCGTCCTCTACAATTTAAGTGGTCACTCGACCCCTTGACCACTACTTGACCACTGCTTGACCACTACTTGACCACTAATTTACCACTCTTTAATCATCACCATCTCATTACAATCACTTTTCCCTAAAATTTCCCTAAAATTTTCCTCACTTACACACCGCTTGACCACTGCTTGACCACTACTTGACCACTACTTGATCATTAATTTACCACTAATTTAATCATCACCATGTCACTACGACCAATTTCCCCTAAAATTTTCCTTACTTGACCACTTGACCACTCCTTGACCACTGATTGACCACTAATTTACCACTCTTTAATCACCACCATATCATTACAATCACTTTTCCCTAAAATTTCCCTAAAATTTTCCTCACTTGACCACCGCTTAACCACTGCTTGACCACTACTTGACCACTACTTGATCATTAATTTACCACTAATTTAATCATCACCATGTCACTACGACCAATTTCCCCTAAAATTTTCCTTACTTGACCACTTGACCACTCCTTGACCACTGATTGACCACTAATTTACCACTCTTTAATCACCACCATATCATTACAATCACTTTTCCCTAAAATTTCCTTACTTGACTACTTGACCCTTACTTGACCACTTGACCACTGGTTGACCAGTGTGTAATTGCAAACACCTCTTATTATATTTATGACCACCCCTATATCACTTCTACTTGATCACTAATACCCCTTACCACCATACCCATTATAACTTTATATGCTTTCCTTTGTAATCGGTGAATATACCACCCTTCACTACTATCACACTGTTCAGATGATAGTAACCAGCTCTTACTTCGAGTATAACCACGATCCATCACACCCTTGTTCATCACTACACAGATACAGTCATACACGTAACCACCCTATACCCATTACACCCTTGTGTATCACTACACAGACACATTAAGTCTACGCCACCACCATATATCCATGACTAGAACGACCCATCACAACACCACGCACACATTCATATCTACACCACCACCATATACCCATGAGTAGAACGACCCATCACACCCTTGTTCATCACTACGCACACATTATATCTACACCACCATATACCCATGAGTAGAACGACCCAGCACACCCTTGTCTATCACTACCCATACATATTATGTCTACGCCACCACCATATACCCATGAGTAGAACGACCCATCACACCCTTGTTCATCACTACGCACACATTCATATACTCATTTCTAAAATATATACCCCTCCCTCAGCCGTGCCCTCTCTTTAAGTACTACCACTCATCTCACAACCTCGCAGAACATTTTACCTTAATTACTTCCCCACCAGGCAGCGCCAAAAATTTCGTTCCCACGAAAAAAAGTTCCCACACGCCGAAAAAAAATTCCCACCAGGCACGCCGAAAAAAAAAATTTCACCGAGTCGACATTTTCCCCGTATTTCCTTCATAAACCCAAATTACCCTACCAGTTTACCCTCCAATCATGTGGCAAGTGCACGCCATATACTACTTAAGTTGAACAGCATTTTCCTGCTCTCATCAGGCCAAATCTTATTGTCAATATAGCATTTAAGAGATCAAGTTTCATCCTGTTTCTTAGTTTACATTTTGTATAATTCACAGTACTGAAAACTCTTTCCCACAAGCTGTGGGAAATCCTTAAACAATATGGAGTGAGTACACATCTAACAAACCTATGTAGAAGTTTATACGACAACAGTGAATGCATAGTGAGAGCAACTGGAGGACACTCAGAACCCTTCACCATAAGATCTGGAGTACGACAAGGTTGTGTCCTGTCCCCTCTCTTGTTCATAACATATATAGACAACATATGTAAAGAAACCAGCCAAGCAGAGACAGCAAGAATACCGCATGACGAGAACACAGAAGAAGAACCATCTGCAAATCTAACCATTAGAGAACTCCTGTTTGCGGACGACCAAGCACTAATAGCAAAATCAGAAGCTGAATTACAAGACCACATGAATAGTCTAAACGAAATGTGTAGGGAACATAACATGAAAATTAGCACAAGCAAAACAGAGGTAATGACTATAACTAAAGAAGAACAAACAGCAACAATTCACCTAAACGAACATCCCTTGAAACAAGTAAAGAGCTTCAAGTACCTAGGAAGTATAATATCATCAAATGGCAGATCAGAAGACGAGATCGAAAATAGGTGCAATAAGGCAAATCAACTCATTGGACAAATGGCACCAATACTAAAGAACAAACATGTATCAATAACTACTAAGAAAGCACTTTACAACACAATCTTCCTACCAACTCTGTGCTACCAATGCCAAACCTGGACAATGACAGAAAAAGAGAAAAGAAAAATCACAACAACAGAAATGAGGTTCCTGAGAAGAATACTCAACGTATCAAGAAGAGATAAGATCAGAAATGAAGAAATCAGGACTAAAGTGGGGGTTAAAGCTGCTCTAGATTTTATTAGAAAGCAGCAAGTCAAATGGTTTGGCCATGCAAGTAGGCTACCAGTCAACAGCATGCCACAACAGGCAATGACGTACAGACCAGATGGAAACAGAGGAAGAGGCCGACCACGTAAACGCTGGACGGAGGGAATAACAGAATCCATGGGAATGTCGATATACGAAGCCCATAACCGGGCACTCTCACGAAGTTTATACTTCACCTCGACACCGCAAGGTACAAGAGGAACATGATGAGAGATGAGAAAACTCTTTCTGCATCAGCATTTGAATGGGGTAGTATCATGGCAGACATCGCACATTCAAAGAGCTCACAGAATGGACTGTTACCTGAGGCATCTTTAAATTGTCTTACTTCACTCCAAAAAGCTTCAGTTTCTGTTTTGTTTGTCCAGTCAACCAAATTTATTTTTGTTAACTAATATTCTGCTTCCGCCACACTATTATCAGTAGCCCCTAAATATTTAATAACTTGACAATATTTAGGTATGTCCTTTACTGGCTAAGGTATGTTGTTAATAGAAAAGAGTGAAATATTTTTCAATACATCTAAATTTTCTGGAAGTCTCTGCTTCAGTTGATCGAATAATGAGACAAGAAAATCTTGACAGCGCTTTCTTAAGTTGTTCTCTTAATTTTCTGTTAACAGTCCTTTTGTTTTTAAACTATCAATTTTTGATTCGATTTGGTATCCCAGGTATGGCTTGGGATCCAAATAGCTCTCTATAGTGCAAGTGAACAAGCCAGCTTTACAAGTTGGCAATATAAGTCTTTTACCAATTGATTGAAATAGCAAAGTGAGGTCCTCAAGTAATTTAACTTTACCAACATTTTGAGATTCAAATAGTTTATTAACTTTTTGCACTTCACTTAAAATGAGTTCTGAAAAGAGAAGGAATGCCACATTTTTTTTCAGCACTGTACATTCCATATAGTATTTCAGCTGTGTAGCACTTTTCATTTTGTCTTGTTATTTTGAAGTGTGTCTTCAACTCCAACCATCGGTTCACAATTACTTCAACAGCTGGTTGAATTGATAACCTTCTAGTTTTGCAATATGACAGAATTTTTAGTGGTGAGGAACTATCATTTAATGCTTTATATAAATTATTATATTGCTGTTGTCTGACAGATGATTTGGAGAACCAGTTATGTGTTTCAGCAATAAGGAATTCCAAATTCCTTGGTAAACATTCTGAATAATGAGGCATGTGATAATGCTAGCTGCAAGGAATGACACACACATTTTATGAGGATTAAAGATGGGATATCTTCCTTCAATTTTGCATACACGCCATGGTTGATACCGACCATTACCGATGCATTATCGGTTCCAATTGCAGCCAAATTCTTTAAGTTTAAATGTTTACTGACCAAAAGTTCCTTCAGTGCCCTTATGCGCCCTTTTACTCATTACCGGGGGGGGGGGGGTTGCCAGATTGTTGAGCGTTGACCTAAGTCAGTTCAAAGTTTAAATAATGGTAGTTACCATCATTTACGCGCGTCCAGACCAAACATAAAATGTGTAAATGACACCGAAAGAAAAGTAAAATCTAGAAAGTATTCAAAATATCCGACTCCAAATGAAAAGTATCTAGAATTGCATCCAGCATCCAAACGTCAGAAAACGGTATCCAGAAGCCGGCAAAAACCTCTAGATCTGGATATGAAATATCTAGAATGGCAACTATGCTCCCACCACACCAACACGTCCCAGGTTAAAGATGTAAACAAAAACAAAGTTGAAGTAATTAAACTACTTCGGCAATACAAAAAGACATAGTCCTTTGTTATACAGCAACACGGGAGAAAAACGTCTGGGAGTCACGACCCCCCTCTGGGAGATCATCCGCCACACCCTGCACCCATCTTATCTTATGATATTGCAATTTGTTATTACATAAATCTGCCTATAGATAAATTAGCGTGGTTTTCACGAGATTTTCAAAGTCCCCCTAGTAATCTATTGATTCAGTCGGAACTAATCCTAACGAAACGACAGAGAGGCAATTTAATATGATATTGGTGTCTGAAACGTAACACGTAGCACAACATATATTTTACACGCGATCAATGTATATTGTCGCTTTGAAAATAATACACGCATGCTGTATCCATGGTGGTTGTTGTCCTTATATGGGACTGGAAGGTTGAGTAGATCTCCAGCAGTCAACTAAAGCATGGATTATACATTCTACCAGGCGATATCCCGGCAATCATTTGGCGCTGTTTCTCGTCCCGTCCCCAAACACGTTAAGCTGGTATCATAACCACTTCGTTAAAGGTTCTTCTTCACGTTAGTAGACAACAGGGAGTATTATAGGGTTCTGTGCTATTCGATATCCGAAGACTAATGTCACAAGTTATGTGTCCGCTCCTCCCCCACACCCCTCTCCAACCTTCTTCTGTCACCCGAACACTCTCCGAACACCCCCTTTCCAACTAATTTCCTCAAGCCATGCCAAACGTCCCCGGTCATCTGCCACATCGTGTAACAACACCACACCCAGTGGTGCAGACCCCGCCAATCTGTCCGCCACCACACCAGCAAGGCCCGGGGGGAGAACATACAAACCAAAACAAAGGTGAGTCAATTACATTACTTCGGCCGTATAAACAGAGTCCCTTGTTAAACGGATCTGCTAGAGGGAAAAAATAGAGGGGACAACCACACAGATGCGTGGATAACATTATGATAATCTGGAAGATGCATTTGAATGTTCCATGAAGACGATGGACAGAAGGCGTTGGAGGCACATTACAGCGACTTTTACTGTGATTTGTTGTTGCACATTACAGCGACTTTTACTGTGATTTGTTGTTGCACATTACATCGACTTTTACTGTGATTTGTTGTTGCGCATTACAGCGACTTTTACTGTGATTTGTTGTTGCGCATTACAGCGACTTTTACTGTGATTTGTTGTTGCGCATTACAGCGACTTTTACTGTGATTTGTTGTTGCGCATTACAGCGACTTTTACTGTGATTTGTTGTTGTTATTGTGTTCCCTCGCTTTAAACTCGAGCGTAGTGCACACGTACTCCTACTACTATAAATACTATTAGTTGCTACTACTAGTCAGTGTACTGGATTGATTTTGCGTGAGGGTTAGTTTTCTCTATTACCAGTGTCCCTCGCCATCAGGCGAACCCTTCTATGACTTCAGAGGATCTTATAATTTACGTCCCCAAGTCAAGGCCTGACAGAGGCCGACCAAGAGAAATGATGCTGGGTGGATTGAGACGGTGGCGTGGAGGAATATCAGCAGCAGAGTTGACCCAGAACACCAAGGGCCGAGATCTGTGGACAGACATGAACGCCTACGCCAGCTGGTAGGGCACTTGATGATGATGATGTAAACGACAAGAAGCCAAACATTTAAATGTTGACCGGCATGTGGGGCTAACCCAATACGACGCGGTCACAAGAGGAACGCGCATTAGACCTTTCAGCCACGCCGACCTCCACGGAAATAGTACTTGGGTGATTGGTGAAGGGCAACTAACATCATCATCTATTGAAGGCCGGCATTAACGGTTTATGTACCGTGTATATCCATCAACACATACTGTGTTATTATATCATTTACGTTTGGTCGGAGGATACTACACAGATCTGGCTAGTTATGTTAAAAATATACTGTAAAGCCTACCTAGTAATCTAGTGATTCCGTGGTGATGACCGTTCTTAGCCAAAAGGTCGAGAAGCTATGTAACATTATATAGATATTGTAAATGTAACGAGTGCCGGTCTCCCTGGCGAAGGCGTTAACGACTTTCTCAGTAATCCCGTGTATCCACGTGAGGAACACAGCTGCGCGAGATTCGGCAGCGGATCGCGTCGCGTTGGTTACTTACGGTGTATGTGAGCCGGTCGCTCAGAAAGCAATGGCAAACTACTGAGCATAATCTTGCCAAGAAGACCAACAGCTGAAAAATGCTGGTGTTGACTGCAACGTCCTGTAAGGGATATGCAACTTTAAAAAAAAATGTAACATGTAGTACAGTATGTTGTATGCGAGATCTAAGTATGTTGGATCTTTGAAAGCAGTTCCATTGGCACACAGGTGCACTTGACAGACGATAGTTTGCTGCATTCATTGTGCTATAAAAAGGCATAATGTACCTCTCTCCATAGCACAAAGCCTGGGTTGAAATATAGAGACCATGTGTTGCCCATGCAGCATAATCATGATAATCCCTCTCTCGGCCTGCCTAGTTTACTCCAGAGAAAAGGTGACACCAGTACGTCTGGAACAAGACAAGCTGCAGAAGCTGCTGGATCAGCAAATCAATGCTCTGTCTGCCTGTCGGAGTTTCGATCCTAGACCAGCTGCAAACCAAGGCTAAGGGCCTGGTCTATGACATTTTGACTTTAGGGTGAATTTCCTCGCACCAGGATAAGGCTTGTATCTCCCAATTGTGCTCCTCCGCCCGAAGCCGTTGGCTCAATGTGAGGTGTCGGGTTTGGTAAGCGCCGCCCAACATTCGGCGCCAACAGAAAGCAGGTAGTATTGTCTACTGTCATAGGTAGCTCAGTCATACCCGACTACAACTGATGAGTTTTCTTAATCTAGACCAGTGGTTCTCAACCTTTTTTGGCCCGTGCCCCACTTCACCATATTTTCAGAATGTCATCCCCCCCCCCCCCCTTTCGTATTTCCTACCTAAAAAATTGGCCCGTGCCCCTCTTCACCATATTTTCAGAACGCAATTCCCCCTTTCGTATTTCCTACCTAAAAATCCCGCCCCGCCCCTACACAGTATACGTAATAATGGAAGCTAAATTTAATAGCACATACTAAAACAACTCTAGATGTCCACATAAAACGTGATTTGTGGGTCTACTTACTTTATAAAATGAATTTTAGAAGGATGAGACGTACAGAACCGTAAAGTGTGAAGGGAAAAACAATATCAAGTAATCGGTTCTTGTATTAACACGATCTTGGAGTAATCTTAATCCCCCCCCTCCCCCGGAAACCCTAAAATGTCCCCCTGGAGGGGGATTCCCCACCGGTTGAGAACCACTGATCTAGACAGATTCCATCCAAGGTAACAGCATCTATCTACCCGTGGATAGGTTTACTTGTCCAAGTTTTGCCAGAGTAGCGGTGTTATTGCTGGATGTTCTTTGTCTAATGCTAAAATACAGCACCACCTCTTGTGTTCAGTCAAGAATCCTTACTTTACTGCCTGTCCTATTTTGCTGCATCTCGTCAAGATACCAGGCAATAAATCGTACAACATATTGTTTGTCGGCTTCTGTGTTTACATTCTTTATATCAAGCTAGTCAGTGCAGGTCAGCATGGCCGAATGGGTAAGAACGCCTGTTCTTAAACATCCGTTGTGCTGATGCCGAGGTTAGCGGTTCAACCCCTACACCGAACAGCTGGACTAAAATGTTGACCTGTCCTCCTTGACTTGGGGACGTAAATTACAAGTACCTCTGAAGTCGGAGTGGGTTCACCTGATGGCGAGGAACACTGTTAATAGGGGAAAAGCTAATCCAAATGCAAAATTCAGTCCATCACTACTATAGTGTGTATAGACTACGCTTGTTCAAAGCGAACGAGCGCAAAAAAAAAGAAGCTAGTCAATCAGTTACGATTACAATTTCATAGCAGCGAGTCACCCCCATAAATGCTGTTCCTGTGCTAGCGTAGGCCACATAAAATGTTCGTCACTATCTTATGTGAAAAGTGAAACAGAAAGTAGCCAAAGCTAGTCCAAATATAAACAACAAAAATATCTCCCCCCAAATCAATCTTGTCCACACAGAGAAAGAACCAACAAATATGGCACAAATGGAACTGTATTCTTTATTGAAAGGTCTCATGCGCACATACAAGCACTAGGAACTAACTTAAGTCTAACATCAGTAAGATACAACATAAACCCAAATCTGTCCTTCAATGAACACATTTCTTCTTTCAGTTCCACGTTACAACAGAAATCTGCTGCTGATCATACTGCCAGGCGTAGTTTAATCCCTACTGGCAAGGCCCGTTTCGAGAACTGATCCATAAAGCTACATCGCAGAGGTGTAAACCAAAGTCATCTAACCATGATCAACAGCTCCAAGCTTGGAGAACTGATCCATAAAGCTACATCGCAGAGGTGTAAACCAAAGTCATCTAACCATGATCAACAGCTCCAAGCTTGGAGAACTGATCCATAAAGCTACATCGCAGAGGTGTAAACCAAAGTCATCTAACCATGATCAACAGCTCCAAGCTTGGAGAACTGATCCATAAAGCTACAACACAGAGGTGTAAACCAAAGTCATCTAACCATGATCAACAGCTCCAAGCTTGGAGAACTGATCCATAAAGCTACATCGCAGAGGTGTAAACCAAAGTCATCTAACCATGATCAACAGCTCCAAGCTTGGAGAACTGATCCATAAAGCTACATCGCAGAGGTGTAAACCAAAGTCATCTAACCATGATCAACAGCTCCAAGCTTGGAGAACTGATCCATAAAGCTACAACACAGAGGTGTAAACCAAAGTCATCTAACCATGATCAACAGCTCCAAGCTTGGAGAACTGATCCATAAAGCTACATCGCAGAGGTGTAAACCAAAGTCATCTAACCATGATCAACAGCTCCAAGCTTGGAGAACTGATCCATAAAGCTACAACACAGAGGTGTAAACCAAAGTCATCTAACCATGATCAACAGCTCCAAGCTTGGAGAACTGATCCATGAAGCTGCAACACACAGATGTAAATCAAAGACATCCAACCATGACCAGTTTGGAGATTAGATCCATGAAGCTACACAGAGGTGTAAATCAAAGTCATCTAACCATAACCAACAACTGGCATGGCCAGTTTGGAGAACTGATCCATGAAGCTACACAAAGGTATAAATCAAACTCATCTAACCATGACCAACAGTTCCAAGTTTGGAGAACTGATCCATGAAGCTACAACACAGAGGTGTAAATAAAAGTCATCTAACCATGACCAATTTGGAGAACTGATCCATGAAGCTACAACACAGAGGTGTAAATCAAAGTCATCTAATCATGACCAACAGCTGGTACACCCCTCTCCTCATGTAACAGCCTCTTCCAGACTCAGACGCATCTATTCAGATTCCTCTCAACCATTCTAGACCTGACAGACGACAATTAAAGCCCTCTTTGGCAGCAACGGACAAACAACATGAAACCAATCTCTGGAGGTCAATCCCTAAAGCTCTCATGTTAATCTGATCAATCTCCATTGCTGAGCTCTTCACTACAGGTGCTTCATTCAAAGAATGTATTTGTATTTCCTTTGAGTATGTGTGATAACTTCAATGACAGGCACAGGGGAAAGTTCAGGACGTCCTGTTGTGTATAAAAAGATGCCATGAACATCACTACAGGCACCAGATGGCAAGCTCCAATTGCATCCAACTATCTGTAAAAGTGCAGCCTATAATGAACAGGAGGCCCAAAATACAGAAGTGAGGCTAAGCCAGGACACAACAATTCCTTGAGTATGCCCAGAATTAGAGCATCATGTGTTAGCTCTGCATTAACGGAAGCCTACTTGAGTGGTGGGGAATACCTACATATGCTTTGGATGGGCCAGTCCAAGTGCACGCCCTGTAGTTAGAAGAAGATTGGCGACATCACCACACTGAGACAGTGGAATGCTCCACACAACACTTGGGAAGGTTTACCCAGCCAACAAATGCTGGGAAGAAGTTGGATGCATGGGCTGAAAGGTGCAAACATCACAGGGCTGCTGTAAACACGACACATCACACTGTCAAATACATTTTTTAACAACCCAGAAAAACAAAGAAGTACTACTCATTTACCATGTATAGTCTAGCCAGAATTTTAGAAGAAATTTACGGCCTTCTTTCTATTTAGGATTAATTACACAAACTGCTTTGACTGATCGGACCCAGTTCAGATCTCCATAGGGACTAAACCCTGGCAACCAAATGCACTAGGCAGATCTGCATCCACACAGCTATGGCATTGCCCACCAAAGAATAAGCGATGCCGTTCAATACCAAAATATTTATGCGGAATATTTAACAAATGCACTAAGGAGTTGAATTTTAAAATCAAGGCATTACATTAAAACAGAACAAAACAAAAGGAAGTTTAACTCAATAATCTGACTGAAGAAATACATTTCTCGTGAAATAAACAAGAACCATCAGCTAGCAGCTTCTCAGTCCCCCCTTCTGTGTACTGTGATAATATGCCCACATGAACTTGATGCTGAACACCCTGTACAATGACTAATGTGCCTTACAAAGGGCAACATGCAAGTCACATGGGCTGGAGCATTCATGACAACAAATTACCACACGACACAAGCCGCAACAAACTTTCAAATTGACATGCAATCAAAGATGCAAGCTGCAAGTGCCAACCTGATGCTTCTAAGAAGCACAGACAGTTGATGAAGGCAATAGCAGCAATAATACACAAGTGATGTTACTGTGAAGACCTGCAGACTGAGCATACCCATGTCATTCAAAATACACACTTTTATTGTACTTAGCCGCAACAACTTGTAGCCACAACAACCTGTAAAGCTCAGTGTATCTGCTTCAATATTGGTTCATCAATTTGTATTTGCTTTCTAAACTTTCCTTCTTGGTGAAGAATTCATCTTCTTCTTTTCCACGGTGACCCCAAGTGCCATGTCTGATGAAATCAAACATTTACAGCCACATGTAACCAGCTTGGTTAACGATCAATTCCTTCAGTAATGCGTACTATATAACTGGTTCTAATTCATGTGTTCCACATATCGCCTCATATCACTTATGTTTGGTCAATACACACTAAAGAAATCTGGTTGCTTCAGCAGCAACTACCATTCTCTTTTTTATCCCACAACAGATTTGACATACAACCGTTTATTTTCTTGGGATGAAATCATAAGCATTTTGTGCAAAACCTTCCGGGACAGAAAGAGTAGGCAAAGATCTGATGTATCCATCCCATGACCTTTAAAAGCATGAGAGGCTGGTGACAATCATGGACAACTCCACCTCACTGACACAGGAACTGCAACAACTACAGGATACAGAGTGCTTCAACATAATCTTGGCATGACCGAGATCATCCAAACAAGGTCATATAAAGACAGGAAATGACCACGAAACTTGGGAAAAAAGAAATTTAGTTTAAAAAAACATGGTCGGTTACAAAATCATCGACACATGTACTGAAATTTTAACAGGATCTTCTTGCCTTAGTACTGGTTTGTTCTATCTGTACTGTGGGGTACCTCGGATGCTGTATCACATACGGATGCCATACAAACTGTAATCTACAACCTCATACATACAGAATTAACAAATAGCTTCCAACAACCAATACCACCTTGCACATGTTTATTGCATATGCTGCTTTCTTCATAAGTCATTGACAACACATTTCTTGTCACAGCTGTATGTGTTTTCTTCAAACATGATGAACATCATTATTAGTCTGCTGCCAAATACAGAAGCCTGTGACACCCCAGCATTGCCCTTCTTTAAACCAACACAAACCCCCAGCTTCTGCTGTGGAAACATACACATGTTACTTTAACTACACTGAAACAATCTTTGTAATACCAACCACGTGACTGGCCAACAAAACATTATACAATGTATGAATCTATACATTTATAAGGACGAACTGGACTTACATATGGACAGAAGATTGTTGTGACAGAACTATATACCAGGTGACGAGCCAGACTACGACTGTGAAAGCTAGTTACACTGGAGATCTGAACCCACTTCAAACAACCACAATGCTTTGTGGATTGAAAAAAAAAGTGTGTTCAACTGGTCACACATCTACTAGTATTATTTGGTAAGGGAGTTTGAATCTTCTATGTGTCCACAGCTGTCCCAATGTCCTGTTATTCAGTATGTCTACAGCTGTCACATTTTCTTGTTACCCAGTAGCCTACAGCTGTCACATTTGTCTCTATATCCAGTGTGTCTACAGCTGTCACATTTTCCCTCTATATCCAGTGTGTCTACTGCTGTCACATTTATCTCTATATCCAGTGTGTCTACAGCTGTCACATTTCCCCTCTATATCCAGTGTGTCTACAGCTGTCACATTGTCCCTCTATATCCAGTGTGTCTACAGCTGTCACATTGTCCCTCTATATCCAGTGTCTACGGCTGTCACATTTCCCCTCTATATCCAGTGTGTCTACAGCTGTCATATCTGTCTCTATATCCAGTGTGTCTACAGCTGTCATATCTGTCTCTATATCCAGTGTGTCTACAGCTGTCATATATGTCTCTATATCCAGTGTGTCTACAGCTGTCACATTTTCCCTCTATATCCAGTTTATCAATAACTGTCACAGTTTTCTGCTATCCAGTGTGGCCTCTCATGCATTTATATGAATTAACCAATAAAATATAAATGTCTGAATCCATATATTTAAAGGCCCCAGGGGCATTCATGGGTTTACCAATGATGAAACTCGGTCATGAACTCCAACAGACATGCAGCTGCAGCAAGCAGATAACGTGCAAGGGTATTACAATATAAAAAGTAAATACAAAAGTAGCAGACCACAGAACAAGAACACATTCACAGACAATGGAATCTGGCTACTAATATACAATGTACTCAACAGAAGCTATTTATATGTTGTAGGTATTAAAACAAGCAACACACATCATGCATAAAACGAAAGAAGGTCGACATATGTGACCACATGTCAAAAGAAAGAACACTAAAAAGTGTCCGGCTAGACATGTTTATGGTGGGGAGCATCGCTGGGGGAGGCAAAGTCCATGTTACTTACACAGAAGTGTAACATCAATGGCAGACCCCATGCCCTCCACTCGCTGCAAAAACAAAGGCCCTTATTCATTCTAGTATCTTAACCGGACAAATGTAAGAAACAAACTGAGTAGATGCAATCATCTGCCACAAGCTGTGAATACAGCTAGACTTGAAATAACATGCACACCATTTTACAGAAGAATGCAGACCAGCATACAGTATACCTGTGAGTTTTTCAAGATGTTCCGGCCAGGTGTCAACATAAAGGTGACCTCTACGTTGCCATCATGCTCTGTTAAATAAGTCAAAGACCCCACTTACATGCCAATCAGGCATATCAACGTATTTTCTTGACCAAATGGCACCTGTGATGCGATCAATATCATGTCGACATAAATCCTAGAAAATGTTCCATAGCCATTCTTTGAAGCTAGCTTGTCACCCAAGCCAGGTATCCAAGTAAATACGAGTGAACAAAAATGTTGTTTAGCTGAGCTAAAGCTATAGTTAGCTGCGTGTCCTTTACAAGATGTTACAATCAACCCCAGCATTTATCTGCTGTTTGTGATGTTACTTTCTCCATAATCCCGTTTTTATGGTTCTAAACCACTGATTCTGACCCCTTGACTCAGCATAATGGGGAATGAAGAAATTGTGTGTCTCACTATCAACCAAGCCACAGATTCTGAACCCTGGACTCAGGTTGATGGGGAATGAAGAAATTGCGTGTCTCACTATCAACCAAACCACAGCGCCAATTGCAGGTGTTAACAAACACACTGATAGAAGCAGCTACCCCATCAATGACTGTTAACAATGGTGCATTAATCACCTGCATTAGATGGTGGTTACACTTCTGGCATTTACTTAGAAAACACAATTGTAGCAATTCAATATGATGCTGAGAATGACAATTTTCATATGCAAACATCACTTTCTACTATCACCTCTAGTATTTTAGTTTGCTATTATTGTCAGCATGAACAAAAGCAATGTTTTGCTGTGCTAAAGCTATAGTTACTTAGTTGCATATCTTTTACAGGAAGTGGCAATCAACCCCAGCATTTACTGGCTGTTTGTGATTTACAAGGCATTTAGTTCAGTAGTTTGCCATTGCTTTCTGAACGGCCGGAGCCTCACACAGTAATAAAAATAAAATAAAATCGCAGTCTTCTTCCAAATCGTTCATTGCTGATTTCGAAACCCTCAACTTCGTATGTCAGGAAACTGGGGAACTGTTTCATGATTCCCTAAGCCACACCCCCAAAGCTACAACAGGCAATCTATGGTGAAACAATGGAAACTCTGGTTCAGAAAAAATAACAGTAATAAGGACATTGGCGTTACAACACAGTTTCATATATATATATATATAGTAGATATACAATTAAAGCCATTTCTCTGGTAGAATTCTGACTTGTTTTCTTTAGTAGGTTAGACAATAAACAAGTGGCTATTATGAAGTATCTGTATTCAGCAACATGTAAAACAACATAAAGGCTAGAATGAGGAATTAATGTCACCCTTCTAAAATCAATCAATCAATCATGTGCCATGCCGGAAAGCGTGGGCGGTCATGATTCGCCATTTCACTCGATCACCAGAGTCGTGGATCAGCTCAGTGTTCCTGTCTCGTCCATGCCATGTGGCCAAGCCATCCAGGTATTTTCCTCTCGGTCTTCCTCTTGGTCTGTTCCCCTCGATCTTGCCAGCTGTCACCAAGTTCTCCAGTCCATTTCTTCTCATAACATGTCCAAAAAATTTTGACTGTCTACGTCTAATTTCTCTAATCAATCTACGATTTTCATTTGTCTCTTGTAGTACTTGGTCATTGGTTTTTCTATCTGTCCATGGTATTCTTTGCATTTTCCTCAGAAACCACATTTCTGCAGCCATCAGATGTTTTTCAGCTTGACTGCACATTGTCCAAGTTTCACATCCATACAAAAGAACAGGCTCTATGTATCCCCTCAACACTCTTTTTCTCGTTTCAATTGACATCAATTTATTGGTCAGAATGTTTTTCATCTTGCTAAAGGCTACTTTCGCAATGGCGATTCTAAAAACAAACAGAAAATAAAAGAATGTTAAATCTTGACCCCAAAGTTCTTCATGTTAACAACAGAAAAGATAGGGGTAGGGAGACAAGAAACGCTCACTATACCAGCACTTGTAGTCAGTGGATACAACATTCAACTTGTTTCTCTTTCAATTAGAAACACATAAATCTGATTAAACAACAACAGAGCTATCCTGCCAAAAAGTGGTCATGTATAAATGTATTATCTCGCTACAGAAATCTGGCCTTTTACGTTACTCCTGGTATAGTAACCAAACTGGCAAGCTGCCTTTTCTTGGTCTGCGTGTACTTTAGCAAAACCCCAGGTGCATTTCTCTATAACATGAACATACATATTCACAATGACCAAATTAAAAGCAGAATACAAAATAAAACAAGCAGAGAACAATGATAACAATTTACAAGAAACAGTGCAAGATGAATTTAACAGCGTCTGCCAACTGCCTGATGATGGCCACAAAATAGCATGTCAATGGCAGGACCCATAACATGACCAGGCAGTTACACAATCCACAACAATTACAGCCCTTGAACAAACCTCACGCTGGCCACATGCATAACAGCAGGAACTAGGTACAGAAGCTGTTGATGAGAAGTGTAGTAAGAAATGATAATATGATAGATGCAGCAAAGATATCAAATGTGAAAGTAAACATAGGAACAACCCAACCTGGTTATCTAATCCACAGTAGTAGATCTGAGCTCATTCTATAACAAACAAATCACCATATGTTGAACAATTTATAGAATGAATTAAAAGGGTTAAAACAGAAAAAAATTATTGGGTTCTTTAAAAAAAAGAACATCAGTTCTTAGATGCCTATAAATAAGGTGGTGGAAGATATAAAAACAGCTTGCACCATAAGAACATACAATTGTCCGGGTTTCATCTCAAGACAATCCCTGAATGCTTGCAGCTTGTTTTACAAGACATAATAGTGCAATACTTCTCCCATTTGTTCCAACTGACCTATTGTTTGATTAAAAACTGTCTCCTTTTCCTCCATCTTCTCCTTTTACTTCTTCTGCTCCTATTTCTAATACAAATCAAACACTTTTCAGATTGCAGCTTCGAAGTACTGATATTTCTTTTCTGAAACACTGTATAACTGTCAAAGAGTAAAAACAGATTCAAAAAGAATACTAAACATGGTATGGGCAACAGAGATTTTTCTGGAAATATACAAACGAGTACATATTTTGACTTCTGCACAAATCTACAAGTATTATGTTGTGAGCGCCATCTAGTGACAAACTGTATTTAAGTTTGTTAACATATGCTAAAATGGACTAACAGTTTTTTCCCATCATCCTGATATTAATTAAGTCTATTAACAAACGTTAAAATTAACTGAGTTTTTCTCGATCTTCCTGATACTAAGTTTGTTAACCTACATTAAAATTAACGCAAGTTTTTCCCCATCACCCTGAAACACTTTGGAGTAAAAATGCCAGAGTGGATCAGAAAAACTATAAAAATGTAGGGTACATCAAACAGCCGGAAAAAGTCTGTACCTACCCCTAGTATTGTTTACCAAACCCTGTGTTTTCTCTGGTAGCCCAGTTTACAGCAATGCACTAAATGGGTCATCTGTGGCAGAGACCCAGCTAAGATAAACATTACAAGTGGTTTGTGTTCAATACCACAACAATTTATTCACATCACATCAGAATGCGAGCCTGATGTCAAGGCATACACAACATATTTCATACCTTGATAAGCCAATGCTCTACCTCAGCTGACTCCAGCAAACAGCAAATTTTCTTCTCACAAGCAAACGTATCAAAAAGTGGCTACTCAGATATTTGTTATCTATACGTTTCCCATTTTACACACACGTTGACAGTTCTGGAGGAAGCCCACACACAAAATTCAACCCCCAAGTGAGAAAATAATGAAAAGGGTAGTGTGTTACATGTAGGCTGAACACATTTAATGAAGTTGTTAGTGTTACAGCTCAAGAAATGGGTAGGCATTTCATGCAGGTAGTTAGAAACCTGAAACCAACAGCGGGAGCTAATCCAACCCCACTGTTTCAATAATGTTTTGATAAACAAACAGCAACTGCTGATCAAATAAAAGCACATCAGATAATGAAAACACACATTTAAGATGATGCACACTCATTAGAATGTCAGAATAAACTGAAAGCTATAAGCATAGATTCATGGCCCAGAAACGCTTTCTCCTTTTGACAATAAAAGGTGAAGCATTAAAGAAGCACATGCAGTTCAAACACGTTGAAATACATGATATCTGCACATATAAGAGTATGGATAGAGTGTGCAGAAAACATAAACACGAGAACAATGATAATTCATGCATAAGAAACACATCCCCCCCTAAATTAATCATGAAATTTAGCATTCTGCATGTACAGAACATCTTTAACAAATCACATGCCAACGACAAAAGTCACACAATCAGTCAAAAAGAAAAACAAATGAAAACAAAGAAATACAACATAAAAAGAATTACTGTTCAAATATTAGCAAAAAGGTAAATGCTAATATTGTAACAAGCAATGTGTAGAGGATCTGACCCCGGTCAATGACCACTGACAGCGGACACATAGCTCTATGAATGCTCACCAAAAGCCGTAACTAAATCATCTACTGTTGTATTCCCAAACCAAAAGAACATAACAATGTCTCCTCTTTATGTAAAATTTACACCGTTGGTCTCAACCATTTCTTATGTGTTTTCTTTTGGGATAACAAAGGTATGTTATTTGGATTCAAAAATAATTAAGGGTCATGAAATATACAATGTTCAAATGGGCAACAATAATCTTTCAGGAAAGGAATACACATTTCAACGTCTGCACAAATCTACAAGTATTATGTTGTGAGCGCCATCTAGTGACAAACTATATTTTAACAGTTTTCCCCCCATTATAAAGAAATAAATATTACAGTTTGGAGTAAAAAGTCAAGAGCAGAGCAGCAAGTACATGCCTGCGTAAATAAAAAGTACATCAAACACAGAAACAATATTTACAATTCTATTAAGCACTACAAAATGGCATAGTGAGAAAATCAAACATTTAGGAAAGAAGAGCTACAATATGAGGACAACTAAAACAAAAGGTTCCATACAGAAAGATGGATATCTGCGTTATGTTTGGACATACACAAGCATTGTATCATGTTAACCAACAGAAGCAAGTTTTCTTTGGGGGTTACAAAGCTGAGGATATGTAGTTAAGATTCTACACGTATACCTGTTTCAAATGCAGATTTATTCACTGTCCCATGTAATTGAAACAAACCGTAATCAAGCCATGTCTTTCAATCAACCAGATGCCATCTCCACAATGTATGTTGGCTGCAATGGATCTCCAACACTGTCTGTCTCTCGCCTTGATTGTACATTCTATCAGACTGCTGTTCGTCCATCTCTTGATGTTATCTTCCCACTTGTATCATTGTCTACATTTTGGTCGCTGGCCTTCAACCTTACCCCTCCACTATCATTTTTATAAGCGTGTTATGTCTTTTAACGTGGCCAAAATATTTCACTTGCCTCTCTTTCTTTCTTTTATTCCCAGTTTTTCTAGAAGCTCGGTATTTGGTTGTTTTTGCTTCCATGAAATACAACACATTCTTCTGTATATCCACATCTCCAGGGCCTTTAAAATTGAACAAGATGGAGTTCCATGTCTTAATAATCTTCCATGTCTTTATAGACTTCCAAAAATACTTGAATCAGCACAAAATTACAACACATACAGAAGTCAAAAGAAAAAGAAATTCAATATAAACAAGGTACCTGGCAAACAAAATAGGCCTTAAGGAATCATTTGCAGGTACAACATGATTAAAATCTCACAAATTCTCAAGGACAAAATGTGCAGTAAGATTCCTTGACGTCACAGAGAATTGTGAAATGTAATAGATACAATACAGATAACATAACGTGCCACTTGAGTCCTGTTTCACTTTGTTAACTTCAAAAGTGACAAAGCAGCATGGAAAAGAATGTTCCCAGCTCACCCGCTGAAGTTATACTAGAAACATTTCCTGTCCTTCCACCTGTTATCCTCCAATGGGAACATTTATATGCGCAAGACAGACAGACATGTGACCACAACATCCAATCAAAAACATCTGCTCAGTACACCAGAGAAGTCTGCAGAAGTCACTTCTCAAGGTCAGTGCAGGTAACAGTCCAACACAAGAAATAATATAGCGATAATATTTATATAAAGTTTCACTAACAAACTGAAGAGAATGGATAGTTTATAAAAGTCAAGCATGACATTATTCAGACATTGATGAATTTTTTTTTTTTTTTTTAGTTTGCATATCCTTTACAGGACATCACTGTCAACATCAGCATCTTTCAGCTGATTGTTGATTTCTTGACAAGATTGTGCTCAGTAGTTTGCCATTGCTTTCTGAGCGACCAGCTCACATACCCCGTAAGTTACCAATGCGGAGAGAACCGCTAACCGAATCTCGCGCATGTCACGCTACTCACGAGAGTATACGGGATTACGGAGAAAGTCGTGTAACGCCTAGACCAGGGAGACCGGCCATTGATGAATAGGAAAATATAATGGTAAAGCACACAGGAAAAAGAACAATGCAATGAACTGTCATTAATAAAAGGTTGAATAAGTATACACAAAAACAATGGCAGCCTTTAATACAAAGCAAAGCCCAAGACAGTTCTCCCACACGCGTAAGTACAAAGTGAAGCAATGGACTCAACAACATAAAAACAGTATTTATAACATCAAGGGTTTCAATTCCTTGAAAGTGTTGTTTCTGAAATGTTTTTATTATATGACATGCCAAAGTAAAGGCTTCCTAAGTGATTAGTACAAGAGGAAAACAACTGAATTAATTTGTTGTGAAGTGATGCTTTCACAAACTGTCAAATCTAAGTATGTATACTGTTCAAGTGTTCTTGCAGTTGAAACGAAAATCTTAGCCTGAATACTGCACGCCGACTTCTCACGCCTTTCTACAATTCTTCTGGAGACATCAGTATTGGTATAAATGCTGCAGCAACTTTTAAAAAAAAAAGGAGATAGTGTCCACATGATCTGCAAGAGAACACAGATACTAATCAACAGTGAATAGTGGTATTGTGCAAGGTAATAGCTCATACTGATATGGCCAGGGTTCAAATTGTGGTAGCAAACAACCAACACATTAACTTGAAAGCAATATTAACACAGAATACAGCAAGAATATAAAAGTAAAGAAATCACCTATGAGGTCTGATTTCTGACTTTCAAGAAAATATTAAAGTGAAAAGCCACATCAATAAGACTTATTAAACATGGAGAGACACGCACACATGATCCTTCACTAATACAACAAAACAACAATGATTCTAAGCTTTGTAGTGAATGCTGGACTGCACCCCAAACACAGAAGATTAAATACATGATATAAGCTATAAAATAGAAAATGGCAACAAAATTAAAACCAGCAATGTGGGCAGTGTAAAATAAATGAAAACTGAACTGTAAACAGACCAACACTGCTGAAGCAATAACACACCTGGTCAATTCTAGAACCAGGTAACTGGATAAAGCTTAAAAAAAAAAAAAAGGACAGCCACATATTAAACAAAAGGTGAAGTCATACACATATTTAGGTAACCATGCAGACAATGTTGGGACAGCAGAGATATTAACATATGAATATTAAACTCCAGAGGAGCCTACATACCACTAGGAACTGTGTAAGTTCAAGAAAACGCAATCTACAACCAAACTGAGAATATTTAACTTTGTTGTCAGATCAGTACTATTTTATTCATGAGCACAGCGTTAATTGTGACTGCCATGGCAAGTGAATGATATTATTTCTGCATGGTCTTTCTTCAGTACTATGTAGTAACGGCTAAACATATGGCAGTAACAAATTAGTATCATATGACTCTTCCCATCAGCTTGAACTAACAGATAATTTATGGAAGTAATACATTAGTATCACATGACTCTGCACTGTGTGTTAGAGAATACTGAAGCTACTCCGTTACTCTACACTATTAGTACAATCAAACAAACAAACAAACAAAGCCGTAATAAACACAGCTGCCACAACATTCTTACCAAAACACATTCTGACTGCAATATCAATATTAACAATTTGTTCAATCACATTCCATTTCTATTAAAAATAAAACATTTTCTTTCTTTTTATTTCATTTTTTTCTTTTCTGTTCAAAGTATGCTGGAAAAAACAAATAACATGACATAAAAATAACATTTATAAAATGTAACAAATGAATCAATCGGCACCTTGTATTATTACTATATGTAAATGTAAACAGAACAATTCCCAGACAGAATGCATACGATTTATCACACATATATAACCATAATATACACAATTTAGCACAGAAGTGTCCTTGCATGGAAATGAAACATCAGAATGTATGATTAGAATAATGTTACTTTAAAAAGACAACCCAACACTGACAGTCAAATACCACAATAATAAAGTGGTGACAGATTCAGCAATAATAATAAAACCACAGATATACTGATTAAATGACAACAAGCAAACAAGGATAGTGCAACAGAATCAGTTTTCAAAATGTTATGAAAATATAAAATCTGGAAAGCAAATGACTTGTGTATGACTTGGAGCAAATAAACCACTAGATGAAAGTAGAAGGGGGTAGCTGAAAGTTGTCTGCATCTGCTTGTTTGTTCTTTGTTGTTGTGCCCACTTGCTTTGAATTCAAAACATAGTCCATGCATATGCTACTTCTTCTAGTGCAATGCACTGATTTTTGCGTGTGAATTAGCATTAGCTTTCTCTATTAACAGTGTCCCTCGCCATCAGGCAAACCCACTCTTCTGAAGTACTTGTAATTTTAGTCCAACTGACCAGTGTAGGGATTGAAAGTGCTACATCGGCATCAGCACACAGGAAGTTTAAGAGCATGAGCTCTTTTCCATTCGGCCATGCTGACCCCCGTACCCACTTTTAACCCAAAAGTAGTTGTGATTCCTTCCAGCGTAGGGCTGAGAATTTCCATAACAACCGCAGGCTTCTAATCGCATTACGCTGCCTAGGGTAGTGACATGGATATTGAACTTTCTTGGACATGGTCCAAATGTACATGTTATGCACGCTGAAAATTTGAAGGTAATTTTTCAAAAAATATTGCAAAGAGAATGATATAAAGCAGTGGTTCTCAACCGGTGGGGAATTCCCACCCAGGGGGGAATTTTGGGGTTTCCAGGGGGGGAATGAAGATTATTTCAAGATCACGTTAATACAAGAACCGATTACTTGATCTTGTTTTTCCCTTCATACTTCACGCTTCTGTACGTATCACCCTTCTGAAATTCATTTTATAACGTATGTAGACAGGCAAATCACATTTTATGTAGATGTCTAGACTTGTTTTAGTATGTGCTATTAAATTTAGCTTCAATTATTACATATACTGTGTAGGGGCAGGGGGAAATTTTTAGGGAGGAAATACGAAAGGGAGGGAATGATGTTTTAAAAGTATGGTGGTGGTGGTCGGGGGGGGGGGGGGGGGGGGGTGTCCTAAAAATATGGTGAAGGGGAGAACGGACCAAAAAAGGTTGAGAACCACTGATATAAAGCTATCGCTCTAGCAAGACTTACAGAAAAAATAAAAACAAGCCAAGGATACAGTTTGTTGCCTTGGATAGAATCCATCCAGAGGATGTATACTGATCAAGTGTGAGTTATTGTGTGTGCCATTATGATGCAGAACCCACCAATCCAGAGAATGGTGATTTATGATGCAGAATCCATCCATCCAAAGAATGGTGATTTATGATGCAGAATCAATGTAACTATACTTGAGACAAGCCACAAGTGCTCAGTCTGTTCCAGCAAGAAGTCAAAGGGTGTGACCATGTGCATAGAAAGTAAACGTTAGACAAACACATCCTTAGGTTGGCCACCGACTGCCTTTACTCAAAGACATTGTTTAGTTTTTACAAAAATGTACTTAAGTGCTATTTTGATGGTCCTAGTTATGCTCAGGACTGCTGCTTTCCTTAAGAAATGATAAACAACAGTTTTGCTTGCCTGTGGCTGAAGCCACTGATGTTTGCACCCTCAAAACATTGCCAATTGTAGGCCTTTTGAGTCCTAGATCTGAACATTTGCCACTTTTAACTAATGAGTGGAAGGTGTGCTAGTATAATTTCCAAACGTTAGTCAAGCTAGCCACAACTGAGCATTTACAGCATGCAAATCTCTGACGTTGATGACAGAAAGCAAGTGGGACATCAAGAATATTAAGTCTATAGGCAGTCATAGAGCTAGATTTCTGCTACAGTGACTAGTTCAGACAGCTCTGTACCAGTTCTTGGATTGAGTCACCTGACATGAAGCAAGAACAAGAAAGGTCAGCACTGTACCCCCCAGGCAGATGCTTAGTTGACCTAATAACAGCACGACCCTGCTTCAAACTAAGGTACCAGGTCAAGCAAACAGTTAAGTAAAGGACTCTTCTAACACCCCACTGGGATACCTTTTTTGGTGCTTGCCCCAATATTTGTGTAAAGACCAACTGACACTGGAGGGCTGATGTGGCCGTTATCTCACCAACCACCTGGACTTCCCAAGACCCCACAGGACTGGCAGGCAAGCGTTCTCAGTTCAGTAAGGCCATACTGGGGACATGATGCCAGGCCCACATGTGGAACATCTTCTCCTTATCTGACATGTTTTAACCTGTTGTTTTTATTCTAGTTTGTCACGGAGTCTTGGTGGCAGCGGGCCTAGATTGCCCGCCTGCCAGTCAATAGTTCAAATCTCCCCAAAGCTGGGATTTCTTCACTGACCTGGGTTCCCATGTCCACCCAGCCTAAAATAGGGCATCATGCAATTGTCTGGGAAGTAGAGGCGGTCATTGTAACAATGACCGCATCATCCCCATGTGTTGCTTGCTTGCTTGTGTTCGCTGGCTATGAACTCCAGCGCAAGGTCCTGTATGTCTGATGAAGACCTCCTGTTGTCCAACATCAGTGTGATGTCATACAGGACCTGAGATTTGCGTGAGTATCCGTTGTTCCATGTCTGGCTTATTGGTGTGCAGACTGGTGGTTCCTCGCTGTGCAGGCAGATACTCTCCGACTTCGGAAGAACCCCCATGTTGATTGGTCTAAAAATATGGGACTGGTACCTAATACACCACCGCATGAGGATTGCTTCCTTCCTTACTTTTACTTACTTAGTTTTGTGAGAGAAAACTGTTACGAGAACTGACAGATGGAATTCATGCTAGAATTCTGTAAATGAACTATTTACTGTCCAGCGTTATGTGTTATTTTGAAACATAAGACCCACCCAAAAAAAAGATCGAGGGGAAGAGAGGCAGACCAATAGAAATGATGCTGGATGGATTGTGACGGTGGCATGGAGGAATATCAACGGTGGAGTCGTGAAGAGTCATGAATGCCTACACCAGTCAGCATGGCACTTGATGATGATGACAAAAAAAAAGACTTATTAAGACAGCATAAGAGTGACAGTCTCATCCTCGTAACACTTTTCCATAAGCTACAGGTTTCAAGCATTTACACAGCACAACCACACACCATCAGAGGTAGACATGGCAGTGGATGAGTTTGCATACTAAAATACACACCTCTCTCTCTCTCCCTTGGGTGCCGATTAGTCTGTATATTACTATATCTATCGATCGATACATTGATCGATCAATCCATCCAAGTCAGATATATATATATATATATACGAGGACCAATTTGACATGTCTTGAGGGATACTGTGGGATTTTGGTGCCAGCAGTTACAGGTCAATCACCCCCAACCAAGGGGTGATGTTATCAATATCACACTAGCCAGATTTACTCCCCCCCCAAGACATTTTCTGGTACTTGTTTCAAATTGGGTCGACCTGAAAGCCTTGATCAATTTGTAAAATCCACCTCAATTTGAATTTATAACCACTGGGCCAGAAGGCAAACAATCTAGCCACTGCACCACCACTGTTCCATATCATCATTCAGTGCCTTGCCGGCTGGCGTGGGCAATCATGCCTCTCCACAAATAGTAATCTCGGACGTCATGGATCAATTTGTGTGTTGACTCCTTCCATGCAATGACACAAGACTGTCAAGTATCTTCTCACACTGTTCCATATATATATATATATATATATATATATATATATATATATATATATATATATATATATATAGTTTTTTTTTTCGCTCCTTGATTTCTGTAGTTAATCTTTCACCCGATCATGACACAACAGAGTACAAATTACAACATCATAAACAACCAAATCTATTATCTGAAAATAGAAAACACTTGTCATGAAAACCAGAAGAAATCTTTCCTGATTTTTTTGACCTGGACAAAAATAAACAAATATAGAGCATAGATTTGTTGCTTCTAAACATGACACAGCATTTCCAGTCCAAACATTGTGTAAAATATAAAAGTAAACAAACAAGAGACATATTACAAAATGCATCATATGTACACAAGCTGAATTCCCAGGTTTGGTTAAGCAGCCTGTGCACGAATGCACAACTTACAAACCAACAACTTCTGGGTACACACCTAAGAGAATGAGTATACGTTAATTTCTGTGGTAATATAATGTTCATATTCACTATCCCAAGCGCCATCGTTTGCAATGTACATATGACCTGAATCACAGAATGCCATGGCAAAGGGCTGGTTCACAGCTCCCGAAGGAAAAATAATATCAGCCAAAAATGTGCCATTTTCAGCAAACAGCTTAACTTTGCCGCTCTGCTTGTTGCAGCAAATGATCTTGTCGTTGATGGAGGCAACACTCCATACATCTGTGGCACTGGACTCCAGGTCAATGCTGAGCTCCACATCACCTTGTTGGGAAATGCCTAGGAGATGAACTGTCTTGTTGAGACCACGTTCCAGGTAGAGGATACAGCCTGTGCTCGGCACAGCGGCAACCAGCTCTGGACCTTTGCACTGTGTGAGAAGAACAGCGGTTTGAGCAACGCCATCCTGGATGCTGAGCAGATCAATTCTGTTGTCAGCAAAAGCTGCACACACGATGACATCATCTCGAACATAACCCAGCCCATAGTACTGGGACTCTGTTTTGATGTCTTGGAGAAACTCCAGCCTCTTCTTGGACACTTGGACTAAACTGAGAAGCTTCCCTTCTCTGCTCAAAACGATCTTGTCTTTATTCAGCCTGCTCATGTAGTAGGGCCGTGACATTTCCAAGCGGGTGACCTGTTGGTGGGAGAGCCCACCCGAGGCAGCATCCGAGGTGACATTGTACAACTTCAGACAACTGTTGATGATGTCCACCACCACCACACAACTAATACTTTCCATCACCACAAGTGAACTGACACCCGCCTTATGCTTATCCCCTGGAGCCTGTGGGCTGAATGAGCCTATCTTGGTCACTTTGGAGTTCTTGCTGATTATCCTTTTATCTATTATCTTCTTTGTGGAATTATCTCCATTTTGCAGCACTTTTTCTTTAGGTGACTCCTCTTTCACTTTCTCTGTCTGAGTGTCCTCTTTTGGAGACTGCTTCTGTGGCTCCTGTTTCACCTGCTGGACTTTATTTTGTTGTTGCTTCCGCTTCTTTTGCTGCTGCAGCTGTTGATGCCTATTATGCTGCAGCTGTTTCTGAGCATTTTGAAACTGAACCGCTCTTGCCATTTTTGATTGTGGGCCCTGAAACTGCTGCTGGCGCTGCTGTTGCATGAAAGCGTTGATCAGCAACTGGAACTGCTGCTGAAACCGATCATGCTGCTGGTTTTGCTTTTGAGCTACCAGGTGTTTGAGTCTTTCTGTTTCTTGCATGAGTTGCTGCAACTGCAGGTTGTGGCTAGTAGCAAGCTGCATTTGCTGGATCTTCTGTGCCATCTCATTCAACTGCTGTTCAAGCGTACCACGACCCACTGGACGGCTGCCCAATAATCCTGCCTGGCTCTGCACGAAGGCAGGACCTCCAGAGCCTTGCTGATGTGTGTAGGCTAGACCAGGTTTAGCTCCCAGCAAGTGATCAGATTTCTTAGCTCCTTTGGCTTGGTCCTGTTGAAACTGATACATTTTTGACTGCTTCATTTGGTTGTTCATGTTGCTTCTGGCTTGTTGATTCATGGAAGCCAACACAGAGTTCTGGACAAAATCCAATGAAGACGCGCGAGGCTGTGAGCCAGAGAAATTGAAATTCATGTTGCCAAACGCAGACCGGCTCGATGCAGACACTGGATTGCGGGATGATCCAAAATTTGGCAGAGGATGCTGCTTCTGTCCTGCTGCATTGAAGCCAGAAAATCTAAAAGGAATCTGTGAATTGGCTCCTTGCATTTGGAGAACATTTGGTCGGGGTCCTAGCAACCCTGGTTGGGCTAAGAATGGAACTGTTGCTGGGCGGGGGACTCCTTTAAACTGGAAGATATCCTGCCTTTTATCAAATGAGCTCTGAACCCCCTGTGCATTTCTTTTTATAGGAGCAGTCTGTCCTGAGTTTGGCCGGCTGAATACAGAATCTGCATTTCCTTTGTTTCGGCCATCTTTAGGAAGGTTATTACTATTCCAGATGGTCTTATTAAATCCAAGTTTGGTATTCTGCGTTGTTTTCTTCGTCTTACCAGCCTTCCCTGAATGTGCCTTTTGGTGTTTTCTTGTCCCACCAGGGCTAGCTTCAGATTCATCTGAAGAAACTGAACAACTGCCCTCCAAACTTGATTCAGAATCACTTGGATTAAATCCGGCAGCATCATCTCCACTGTCGGCCAACAACGACTTGATACCATTTGCAACAATCTCTTTCTTCTTCAGAAACACGTCACTGTCCCACTGCTTTCTGACAAGGGACAGTCTGCCAATCTCCCCAACAATCCGATTTATATCTGATTTAGAAACATCCACTTGAAAGCAATTGCACAGATCAATGCAGGAATTCAAGTCTCTGCTCAGCTTTGTGAAACGATCGGTCATTTTCTGGCAATACTTCTCCTGCGTTCTGAAGCGACCCCACTTGTGCTCAGCAAAATTGCTGGTAATTTTGTTCAGGTCTTCTTCAATCTCAGACAGCAGCGACTTGAAGACGTTTGTCCGTCCTGCACTCTGAGCGAGCTCATCAGTTAGTCTGGTCTGACATTCCTCAACTGCAGTTGTTAATCTGGTGGCCGCATCCTTAATTATCTGAGACTTCCTTTGTTGAGCCTGAATACAAGGATAAATACAGTATAAATGTACAGATATGCATGAATACAAGGATAAATGAAGTGTAAATGTACAGATCTGCCTGAAGACAAGGACAAATAATGTATAAATGTACAGATATGCCTGAAAACAAGGAGAAATGAAGTATAAATGTACAGATATGCCTGAAGACAAGGACAAATAAAGTATAAATGTACGGATATGCATGAAGACAAGGACAAATGAAGAATAAATGTACAGATATGCCTGAAAACAAGTAGAAATGAAGTATAAATGTAAAGATATGCCTGAAGACAAGGATAAATAAAGTATAAATGTACAAATATGCCAGAAGACAAGGACAAATAAAGTGTAAATGTGCAAATGTGCTTGAAAACAAGGATTAATAATGTATAAATGTACAGATGTGCCCGAACACAAGGATAAATAAAGTAGATGTCTGAAGGTGTAAAAGAAGTAGATGTCTGAAGGTGTAGAAGAAGTAGATGTCTGAAGGTGTAGAAGAAGTAGATGTCTGAAGGTGTAGAAGAAGTAGATGTCTGAAGGTGTAGAAGAAGTAGATGTCTGAAGGTGTAGAAGAAGTAGATGTCTGAAGGTGTAGAAGAAGTAGATGTCTGAAGGTGTAGAAGAAGTAGATGTCTGAAGGTGTAGAAGAAGTAGATGTCTGAAGGTGTAGAAGAAGTAGATGTCTGAAAGTGTAGAAGAAGTAGATGTCTGAAGGTGTAGAAGAAGTAGATGTCTGAAGGTGTAGAAGAAGTAGATGTCTGAAGATCTGAAGAAAGAAATATCTGAAGGTGTAGAAGAAGTAGATGTCTGAATGTGTAGAAGAAGTAGATGTCTGAAGGTGTAGAAAAAGTAGATGTCTGAAGATCTGAAGAAAGAAATATATGAAGGTGTAGAAGAAGTAGATGTCTGAAGGTGTAGAAGAAGTAGATATCTGAAGGTGTAGAAGAAGTAGATATCTGAAGGTGTAGAAGAAGTAGATGTCTGAAGGTGTAGAAGAAGTAGATGTCTGAAGGTGTAGAAGAATTAGATGTCTGAAGATCTGAAGAAAAAGATATCTGAAGGTGTAGAAGAAGTAGATGTCTGAATGTGAAGAAGAAGTAGATGTCTGAAGACCCGAAGAAAGAAGTGTCTGAAGGTGTAGAAAAACTAGAAGAAACCCCATACCTTTTCCAGGTCCTCAAGACGACCATGAATATTTTTCACGGTCCTCAACAAGGCTGCCTCTTCAGTCTTAAATTTTTTATTCCACAAATCTGAACTTGCTTTTGAATCAGGCTTTTGTTTCTTAATATGAGATCGGTTATCATGGATATGTGGGCGCTGAAATAACAATTATACTTTTGAAAAAAAATAATCCATATTGGTTACATGTTTAATTTTAACTCATTTTGCATAGATAATAAGTATGTTATAAAAACACAGATAAATCAATCAAAATGTTCCCCTCTGTTGTGAATCCACACTGATGTGGTTATGGTTCCGTGTTCCAATGGCCCAAAGAGGTATTACAATGGAAGCGCAGTTATTGGTAAGGCCTCCCACAACGGACAGGTCAAGGGACTGGATGAAGTGACACACATTCCTGCTTTCTTACAGTAGACTGGGATGAGTCATGATGGCAGACTGGGGAGAGTCATGACCGAAGACTGGGGAGAGTCATGATGGCAGACTGGGGAGAGTCATGACTGGGGAGCCATGATGGCAGACTGGGGAGAGTCATGACGGCAGACTGGGAAGAGTCATAACCGTAGACTGGGGAGAGTCATGACGGCAGACTGGGGAGAGTCATGATGGCAGACTGGGGACAGTCATAAGTTTGATAAAGCGAACATGTAAAAATGCTTGTCGAAGTAGGATGTGTTGAGCCACAGGCTCAGTGCAAAGCAACTCACTCGATGATGTCACAAATGAAAAGAAAGCAGAATGAGACCAAGTTAGATGGGGTTCAACTCAGTGCAATGAAGCTAATCTTCTAACCTTAAACCTTTTCTTGATTACGGCTGTTGGACAAGTATGGAAATGGTTGAAATTTTTTTTTGGTGCTCTCTCGCTCGCTATGAACTCAAGCGTAATCCATACCCACTATTTATAGCAGTGATGGACTTGATTGAACTTGATTGGACATGATTGATGATTGATACAGGCATTGATAATGCACATTGGGAGCAAGTCGCCGCTGAACGTGTTGCATGGAGGGCAAATATCAGAAATGGAATAAAGTCAAAGGAGAAAATTATTGCAGAAAAGTCACACACCAAGCGTTTGAGACGTAAGATGGTGCATGATGGTGGAAATGACCACGTCTTCACATGCACCCACTGTGAACGGACATTTACAGCGCAAATTGGCCTTATCAGTCACACTCGCTACCGCCATAGTTACAAGTTATTATGCCTTTTTAAAGCACAAACTATCGTCTGTCAAGACGGCAAGGTGCCAATGAATGAATGATGGACTTAATTTTGCGTGTGGGTTAGCTTTCCCTATTAACAGTCTCCCTTGCCATCAGGCGAATGGTTGAAATGACCGCATGGCTGTTGGAAGGGGGGGGGGGGGGGGGGGAGAAGAGATAAAGTATGGAAATGGTCAAAATGACCGCAGGCAAAGACAGTTCCAACGTTTAGCTCACCACAGGGACATTATCTGCCCTCTGCCTGGAGAGGTTGAGCATTTTTTAGTCTGTTTAACCCTTTACAAGGCAGAACGGCCATTTACGTCCGATACCTTAAACGGGCGTTTCGCCTGAAAACACCCGATACTATTATGCATTGTAAAAACGCAATCTCTCGGCTTTCCGACACTTCCGACGGCTACTTTTGCTTTCGCCGACAGCTTGACAACGTGGCCGCCATTTGTAAGCACTTGAACTTGAACGGACTTTTACAGACCTTTTTTTTGATAGTTTTCGGGGTTTTTACGCTGTTTTTCAAAACGGATTTCGGCGATTCTTCAGGTGATAGTCGAGATTTCGCTAGGTTCAATTTAAGTGACATTAAAGGGCTCGAAGTTGACTATTAATCGGAGCTAGATATCAGTGCAAAGCGTTACTTTGCATTAGCAGTCGTGAGTCGGACTTTAAAGAAAGTGATTATGATTCTGAAAATGTGTTTGTAAATTGCTGTATAGATGACGGAAAATCACATACGACATGCTGTATTTAGTAAATATTTGTGTTCATATATGGATTACTCAACAACAATCAAGTGAGTAACATATTCTGCATGCTTTTCCCTTCATTGTGTTGTTTATTTAACTAAAATCGGTTGACTAACACCTTATTTGTGATGTTTTTACTAACGCGACCCGAAATTTTACCGAACCTGAAAAAATCTTGCCCGTTCAGGGCTAAAAAACGGACAAGCATCTGCCCTGTAAAGGGTTAAAATGCAGTGACATCAATTCTTCATGATAATCACGAGCTGCCTTTCTACACAATTTCCAGAACATTCTGAAAATTATCTAGTGTCCACTGTACAAGGCTGGGTCAACCCCAGAGGCAGACTGGTTCAGAAAACATTCCTGTCACAACTGGAACGTGGGTCTCTGCGTCATTAAACAAAAGCTCTAACCATCAATGCAAGACACAAGATGTTAATCCAAGCAAACAACAATCCGGTCTCTGTGGCTAAGGGCTTGAGAACGCGGTTTTTGAGCCCGTATACCCGGGTTTGAAACACAGCGGTGCTGGTTTTTTCGAAAAAGGTATAGGAGCCAGTCGTTCAGAATGCAATGGCAAACTATTGAACGTAAAATTTGCCCAGGAATCACGAACAGCGAAAATGCTGGTGTTGACTGCTACTTCCTGTGAAGGACATGCAATTTTGTTTTTGTTTTTTTGAAACAACAATCAGACCTCCCTTGGTGAAAGCTCACTTCAAGATGTGCAATCATGAAAGTAGAAGAAGAAATGTAGACAAAAATATCAAAAAAGATAAAGATATCAAAATATTAATATAACAGGTATCAAAATATTAATATAACAGGAGCTTTCATAGCACTAATCAATATGTGGAGGTCAAAGAAGGTTAAACTTGGCACCAAACTTAGAATTAATAAATTACAAGGGAGCTCAAATTAAAACCTTAAATGATTCTTTTTTTGGGTGAATATATTCTGAAAAAGTAAAGAACAAATGTATCATTTTTTAATGTAGTCACCACTGCATTCAATGCAAGTCCTCCAGTGCCAATAAAGTGCGTGGATTCCTGCAGAAAAAGAATTCTCTTGGTTGCGTGTGTAACCATTCTGGGGTCACTGTGCTTGACCCGGTCGATAAAAATCTACCACAGAAGTCACGCCGTTTTGGAACTTCCTACTCCACTCATACACTTGCTGGACTGACAGGCATGCATTACCATACTGGACCTTCATTCGCCGATGAATTTCTATAGGTTTCACCCCTTCACTGATCAAAAAACGGATAACAGAACGCTGCTCCTCTTTAGTGCATATCAAAAGTGGAACAGCCATCTTTAAACTGTTCTTATGACGTTATCATGTTCGTCTGCACTGTGAAGTCATGTGCTTAATATTCTTGACATCCTTAACAACAATACTGACAGGTTACAAGACAATGGCATGGTTATTGTAATAAACTACAAAGATGTAAAACATTCTCTAACTGGTGATTGTGCAGAATAGTGGGACTAAAATGGTACGACTGAATCGCTGAATTAGAGCTCAAGAAGAACTAAACAAATGCCAGTGAATTAAGGGGTGAGGAAAAGATGTTGGCACTGGATATGACACACACACTGAAAAAATCTGAAGACATAACAACTAGACACTCTCTTGTCTGGAACTCACAAGGCAAACAAAAAAGCGGGAAACCTAAAAACACACGAAGAGATGAATAATACTAGTGGGAGGACATGGAGGGAGATGAAGAAGACAGCAAGAGATAGGACGGACGGCTTGGCCTGGGCTGTCTGTGGGACTATGCCCAAATGGGGGATACAGGGCAGCAGATGAAGAAGACTATAACCACAATGGTTTATACAGGTAGGCTCCACTACACGTCGCTTTGGTTAATGTCGTTTCGCTATAACGTCGTCGTCACAATGTGACATAACTTCACTTTACATTACTACATTCTGCCATAACGTCATCACCTGTGTTGCGTGTTACATGGCGTGCCAACTAAAAGGCTTGGATAACAGGAACGTTATTCAAGGAATGGGTAACTGTTTATGCTATTCCTGCTCTAAGGGAATACAGAAACCTAGCATTTAAGATATTGCTGCTATTGGATAATGCCCCTGGTCATCCAGTCAATCTGGACGACTTGTCCAAGAACGTCAATTTCATATTCATGCCACCAAACACGACTTCATTGATCCAGCCAATGGACCAAGGTGTAATTGCAACTTTCAAAAGTTATTATTTGCATCGCACCTTCTCACAGCTCATCAAGTTAACGGACGGTAAAGGTAAGCCTACCATTAAGAGATTCTGGAAAGATTACAACATCCTCAAGGCCATTGACAAGTTTGCGGATTCATGGAGTGAGGTAACGTCAGAATGCATGAATGCTGTGTTGCGAAAACTGTGGCCAGAATGCGGGCATGACTTTTGTGAATTTGACGACATTCATGCTATTCGACGAGTTGCTTGCATTACATGGAGAAGATTTGTCTAATGAGGACCTCGTGCAACTTGACGTGCAGAGATCTCAGAAGGAAGAGGAGCACCCTGTTGCAACCCCTACACCTGGAATGTTGACAGCTGAACGTTTGTCACAATTCTTTCAATTGACTGATCTGGCAATGGACATAATAAATGAGGATGACCCGAACAGAGAACGGGACCTGAACAGAGAACGGAACCCTGTCGAGAGCAGTAACAAGCACCATCAACTGTTACAGGGAGCTTTACATAGACAAAAAGGAAACAGGCTGTGCAGCAGGCATTGGACAAATTATTTGTTCGAGCAGAGAAGAACCAGGAAAAGAGGCAGGAAGAGGTTACAGTTTCATCCTCAGAAGAAGAGGCAGAATTTAATGCCTCTACGTCCCAATAACTCTACCACTCCCCTCCAACCCACGTCTATTTAGCCAATAAATATCAACCATCAAAATAAACATTAATGTGGTACACAATACACAGTATTTCATTTAATTCTATGGGAAATAGTGTTTCGCAATACGTCGTTTCACTTAACATCGCGTTTTCCAAGAATGTAACCCCGACGTTAACCGGGGCCTACCTGTATAGGGTATATTTTAATGACTGTGCAGTGTTTGAAAATATTGCCGGTACAAGTTTTGTATTTACCTTTTATGTTGCATGAACTTTACACAGGGTGAACACAAAACTTGGACCGGCAATATTTTCAAACACTGCACAGTCATTAAAAATACACCCTATACTTTACAATGTTATTTTTTCCATATGAATTCATCAGCACCGATCATTCATCATAATCACAATTTGATTTGCCAAATGGTGCAGCAGGCATTCATGACTCTCCACAGATCTCGGTCCTTGGGATTCTGAATCAATTCTGTTGACGACATTCCTCTACATTATCATCCGAGTCGATCAAGCTTCATTAGTCTCTGTCTGCCTATGTCTTTCTAGCTCTGATCTTTCCAGTCATCACAATGTTCTCCAATGCCTCCCTTCTCATTTTACAACCAAAGAACACTTGTCTCCGTCTTACAGTACTATATCATGTCCTACTTTCATTAGCCTCTTCTAGGCAATCATTGTCAGGTCTTAGTCAGATATGACTGAGCTATCGTATGACAGTAGATGGTACTACCTGCTTCTGTTAGCAACGAATGTTGGGCGGCGCTCACCAAACCTGACACCCCACATTGTGCCAACGGCTTTGGGCGGAGGAGTGCAGTTGGGAGGGTACAAGCCTTACCCTAGTGCGAGGAAATGCAATCTAGAGACTAAATGTCATGGCAGGGCAGACCAGGCCCTAAGCCTTGGTCAGTAACTGGTCTAGGATAGAAACTCCGTTAGACAGAGCATTGTTTTGCTGATTCGGCAGCTTCTGTAGCTTGTCTTGTTCCAGACATATTGGTGTTACCTTTCCTCTGGAGTAAACTAGACAGGCCGAGATAAGGATCATGCTTCATGGACAACACATGGTCTCTAAATTCAGCCCAGGCTTTGTGTTATGGAGAGGTATAACTCCATTTTACAAACTATCATCTGTCAAGGTGGCAAGGTGCCAGTCAGTCAATCTAGGCAATCATTGCTAGCTACTCTGGTCATCCAAGATATTCATGCCACAATCATCTCTGAAATCACACATCCACTGTCTCCAAATTCTTCCTAGTTTGTTTGTTCTCATTCCTAGACTCACTGCCATACAGCAGACCAGGTTCAACATAACATTTGTGATGAGTCACTGAACTCTGTCATCAGTTCACATACCTTCCCTGGGGTTCCTGGGGCAACTTTCAAGTCAGCATTGGCAGCCAGATAAATATGGTACTGTGCTTCAGCAGATTCAACCAGATGTTGCTTAAACCACACTGTTTCTTGTGTCAGAGGTACCACATTCTGATGGAATAGCAAAATATAAATGAATCTATTATTATCAATTCCACACACAAATGTATAACAAATGTATAACTTCTTCTGTAATGTACATCTTCAGGTATTAATCTGAATATATTTAAGAAAGTAGCCTAATGCTACAGGTAAGAAGAGGTCGTTGACATCTTAATTGTGTTCCTCAATGAAGCGGATGTAGGCCAAAGCAATTTTCTCTGTTCTGCGTAGGATGGACATTCTTGCAGCAAAAGTTTCACCATCTCTTTTTTTTTCAATTCCAAATTTACATTAAGCATATCTCCTATATTTAGTTTGGTGAACAAATGGTATTTCAGTCAGTTATGTCCTGTACAGAGTCTGAAGATTGCTACTTGTTCACTTTGGTCAAGTTGATATTATGCATCACCTTTCTGGTGGCCTGGATGCTCTCATCACCACTTGATTCTATAGGTGCTTCTTACCCGTGTTTATAACAAAATAAGATTTTAAATTAAACTTTAAAAAAATTTAATTGGAATAGAACATTACGATATGTCCATATAATTTAAGATCATGACAAGCTCCTAATATATTTACAAGATGTGTTTATTCTTAAGGCAACTACATTGCAACAAATGCATAAATCAGATACACAAATGTAAATGTCAAGAAATTATATCATTAGTAGGGAACAAAGGCCAACAACCAGAGATTTCTTCTTTCTCTGGTCTCAGGTTGTAGGTCACATACTCCAAGCTTAAAGAACAGATTGGCAGAACGGCCTTTTCCAACTAACCTTACTGGGGAAGAAACTGTATGATGATGATAGAAGCCTGGGATGAAATAGCAACTTTGCAAGACACGACGTGATTGTGAAAAGAAAAAGCAGCAGAAAAGGAAAAGTAATTTCAGCTTGAATTGAAATATTTTAATTCATAAGACAATACTTTAACAAAAACAGTACAGTTTCACTTACATCAGATTCATCTGATTCCTGGAGAGACATTTTCTGAAACTTGGTCTCAGCTTCTTCAAAAGAAGACTGTTGTAACCACACAGACTCTTGTACTAGTGGAGTTTTCAAATCAAGCAACTCTTTCTTATTATTGGTTAAATTGTTGACGTCTAAAGCCATCAGCTGAAAGGAAACAAACAGTGGACAGTCAAGAAGTTGAATCAAGAACCATACGTGCTCGGTCATCTGCAACAGCCAGCAAAGAGCCCCAATACTAATAGTATACTAAAAATGTTTTAGACAGACTGTTACTAATCAGTACCAGTCTGATTATTTGTCCGTCTGGTCTTTTCTTTCAGTTTTGAGTGCTGGCCAGATCCTCTGGTTGAATGAAAGGTAAAAAAATACAGAAACACAATCTCAGGGCCCTATGTCTCGATGTGTGTTCTTTTATCCTGGCAGCTCGACAGCAGTAACAACATATATTACAATTTGTGACCTCCTTTATCACTTTCAAAATAAGCAGGCAATATTTAATAAATAAAGGCACATTTTTTCTTCAAGTCATTATCATAACTACTGCCCAGAAAGGAGTGAGCGGAAGGTCTGGACAATACTCAAAGCGTGAAGGAAAAGCTAGGTAAACATTTACTCAAACTGTTACTGGAATGATTCAGATGGGAACTCCTCAGTGAATACAGAGACAGAGCATGTGTGGGCATATCCTGAGTGCAGTGATGTTGATTATTAAACACAGTATTCCCCGGGAAGGTTAACCAGGTCAACAAATGCCCGCAGAAGTCGGATGTGTCGGCCTAACGGCGTAACTCTGCTGTAAACAGGCACAACGCAGTGACATCCGTAAAAAAAAGATCCGGATGAACGCAGAAGAAGAAACACAGTATTCAGTGACTTATGGTCCAACATGGAGGATAGGCGGTTAGCTTTTATGGCTTCTGGAATGTTTATGCTTGTGGCTGTAGTTTGCTTATGCATTTTCCTCGTGCTGGACTGGTAATGCATGGTTCCATCACCCTGCTACTGAGTTGAGTACGTGGAGTGACACTATGAGCTGTGGATTTCATGTGGAGTACTTTTACATCTGTCCGTGGTTGTTTGTGACGTGAACTGTATATTCAGAAAAATGGCGCCTGCCAGTTACTGAACTAACTGGGTTTGCCTTATGCAGTAATGTGTGGCTGCTGTTTTCTAGTGACTGCCACTTCCATTGACGATGAACTGTATTTTTCGGGGTGGACTTTTGTGTTGGCATTCTGGCAGCGGCATTAACTAATTAACTCAGTATTCAGTACGGAAAATTTTAAAGTTTTTTTCTTTTAAATGTTCACTCACTTTGAACTCGAGTAGCCCATACATGTGCTACTACTATTAGTGCACAGGATTGATTTTTACGCGTGGATGAGCTTTCCCTATTATCAGTGTCCCTTAACATCAAGCAAACCCACTCCAACTTCAGAGGTACTTGTAATTTACATCCCCAAATCAAGGATGAGAAGTCAACATTTTAGTTCAACTGACCGGTGTAAAGGTTGAACTCACTACCTCGGCTTCAGCACACCAGATGTTTGAAAATGAGCACTCGGCCATGCTGACCTTTTAAAACTGTTATCACACACATTGTTTTTGGCTTAATAACATTGTTGTTGGCTTAATAAGTTGCTCAAATTATCAACTGTCAATGTGTATTCTGTAGAGAAAAGTGCCCTGTATGGAAACAGTCCAAGTCATTTCATCCCTGCCATGAAAAGTTTGAAAAATAATTCTTGCACAGAACCAATTATATTGTATGGTGTAAATCCTGGACAATCAGTAAACATTAAAACAAAAAACTAAATTTTAAGTTACAGAGATGTGATTTTTAAAAGAACGCTCCCGGGATGGTTAACCCGGTCAACAAATGCCCACAGAAGTCGGATGTGTCAGTCTAACGGTGCAAGAACGCAGCTTTGCTGTAAACAGGCACAACGCAATCACATCCGGAAAAAATACTCTGGATGAACGAAGAAGAAGAAGAAAATAACGCTGAAAATACCCCGGACAGTAAAAAAATTAGTAATCTACATGTATTGAAAGAAGATAAAACACATAGATAACACACAAACTTCAGAAAGAGACTGTTACATTATGAGAAGAAAGAAACTGGAACATGTGGCTACTGGAAAGATTTGGGGAAATAGAGATAAAGGAATACAGCGAGAGAAGACTCCTAACAGCCTTTCATCATGTAAGAGAATGATGTTGACACACAAACATACATGCTGCTGGAGAATGCAAGTTGTGGAGAAGCATAATCACGCGGGCCAATCAGCAAGGCACTTGATGATGATGATATTAAGTTAACAGGAAATACTATGAACAATGATCAGTGCTGCGTACTCTCAAAGACACTCTGACAGCAACTTTATTGTAAATCACAGCACTATCCAACTGGCCTTTTGGTATCTCTTTTAAAATCTGTTAACTACTGCCTTGAGAATGTCTCATTTTCAATGACTTATCAACATCTACGCAGGCAAGCACATAAATTACTGAAAACTCTAGTAAACTATAAATGATCATATAGGGAACTCCTTGGACTGCCAGAGTTGACTGCCAACGACGATTGCCTGAAAGAGGCTAATGAAACTAGAACATTATATACAAAAATAAGAAAGAGACAAACAGCTTTCTTTGGTCATGTGATGAGATCAAGGGGAAGAGAGGCAGAGGCCGACCAAGAGAAATGATGCTGGATGGATTTAGACGGTGACATGGAGGAATATCAGCAGCAGAGTTGATCCAGAACACTAAAGACCGAGATCTGTGGAGAGACATGGTCGCCTACGCCAGCTGGCATGGCACTTGATTATGATGAACTAAAACCATTAGCTAAGCTGCTAACCAAATATGAATTTGCTAATTAAAACAAACAATACTTCACTTTTTCTGCACAAGACTGTTAAAATGTGATAAATGTCTGTATCAGAAACCATTAATGACTGTCTAGGATGAGAGTAAGAACAAGAATGTCTTGGTCGAATTCAAGAATACTTCATTGGGTTTCTGCAGCCTGTTTATTACCGGGGTTCCAATGAGGAAGTAAGGAATAGTAACAATGTAACTTCCTGTGCAAGTTGTAAAAAGTGACTATAGGGAACCTAATTCACCAGGTAATTAATATCTCCATTCAAAACTGACAGAGGTTGTAATTAGGTATCCTTCGATGACAATGTCAGCAGTATAAAAAAAGCTATCAACTCCCTTTTATTGAAAAGATCAGAAATACTAGCCTATATATTTAACCCTTTACAGGGCATAGTGGCCATTACCGGCCGATTCGCATAAAACGAGCGTAGCGGCCGATACTATTATGCATTGTAAAAACGCGATCTCTCGGCTTTCCGACACTTCCGACGGCTACTTTCACTTTCGCTGACAGCTTGACAACGTGGCCGCCATTTGTAAATGCGCTACAATGAATTTGAACGGACGTTTTTTGATAGTTTTCGGGATTTTTACGCTGTTTTTCAAAATGGATTTTGGCGATTCTTCAAGTGATAGCCGAGATTTCGCTCTGTTCAATTTAAATGACATTAAAGGGCACGAAGTTGATTATTAATCGGAGCTAGATATCAGTGCAAAGCGTTACTTTGCATCAGCAGTCGTGAGTCGGACTTTAAGAAAGTGATTATGATTCTGAAAATGTGTTTGTAAATTGCTGTATAGGTGACGGAAAATCACAAACAACATGCCGTATTTCGTAAATATTTGTGTTCATATATGGATTACCGGCAACAATCACGTGAGTAACATATTCTGCATGCTTTTCCCTTCATTGTGTTGTTTATTTAACTAAAATCGGTTGACTAACACCTTATTTGTGATGTTTTTACTAACGCGACCCGAAATTTTACAGAACCTGGAAAAAATCTTGCCCGTTCAGGGCTACAAAACGGACAAGCGTCTGCCCTGTAAAGGGTTAAACGTAACAAACAAAAAACTGTCCTAGTATGCTACAAAACAAAAGCTATCCCCTGTGGATAGGTACTGTTGTAAAGATCCAATGTGGCAAGTCCCTAAGTGTGAAAAAAAAGCCCTAGAAGCTAGCTGTCGTGTCCCGTGTTCACTACATGATCATTTATAGTATACTATACTTCCTGTCCAATATGGCGGATAGGCGGTTGAGCTGTTAAGGCCTCAGGAGAGATTTTGCTTCTGGCCACGGCTTGCGTACGCATTTTCCTCATATTGGACTGGTAGTACATGGTTCCATCGCCCAGCTACTGAGTTAAGTGCTTGGAGTGACACTGTGAGCTGTAGATGTCGTGTGGAGTGCTTTTAAATCTGTCCGTGGTTGTTTGTATTGTGAACTGCATGTTCAGAAAATAGCGGGGGCCTGGTTGCTGAACTAGCTAGTTTTGCATTATGCAGTAATGTGTGTGAAGTTGCTGCTTTTCCAGTGACTAACGCTTCCATCGACGATAAACTGTAATTTTTGTGGCGGACTGTTGTGTTGGCATTCTGGCAGCGGCCTTATGCATGTACTAGCCTGTGCGTGCTGTTGGTTTGCAGGTACTACTGTTTGTTCCACTTTTCATATGGAGCAGTGAGGAGCATTTTGTGTGATATTCACTGGCACAGGAACGGAGTATTACAGGGCCTTTGTCGTGAAGTTGGAACCGCAACTAATGACCGATTGTTTACTAGAGTTTTCACCAATTTGTGTGCTTGCCCACGTAGATGTGTACCAGTAATTTTAAAAAATGAGACATTTTGAAGGTATCGTTTGGTTATTGCATAACCTCCATCTTTTACTACAAGCATTTGACATTTGATAATTAAAAAGATAGCATATTAAAGCTTATTATAAAAGGACCCTCTTACGTGTCTTGAGGTTTATTAGACACTTGGTGCTGGCGGCATATTTTGTTCATGCAAATGCTTATTTAAAAACTCATGTCAAGCATATAAAACACAAAGCAAGAACATTACTGTAACACAATGAATAACTTCTTCTTCTGCTGCGTTCATCCGGAGAGTTTTTTCGGACATGATTGTGTTGTGCCTGCTTACAGCAGAGCTGCGTTCTTGTGCCGTTAGGCCAACACATCCGACTTCTGCGGGCATTTGTTGACCGGGTTAACCTTCCCGGGGACACAATGAATATGATCGCAGTTAGCCCGGTTCAGTAAGGTCATATTAGTATTTAAACAAATGAAATCCTTAATTAATTTAATAATCTATTTTATCCAAGCATAATATTTAATGACTGCTATTTATTTCTGCATGCTATATTATTATATATTTGAGGTGGTGTGCCACCCATCGCGCTAGATGTGTTCACAAATTATTTCAAGTAGGCTCTTGACACAAATACTTCAAACAGTAAACATACAATAAAAACATATGTTTGCAATTTGGCAAATGAGTTTTCTGTTGAATTCAATAAATAAATAAAAGTTGAAAGAACAAATAATTTTAAAAACATTAAAGATATTATTATTCCTGCTTAAAACTGATGTAGAAACTGGAATCTGTACTATTCGATTTCATGTTATCAATCAGCCTAATGCACCAGATTTTTGTTATAATTTTTGACAACACAAATTAGAGAAATTTCATAACAATAATAATACAATATATACGACGCTGTAGATAGTCGTTGTCTTTTGATTCTAGGAGGCGTACGTAGGAGGAGGATGCCGTTAGTGGAATTAATTAAAATAAAATTTAATTAATGAATAATAATTAATAGCATGAGAAATCATTTTGCAATCAGATAGTTATGCATATGAGTGTCATTAACTAAGTCTGTAAATAAAAATGCTATGTCTGTATGATTGTGTACGCATAAAAACAAAACTATCTCAGGAGAACCGCTGCAGACATGTTTGTAACTGAAAAGAGAAATGGTGGCTGGAAAATGGAAATGATCGCCGTCTTGTCTGCCGCTGTAACTTACCGATGTGAAGTGCGAGGATGGACGGCAACTAAACTAAACAATGTCAATTATATTGTTAAGAAGAAGCTTAATTCTGACCTATGCTTCAGAAGCCAAAGCGATAATAACAATGCCGTCGCGATGCAGTAACTAAATAACACCAACTTTATTTGTGAAAACCGTGTGCGCATTCCAGCACCACCAAAGGCTTGCTCGAGGTAATAATTTAGTTCGTCTAAATCCCGAAATAGCCCGTGTGAGTGTCTTACTTGGAGGACCATGAAGGAGGCAAAGTATAATATATCAATATTCCAATGAATAAGCATACAACAACGGTAACTGTGTTACTATTAGCTATTATATTATGCTATAATATGTTACCTATAACCCAAGAAAACTACAAGGAAATATTAAGACATAAATCACAAAAGCAAACATTCTTATATAGGGGATCAATTTTGCTAGCAGTGCAGCCCATCGGGCGCTGGAGCGCAAATTATTCCTCCCCACGGCGCTTAACGACAGAAGTGGCAGATGATGATGCTGAAAATAATAATAAACTAAGTTACTTAAGCATTATTACAATAAATATTAGTGACTGTGTTTTGAGGAGAGCCGCCAACTTAATGATCCGAGACCGAGTAAGAAATGATATTATCAGACAAACAATGGGATCAACACCTTGTGTCACATATAAAAATCAGATATCAAAAGGAAGAAAATCAAATGGTTCTAACATCTCGTTAGAATGCAACCCATCAACTACCAACACTGCCACGTTTTCGAAGCAGAGCTGATACTAGAGCGAGAGGACGCCCGAGGAAAAAAAAATAGAGTAACGACATCATGGACATTGTACAATCACACGGAATGACACTGACACTATCCAGTGCCAGGCATCGGGTGTTGGAACGTCAACTATTCCTCCCCACGATGCTTGACGGCAAAAGTGGAAGATAATGATGATGATGTGTTTAAATACTTAGCTAAATTTACATGTAACATTGCAGTATACACCTGATAAGTTGAAGCTAAATATGCCAGGCAATAAATCGTGCAAGATATTATTTGTGGCTTATGTGTTTACATTCACCAAGGGAATAAATTGTTTTGAGTAATAATCTAATTGTTTTAAATACGAATGTAAGTTACTCATTGAAAAGTAGTAAATATGCGGACAGGGGTGACAATGGCTAGCACAATATGAATATCACAAATATCTGAAAGACAAAATTAAATATCCACACAATATTAAATAGAAACAATATGAGTTAGACAAAACACAAATATCCATTTTATAAATTAGCAAATAGCCGACCTCTGTGGCCAAAGGCTTGCGAACGCGGTTCGTGAGCCGGGTACCAGGTGTTCGAAGCTTAGCTGCTTTGTGCAGCAGACCGTGTCGCGTTGTGTTATAACGTGCTGGTATGGGAGCCGGTCTTTTCAGAAATCATTGGCAAACTACTGAACGTAAAAACTTGCCCAGTAGGAACAGCAGCTGAAAAATGATGGTGTTGACTGCAACGTTCTGCAAGGGATATGCAACATTTTAAAAAAATAGCAATCATCACCATCATCATATGCGCCCTACCAGCTGGCGTAGGCGATTGCATCTCTCCATAGATCTTGGTCTTTGGCGGTCTGGATCAACTCTACAATATATTCTCCCAAACTACCGCCACAGTCAACCCGGCATAATTTCTCTCGGTCTTCCTCAGCCTCCCCCCCCCCCCCCACTGATCTTTCCCATGGTCGCGATATTTTCCAATGCTTTTCTTCTCAGTACACGACCAAAGAATGCCGTTTGTCTCTTTCTTATGGTTGTATATAAGGGTTGGGGGGGGGGGGGTCTAGGATGAAAAGCTTTGGTGGTACCTTTGGTAAGGATGTCTGTCATACCCTTTTTAGGGACCATTCCTCACTGGTCCAAGCCTGACATCCAGCTCACGTCTGTGGCCCTTAGTAGTCCTTCCCCCCCCCCCCCCCCCCCCACCCACGGCAACGGCTGTGACAGGCCGGCAAAACCAGGTGAGAAAAACCGATTGGAATCAACCCAATCGGTGATCTAGGGTATGCCTACCCAGAATGTGAAGACTTTTTTTTTGGTTCGCATATCCTTTACAGGACATCGCTGTCAAAATCAGCATCTTTCAGCTGATTGTTGATTTCTTGGCAAGATTACACTCAGTAGTTTGCCATTGCTTTCTGAGCGACCGGCTCACATATCCCGTAAGTTATCAACGAGGCGAGAACCGCTATCGATTCTCGCGCAGGTTACGTTTCTCACGTGGGTATACGGGATTACGGAGAAAGACGTTAACTCCTAGGCCAGGGAGACTGTGAAGACTGCTCAGAAGAAATCATTGATGATTCAACGAGCAAGACGGCGTTTACCTGCACAGCGTTGTGGAACATAATGAGCCCGGCAAGGCACGTAGAGCGCACTGGTCATTCACTGAACTGTATTTGTCTCCAGTTGCCTTGACTTTTCTTGCCACTGGATTCAGATGGACTCAGGCAAGAGACATTGGTCGACGTATTGCGCAACTCTTCCGCACTTTAATCCAATTCATCGCGCAAGTCATTCTTCATCCTTTCGAGCCAAAATAGGCCTTACCAGCCATTTTAGAACTCACGGCTTCAAACACCCAACCCCACTGGATGAAATGAATGGTCAGCATCATTCTTGATGGACAAACACAATATAAGGGTTTCAAAACAATGTTTTCCCGTAGTGAATTTGAATAACGAAGACACAAACAATAGATTGCACGATTTGTGGCCTGGCATATTTCGCTGCATCTCGTCAGGTACACACTGCATAATTCACACAACGTAAAGTAAATTAACTAGATAAATCCACAAAGCTGAAATATACACATGTTCGCACAATAATGTCAATTGTCTACCACGGTAATTTTAAGCTGACTAACATGTCTTTCTGTTTGCAAAAATCTGGCTTGCGTTGATTGATCATTATTGCTTCTGCAAACTTTAACAAGCGAGTATTTTGTGTGTTAAACAACACGCGAAAGGCAATGTCTCTGTTAATCACAATGGCCACTTTCGAGAATGTGCCTAGCAATTGATGACGCGGGAAGCTTCCGGTGTGTCGGCTCGCATCGCCTGTGTGTCGTATCTTGTCGACCCCTTAAGGTATGTGTTCTGACACTCTTTTGTTCAGTTGCTGCTCTGTTCTGCCGATGTAGGAAGCCTGGCACCTACATGTGAATTGGTAAATACAATTGTCTTTGGCGTATAGAGAAACAGGCTCTTTTACTGCTGGTGTGGGAATCGGTGTGGTTCTATACCTAATGACTGGAGTTGCAGCACATAATGTTCGGCCTACTGCTGTAATGAGCCGGTCTTGTAGACGTTGCATTACGTCTTCCCATCGAAAGGTTAGCTGGATGAATACCTTGAGTTTGGGGACTGTAGTTTCGTCTGGTTTTGGTTTGGGCTGTTGGCAGTGGCGCTTTATAAATCCTGTGGAGTACCCATTCAGGTTTAAGACATTCTTCAGAGTTTCAAATTCCTCTGTCAGTGTGTCCTGGGTGCATATCTTTATAGCACCGTCAAACAGGGTCCGCACTAAGCCTCGTTTGTACTGGACAGGTGTGAAGCTCTGAAAATTTAGGTATTGGCCAGTCCATGTTCCTTTGCGATACACCGATCTTTGAATTGTTCCGTCTGCTCTACGTCTCATTAGAATATCTAGGAACGGCAAAGCTTGGTTGTGTTCGTGTTCCATAGATAGAGAGATGTTTTTATGCGTCATGTTCATTATGGCCTGGAACGATGTTGCTTGTAGCTCGTCTGTGGTGATAATTAATATATCATCCACATAACGACGGTAGAAGACCAAGTTGTTGATGTCTGAGGATCTCTTTTCTTCTAAATGTGCCATGAAGATGTCCGCTAGAATAGGACCAAGAGGACTCCCCATGGCCACTCCGTCAATTTGGCAGTATGACTTTCTTAGAAAATAGAATTGTATGTTGGCTGTACATAGTAGCAGTAGCCTCTCCAGAATAGACGTTGGTATGCCTAGTTTTAGTTGTTTGTCTTTAATGCGTTCACTTATTATTTTCACTGTCTCGTCTAATGGAACGTTGGTGAATAGGGAGGCTATATCCATAGATGCCATGTGTTTGTTGTTTATGCCCATAGTATCCAATAATTCCACCAGTTCTAATGTATCTCTAAGTATTTTTGGATCAAACAACTGTCGTACTGGCTTTAAAATTTCCGCTAACCATCTCGCCATCTCGCCATTCGATGTTGTGCAGAGTTAACCATGGACGTAGCAGTCAACCCCAGCATTTTTGCTGTTCGTGATTCCTGGGCAAATTTTACGTTCAGTAGTTTGCCATTGCTTTCTGAACGACCGGCACTTATACCTTTTTCGAAAAAACCAGCACCGCTGTGTTTCGAACCCGGGCATACGGGCTCACAAACCGTGTTCGCAAGCCTTTAGCCACGGCGACCGATATGTCTGTATATATATATATATATATATATATATATATATATATATATATATATATATATATATATATATATATATATATATCTTATATATAAAAAAGGATGTAATAAGTATGTCTGTCTGTATGTCCTTTATGCGTTCGCAAACGGTCCATCCGATTGAGATGAAATTTTCTACACGTCTTCCTCTCATTCCCGCGCTGCCAACTGTCATATTTTTTTTTTAGTGTGAAATCGGCTACTTACTTAATATTATTTAATATTTCATTTTTCATTATAATTTCAATATAGCGAGGGGACTTAACTCTAGAAAAGTTATTTCAAGGCGCATAACCTTTAATAACATTGCTATATACCTTATAGTCATATTGTTGCATGGTTTTCAAAGATTTATAAACTCTTTGTCTATAGTTATTTACCGGCATATGAGTTATAATAAATCATGATATAATCTTTAAGGCATTTCAAAGTATTCATAAAAATAATGCATAATGCATAACATTGTAACTCATCTTTTTATGCTTAAAGAAGCTATCTACAGTCATGTTGGTTATTAAAAACAGTTTCCATTAAAAATAATGGATGGTGTGTGGAACCGCCGGGTCAGATAGATAGATAGACAGACAGATAGTCGGGAACGGGAGCATATATGACTACGTATATGAATTAAATGAGATGCTCCCCACCTTTTCGCTGCAGTTATCTACAGGCATATGCGTTATAATCCTCCTCCTCCTCTTCCTCCTCCTCCCTCTTCCACCTCCTCCTCCCTCCTCCTCGCTCTCCTCCTTCCTCCTCCTCTCTCTTCCTCCTCCTAATCACTCCTCCTCCCTTCTCCTCCTCCTCCTCCCTCTTCCCCCTCATCCCTCCTTATCCCTCCTCCTCCCTTCTCCCCCTCCTCCTCCCTCCTCCTCATCCCTTCTCCTCCTCCCCCCTCTCCTCCTCTCTCCTCCCTCCTCCTCCCCCATCCACATCCCTCCTCCTCCCTCTTCCTCCTCCCTCTCCCTCCTCCTCCCTCTCCTCCTCCTGCTTTCTCCTCCTCCTCCTTCTCCCTCCTCCTCCCTCTTCCTCCTCCTCCCTCCTCCTTCTCCCTCCTCCTCCCTCTTCCTCCTCCTCCCTCTCCTCCTCCCTCCTCTTCCTCCTCCTCCTGCGTTATCCTCCTGCGTTCTCCTCCTCCTCCTTCTCCCTCTTCCTCCTCCTCCCCCTCCTCTTCCTCCCTCCTCCCTCTTCCTCCTCCATTTTCCTCCTCCTCGCTCCTCCTCCTCCCCTCCTCTCTTCTCCTCCTCCCTCATCCTCCTCCCTCCTCCTTCCTCCTCCTCCCTCTTCCTCCTCCTCCTACAGACAGACAGACAGTCAGACAGACAGACAGTCGGGGACGGGAGCTTATATGACTACTTATATGAATTAAATGAGATGCTCCCCACCAGGGTCTGGGCGAAGCCGGGCCGGGTCAGCTAGTGTATATATATATACCTTCCAAATAACATCTGGCTTGAAACAGGGTGATGCACTATCGCTGCTACTCTTCAATCTGGCTCTAGAGAAAGTTGTAAGGAAGGTAAAGGAGGAATGTGATATTGGAGGAACATCCAAGCTGCTTGGTTATGCAGATGATATAGATATTATAGGGCAAAGTGAACAAAAGACATTGGAAATATTGACTCACTTAAAGGAAAAAACCCAACAGATGGGGCTGGTTATCAACCAAGATAAGACAGAATATATGGTAATTTCAAGAGACGGAATGGCTAGAAACTCTGGCCACATACAAATAGATAATATGACCATTAAAAGAACGGAAACATACAAATACCTGGGTACGATCTTCAACTGCTCCAGCATCATAAGGGAAGAAATACAAACTAGAATCAACTCTGGAAATAAGATATACTATGCACTACATCATCTACTAAAATCAAAGGCGCTATCTCGTAACACCAAAATCACAATATACAAAACACTGATCAGACCAGTTGTGCTGTATGGCCCTGAAACCTGGAGTACAACGAAAGGAGACGAAGCCTTGTTACAAACCTTTGAGAAAAAAAATTTAAGACGCATCTTTGGACCCATTAGGGATACACAAAGTGGAGAGTGGAAAAGAAGAAGTAACAAAGACATTTATGATCTGTTTAAGTCCCCGCTAATCACTGGTATCATGAAGGCTAATAGACTACAATGGCTGGGGCATATAGAAAGAATGGAAGATAATAGGGAAACAAAACTCGCTTACACTCAGGAAATAAATGACAGTAGACCCCGAGGTAGACCAAGAAGGCGGTGGAGAGATAATACATGTACAGACCTGCAAGCACTTGGAATCAACGACTGGCAAGAGAAGGTCCACCAGAGAGACGAATGGAGACGGATTGTATTTGCAGCAAAGAACCTCAATGGCTCGTAACGCTGAAGAAGAAGAAGATACATATATATATATATATATATATCATTAAAACCCAGGACGGTTGAAGAGGATGTTGTTGGCATAAATACAGTACACAACACAATACAATACAATACAATACAATACAATACATCAACACTGGAGACAGAAATGGCACGGAGGGACGCGAGAAGCACATCGGGAAAATGAGGGGTCATGTCAACCAGCGCAGAACTGGCACTATTTAGTCGCCGGGCGCTGATACATATGCTAAGGTGGGGGAGCGGAGAGGACAAACGATATGTAGGGGTACAGAGATGAGACCCCTACAGATAACTAACCAACATCAACACTGTAACTGTTACATAACAGGCATGTTGCAAGTCATGCCTAATGAGCAGGGCCGGATTTAGACTTGATAAGGCCCTAAGCTATTTGAAATATGGGGCCCTTTATGAGTCCAGATATTCTATGTCATATATACATATATGACAATTGCTCACTTGGACAATATGTTTTGGGCCCCCCCCCCCCCCCCACTGTCTTGGGGGCCCCAAGCTATAGCTTGTGAAGCTTATACGTAAATCCTGCACTGCTAATGAGGGTTGAAGGTGACGTCAGTCTGCCCTCCTCGTCATGCAGACAACTTTACCTGCAAGGTTCAACCAATCATGAACGGTCTACGACGGGATCGGCCCGGCTTGGTATCAGTTGCTAGGAAGCCTATGCTCCACTGGGAGGCGAAGGACGAAGAGGACACGAAATATTCAATAATAATACCTGGGCTAATAATATGAAATAATCCAATCTGATGTGGACAAGGCCTTAGGTTCGTACCGGAATACGATAAGCGTTGCCATTAGTGGGTTGTGCTCAATATTTAAACCTCAAATGCCGAAACAACCAAATAAATTAATATGAAATTAATTAGTTAAAATAATGTGTGTTGTTGAATATTATACAGCTGATTAAGTGCCATGGGATGATTAATCGTCTTAGGCGACTTCCAATTTCCGACATTGGCGCATATATACATTACAGTAGTCTCCCCTAAGCAACCCACTTTAATTTGATATATAATACACCATATTAACAACTTTTCAGTCATAACTGTGACACACCGCTACTTCCCATTTTCCGCCATCCATCTTGTTTGGTGCAAACCTACTTTGTGTTTAGCAATGAATCTCTTAAAGACTCGTCTTTCTCTGATTTTCTAATTTAACTGCTTTCTTCGCATCTATTGTGTTATTATTAAAGTTAGTTGTGCGTCCTTACATGACGTTGTTTAGTTTAGTTTAGTTTAGTCGATGGATCAACATCACGGCACACGGATGCAACCCATAAGTGCTCCGTTCTCCTCCTAACTCAAACCTGAGTCTGGAGAAACTCAGCTCAGTGCACGAACTCCGTAGCGCCAGCGAGGATCCTGAAATACTTTGGGTAGATTTTTAACTCGAAATTTTCCCCGGGCAGCGCCGTTAGGCTACTCTTTTTCGATTTCCAACTGCCAAGGGATTTTTTACGTCCGCAACAATACACACGGACGTCCAATCTCACTACCCAGAGACTAGGAGACATTTTATTACTAGAAGTCCACGAGAAAAAATCCCGGCCATCACCGAGGCACATGACGTTGTTATCAACCCCGGCATTAATTGCATGTTTGTGATTTAGAAGACAATTTTACGTCAGTACTTTGCCATTACTTTCTGAACGCCCGACGCTCATACCACTGAAATAAACGCAAAGCGATCTACTCCCAAATTGCCTACCGGTGATTTCGAACTTTCGACCCAGTATGTCGGAGAATTGTGAAACTGTGTTCCCTAACTCCTGGGCCACATACGCCGGGGTATATTGAATTACTATTAGACAAGTCAAATGTAATGATTTTAACCACATGTCTCGTTAGTAACATTTCTAACTGGCAGGACGCAAGGACAGATTTATTCCTCCAGAGAAGAGAAGGGAGGCATTCGAACTCTGCCAACCTTTATCTTTCAAGTTCTCCTTTTAATCCTTAATCTGTCAGTCATGTCGTTTGTGAGAGCTAGCTTATTTCTATACATTCATTTCTATAATAATATAAAATATCCTTATGAAAATATGAATTAAATATCAACTTTAATATTGATTTTAGTAAATATGTTCGGTTTATTACAGTTAACATTTCAAAAGAAACATTTCAAAAGAAATGTAAAGTTTTATTATTTTTGCAACTATTTAAATCGCTGGGTATTAAGATTATATGATATATTTTGTAGATTAGTAAAACCTGTGAGGTAATTTCCGTTCCACTCTTCAAGTGACCTATCCGGTTCAGATCTTCGCCCCAGTAACAGCATTTCCAAATTTCTGTACATTATGAACCAAATGTCCTGCCTCTATTGCTGTTTGGTGAAAAGTATCCATCAAACCTTGAATCTATCTATATTTTGATCTTCCTCTTGCCCGCATTCTCGGTAACCATTTCTTTACAATTATCTTGTCTAGATGTTAATGTCTCCTTACATGTCCAAAATATTTAATTTTCCTGTTTTGTTTGTGTTAGTAACCAAGTTTCTTTCTTTAAAAAAAAAAAAAAATTATTATTGAGTAATTGTTGGATATATCAGTTTGTTCTCCTTTCCATCCAATGACTCTTTAATACTCTTCTGTGACAGTTATATTCAAAAGTGGATGTGCGCTTGTCAGCTGATGTGTTAGATATCCGAATTCCGCACCTATGTATTGCCACAGGAAATTATGAAATTTATGCTCTTAGCCTGGCTTTTGTTATTTATTTTATCTCTTCCAATCCTTAGAGGTTTTAATTGCTTTTCTTTTCTTCTTCTTCATAATGTCCATGCCGTTTGGCGCTGATGATAATGTCTATCCGCAGTCTTCTGTAGTACCCATCATTTCTAATGCTTGTGCTCCTTCGTGCCTTGATGTCAAACCGCCCCTTCTCCCCCCTTCCCGCCTCTCCCCCTCTCCAAATGTCCCACAGTCATGACATACTCCAGCTTTTCTCTGCTCGGGACAATCCAAAAGAATGTGTAGTCTTACTCGGATACGAGTAACCAGTTTTCTATGTTAGGTAGCTTCTTTCAAGATATCTTCACTACTCTTTCTATCTGTTCAGGGTGTTCTCATCATTCTTTTATAAAACCATATGTCCAGTTTCCACATAATTTCTCACTTGTCTGATAATTGTCCATGATTCGCTTCCGTACGTCAGGATTTACTCTATGTAGGTCACATTCTCTTTTCCTTACTTCGACTGACAAAGATATATTTCAGAAAATATTCTATATCATGTGAAATGTTCTTTTACTTGGACCATTCTGCATTTAACATCATGAATACATCTTCCATCTAGTGTTAGAAAAGTGCCCACATACTTAAATACAATTCACTTGTTTCAGTCATTTGGGATGACATTTCTTTTGTTGTTGTTGGTACTAACCATTAACTCTGCTTTTTTTGTTATTCAGACACAGTCCATTGTTTTGACTTTCAGTTATTATGTTTTTGTAACTGCGTTTCGTGTTTAGGGACCACAACCATATCATCAGCATAAAGCAGATTGTTTACATTATGGCATTCTTCTTCTTCTTCTTCTTCTTCTTCTTCTTCTTCTTCTTCTTCTTCTTCTTCTGTGTTCATCCGGAGAGTATTTTCGAACGTGATTGCATTGTGCCTGTTTACAGCAGAGCTGCATTCTTGCGCCGTTAGGCCGACACATCCAATTTCTGCGGGAATTTGTTGACCGGGTTAACCTATAGTGAATACTAATCCGTTGATAAACACACCGATCGACAGGCTCGCCTATATGTGTGTTTTCGATCTGTCGAACTTCTCAGTCATCTTGTCTGTTTTTATTCGGATTCTCATAAAAGCTTGGCTGCAGCAAACCCGTTTTATTAAATACTGTCTGAATTGAACTGAACTTAACCTTTCGTGGTTTTGGAGTTATTTGGTCAAGCTATGTCCCCCTTCAACACTACAGCTGCTGCTCTTTGAAAGTGCAAGAGTTCGGTCACGGGGAAGATGAAAAATCATAGCTACTATGTTGCGGAAGAATGGACACCCTGTACCTCGCGTGCCGGTGGGTTCTGCGCTGGTTCTACGGAACTCAATGTACAACTGTCCTCATCGTACACTCCGGATAAATGTCCTTCATTGGTCTAAACTGAACTCGGGAGCCATTGGCCCAAACCAAAACCCAGAGCCATCCAACCTGGTAAGAACAGGGCACCCAAAGCCGGGACGCTATAGAGGGATAGAAACACCACATGGTAGCGATCACCAGGACCGGGATTGTCATCCGAAGTCAAATCTTGGCAGCCAATAGCCGGCAACGATCGATTGTGGTGGAATAGTGCGTCTTGCAAGGACTGCGCTCCACGGCGATAGCAAGGGCTAAGTGGAAAGAGGCACACGCCTTAATAAATTAGCCCAGTGGAAGAGCTGGCTTCCACTGGGAGCGTGCAGGAGGGCAAATCCGCAAGCTGTGAACGGGGTACGAAGAAGGCACCATGGCAGCAATGACGTCTACTGACTGGGTCATAGCTATCCACCAGATGCGGAGGTGAAGACTGAGACCAACTGCCGGGGGAAGAAGCTAACTTTCCCGCGGTTAGTTACGGAGCTTTGATAACGTTGGTAGGTACACAGGGTGCCCAATATTCGCCCTCAGAAAGTGGGCTGGTGTCTGGACGGACACATTAAGCAATGTCTGCGTGGGAAATGTACGATCGTGAACGTCTCTAAGATGAATAGTGTAAACAATATAAAATGACACAAAGTAGTGCAGCTTTACATAACAGAGTTAAGACATATACAGAACGTTGCGGCGATTAGCCTTCATCAGCAAACAAACACATTCACAAACACAACATACAGTCAAGGAGAACTCCTGTGACTACATCAGAAGGTGATGACAGGACGAGAAGAACAAAAGCATGGAATAATGGAAGCAATGAAGAGAAAATGAGAATTGAAAAAAATGTTAATTGAAAAGAATGTTAGATGAATAGGCACGACAGGAGAAAAACATCCGGGAGTCATGACCCGGACGGGCCTTTCCCCTGAGAGTGCCAAGAAGGTAAATGGACCGAAACATTCGGCGAGGGAGGGGGGGGGGGACCGTTTCCGACGATCAGAAACCTCTTGCCGTGCTTGCTCCACGGCAACATTTTTTACACTAATCTTGTAGGGAATCTCTGAGTTGGTGGCTCCTAAAGATGCTGTGACCCATTTATTTTGTAACTGAAAATTATAATTATGGTAACACAATCAGCACTAAAACACGCAGTCTAAGACTAAGAGGATGAAATCAATTCTTCTTCCTACCCTGAATTTCTTAATAATAATAAAGATTAATATCCGAAATGTGGCAGATTCCGTCACAGGATTATTAATCTGAGGCTGGGTTTGGCCCTAATTATAACTTCTCTTCTGAGCTTGAAAGAGGTAGGAGTACTGGACAAATTAGAGAAATTAGACGCAGACAGTCGCAATATTTTGGACACGTTATGAGAAGAAATAAATTGGAGAACTTGGTGATAACTAGAAAGATTGAGAGGGGAAAAAAACAATGGGAAGTCAGTGAAGTAAATACCTGGATGGCTTCGCCACTTGGTATGGTCGAGACAAGAACACATAGCTGATCCATGACTCTGGTCAATCGTGTGAGATGGCGAAATATGACCACCCACGCTTATCGACACGGCAATGATGATGATGAATGAATGAAAAAAAAATGGATAGAAGTACGAATAGTAGAAGAAACAAAAGGCATCTCAATCTCAGTCTTGTTCTTATTTAGAATGCCTTTTTTTATTTTCCCATCATGAAAGACACGGCATCTCATGTCTCTGTATATTACAGTGTTTCCCAACCTTTTTTGTGCTATGCCCCACCTAAGCCTTTCTAAAATTCTTATGACCCCCCCCCCCCCCCATCCCCCCCCAACATATGCATCATTTTTAATATTCAAAAATTGAAACGTTCACTAAAGAAACTTGAATTTTTTTTTAGAAGGGCTCACGGTTTTCCCAGAGAGGCCAGAGCGCCCCCCCCCTCCCCAGGTCCCGCGTCCCAGTGTGTCGGTTGTGTTGGGTGATTTTTTTTTTTTTTTTGGCGGTTACCCCAGACCAGCTGGTTCCCCCGCCTCTCCCTTTTTTTGTGTGGACCCTTAGTCTCACTGTGAGCTATTGCCAAAGCGGTCCACCAGGCCCACATCTAAGGTGAAGATATGTGATGGGTTTTTATTTGATCATCCCCGCCCCCGACCAGACCAGGCGCACTACTGGGGGGAGAGCAGCAAATGCACCCGAAGGACCGATAGGTTTTATAGTATGTCCACATTTGTTTGCCGCAATATAAACATCAATATCTCAGTAACCAACTGAGGGAAAATTATGAAATTTAGTATATAACCTTATCATTATGTCCACCCAACAACACAATTTTTGTTCTTGAGATTTTACAGCAGATTTAAAAATTTGTTTATATGAGATATATAATTTGTGGGTCTGACATGAAATTCATAATTTTAAATGTATTACAGCGTAGCCAGACAATCAGGGCTCAATTTTGAATATTGTATGTGTTTTCACAGAATTGGCCTTTTGCCAACCCCCCACGTTGTTCAAACTAAGACTGTTCAGAGGTGTCTCAAAATGTGGGTTATTTCATGAAACCTGATTAATATGGTTTTTTTTCTTATCACTTATCGCTAACATTGAAATGTGTGAATATTTTTCAATGGGCTTTAATGCGAAATTGTACACTTCAAAGAATCGCTATGAAGTTGTACACATATTTTTGTCAAGAAGCTGATCGCAAGAAACTGTTTTATACTATTACAAATTCCGAAAAAAAGAACAATGCATGCATTGGGCTTGAGTAAACGGGCATTTTGTCAAAGGGTGCAAGAATCTGGAATTAAACCACCACGCAATAACCAAACGGTCGGTAGAAAGATTATTGTAGACAGTTTTGACAAAGATGTCATAAGGCGAGCTATTATAAAAATGCTTTAAAAAGTCTCTTGATATACGACAGGGTCGACTTCATTGCACCGGGTTCTATCCCATATGGTTCGGTCTCTTTCCGCAGCGTTGAAAGCATCGCACAAAGCACGAACTCCGCAGCTCTAGCGACGACTGTCATAAAGCGTTAAGGCGAGTGCATGACACGCTCCATGAACTAGCTCGTTATAAGGGTTCCCAGTGAGCTGGACGCTGTGCGTCTACCCGTGGGCACAGATATACAGGTATGCATACGACAACACAACGGTCGAACATTCTTAAGAACTCAATGACGCTCTCGTGCAGAGATCAATGATATGTATTTATCATTGGCAGGCAATGAATAATGGAGTTGTATGTCTGGATTGATGCTGCCTTCAGGCGCTGTCGCACCACTGACATTCTACCAACATCCCCATAACATCTACTGCAAACATGGGTAGAGTCTGAAATGTCTAAAGTTACCTGTCGTTATCTGTATGTGCCACATTTAGAATAGCCCACTGCCGTGTCTCAAACTAATAACAGTTCATTCAGGCCCTCTTAGCTGATATGAGTTATCCGGACCCATTATCGTACTCACTATTACTCCAGTTGAGTTTGATCATCTCGTCCAGTCCAATTCTTGGACGCATGATTATGTAAAAGCTGGTTAACTGATGTGAGTGTGTGCAATTGTGAGTCCAACTTGACAACAAACCACGTACGCACTGGGCCGGGGACATTCTAGCATCTTCCAGAAGTCACCAGAATTGTGACGTCACGGACTATTTTCACCGGGGAATTCCCTAGTCATGCTCACTATATCAAGGGAGACTAACCCGTCTTATTCCGACCAAAGGGAAATTATACAGAGGACAGACTGTATCGGGTCCGTTTTGTCACATAGATATGATCATTTGCACAACGTGCTCACTATATATGAGGTAGTTGGGGCATAAATATGATCATTTGCGCAACTCGCTCACTATAGAAGAAGAAGTTGGGGTATAAATATGATCATTTGCGCAACGTGCTCACTATAGAAGAAGAAGTTGGGGCATAAATATGATCATTTGCGCAACGTGATCACTATATATGAGGTAGTTGGGGCATAAATATGATCATTTGCGCAACGTGCTCACTATATATGAGGTAGTTGGGGCATAAATATGATCATTTGCGCAACGTGCTCACTATAGAAGAAGAAGTTGGGTATAAATATGATCATATGCGCAACGTGACCACTATATATGAGGTAGTTGGGGCATAAATATGATCATTTGCACAACGTGCTCACTACATATGAGGTAGTTGGGGCATAAATATGATCATTTGCGCAACGTACTCACTATAGAAGAAGAAGTTGGGGCATAAATATGATCATTTACGCAACTCGCTCACTGTAGAAGAAAAAGAAGTTGGGGCATACATATGATCATTTGCGCAACGTGCTCACTATAGAAGAGGCCATTAGAGCATAAATATGATCATTTGCGCAACGTGCTCACTATAGAAGAAGAAGTTGGGGCATAAATATGATCATTTGCGCAACGTGATCACTATAGAAGAAGAAGTTGGGGCATAAATATGATCATTTGCGCAACGTGATCATTCTAGAGGAAGCATTTGGCTAAAAAATATGATCATTTGCATAACGTACTCACTATATAAGAGGCAATTGGGGCATAAATATGATCACATCACACCTCCCACTGGATGTCTGTACAACATGTCTACCTCCCACTGGATGTCTGTACAACATGTGTAGCACCATATACCCTGTGACATGACACCACCAACTGGATGCCTCCACAACATGGGTAAAACTCCCTGAAAGAAACAGCACCATATGACGTGGTTGGTATCAATCCTCAATAAGTGCGCGGCTCTGTCCAGACATGAAAAACCTCATCAAGAAAGTAACGAACGCAATCAATCCATCAGACGCCGGGAAGCTGACAACAAACAGCCCAAAGTAAGAAAATAAATTACAAGCTATACCATAAACACCCCTACATAGCCAAGTCGAAAACTCGAAGGCTGAAATTTGGATTGGATTGGATTTTTGTCCCACTCATAACAGTGCATGTAGCACTGCTAAAACATGTCTGGAAGAGGTCAAGGCGGCAAGGGACTCGGCAAAGGAGGCGCTAAGAGTCACCGCAAAGTCCTGCGCGATAACATCCAGGGTGTCATCAAGCCCGCCATCCGCCGACTGGCCCGGCGAGGAGGTATCAAGCGCATCTCCGGGCTCATCTATGAGGAAACCCGAGGTGTCCTCAAGGTGTTCCTAGAGAAAGTCATCCGCGACACTGTCACCTACACAGAGCACGCCAAGAGGAAGACCATCACCGCCATGGAGGTCGTCGAACCCTAACCCTTTACCCGCCCTGTACAATATATTTTGTTGTTGTCTTTTGGTGTCTGCTGCGCCCGCCCGTTCCCTAGCAATGTAGCACAACGGTCAAATCTACAGATGCTCAATCTCCCTGTGAAACCCGCCACAACACAACGTGTTGCAGGCCTTCTTATGTTTTAATTGTCACTCCCTTGAAATTTTGTGTTTTAAATAAGTCGCTGGGTTTCTAAGAACCGTAGCCCACCGGACAAACCCGCAAGTGCTCAGTCTCACGCACACAAAGCAGACAAGACAGATAGGGAACTTTGGTGCATTCAGGAACATTGCTAAATTGATGACAATAGATAGGCGGGTCAATAGTCTCCACCCCAACTGACCTGGCTGAGAGAGACTGGGTCCCAGTTCATGCGGCAGAGTGCTGGCCAGGACGTCTTCCCTCCGAAGAAGTATACCAAAGTCTTCACCCCCTGAACCCATTGCCTGGTCCACTTGATCATTGTGGACCACCTTTACCGCCGTAAGGCGTCCTTCAGGTGGCTCAAGCTATGTGACACAACTTCTAGAGGGAATCGTCGGCCAATGCGGTCTCTGGTTCATGAAGGAGGCGACCCTTCGGTCTCAGTCGCAGTCAATTAAGGCGGGGGCCCGAGTCACTGGCATCCACACCAGGCTTATAAGTCATGAGTCGGACCTGACAGAGAGCTGTGCCAGTAAGTGATGTCCAGCAGGCCACTCTCCACGCGGACCTGAGAGAGAGCTGTCCCAGTAGGTGATGTCCAGTAGCCTACTCTTCCCGCGGACCTGCCAGAGAGAGCTGTCCCAGTAGGTGATGTCCAGCAGGCCACTCTCCACGCGGACCTGCCAGAGATGTATACCGGCAATATGCGCCGTCCTTGTGGTCTCTGTAATGATGATGATGTGTGCTGATGACTCTCGACCTGTCATCAGTTCTGTCTGTAACGTCATATACCCATTAGGGGTTGGGTTAGGGTTAGAGTTAGAGTTAGGGTAAGGGTTAGGGCTAACTGTACCCCTAAACCCAGGGCGTAGCCAGGGCAATGGTATTTGTCTGTGTTTAACTCCTGGAGCATGTGGACATCACAATAATATATTAGCCTATAGGTTAGGGTATATGGTGCTGGACCATGTTGTACAGACATCCAGTGGGTGGTCCGATGTCATTGGGTATATGGTGCTTGTCAGCGTCTCAGTCAGTCATAGCTCCTCGTCGAAGACGTGACAGTAATGTAAAACATGTGCAAAATAATTTGTCAACAAACAACACTCTCGCAACAATAGTAAATCTCTCTAGCATGAGGCGATCAGCACCCTCTCTCTCAGGTAACCCAAAACACTGCTCTCTCAACCACAGTCAGGTCCTGTCTCATCGTCCTTGCCTCGGTCTGTGGTCACGTGGTGTTTTACCACAGTATCGTCCGTGCTAAGTCGGGTGTCTCCGTATCTTGGTATCCTCATGTCCTTCACCCGTCTATTGATGGGTGATGTCTCAGGTTGTCTAGTCGAAGGTTGGACTGTCATTCAAGGACATGTCCAGTCTCTAACCCCATGTCCTGTCTCCCACTGGGTATACAGTCCTATCCTACTCTACCCAATGCTCTACCTATGTCCTGTCCTTGTCCTGTGTCTTCTCTCACACTCACCAGGACTCTGACACGCTCCTGTCGCTCCCTTTCGTGTCACTTATGTCATACTCATAAGTGACACATTGTGTTATTTCTTGGTAATTAGTTGGAACTAATTCGTCAGAAGACTAAGGGAGTAAGTAAGTCGTCATGGCTACCGTAGGTTGGGGTTGGCAACTATAGTCTATAAAGGGTTGGATCTACTGTAGAAACATTACCATAGGTTGGGGTTGACAACTATAGTCTATAAAGGGTTGGATCTACTGTAGAAACACAAATTCACTGGTGTTTTTCGGTGGTATGCATTTGGTTAGTTAACAAAGAGTCTACAACTCTTGCTCATTTTACTACTGGGGACTATTATGGACTAAGATAACGTTGTCTCACATTCTTGGCGTGAGCCTGGAATTGCAACCCTCTCAAGACACCAACAGTGCCCACGGAACAATGGTCTCTTTTTTAGGGAGACTCATCAAGGGAAATATTCCCCCTGGTCTCCGTAAAACGGCAATTCAACCTTTCATCCAAATCTGTGTACTCACTGTCAAACCCACATCTAGCTCTCGCTTGTTAGCAGTGATTCTATGTACGATCACGTCTTGCCCCCCCCCCCCTCTAAGAACTACTTATGTCCCTTGGTATGTGCAAGATAATGTCCCATTCCCCATCTAATAGTTTTTTTTTTTTTTTTTTTTTTTAAATTCGCATATCCTTTACAGGTCATCGCTGTCAACAGCAGCATCTTTCAGCTGTCTGTTGATTTCTTGGCAAGATTACGCTCAGTAGTTTGCCATTGGCTTTCTGAGCGGCCGGCTCAGTTATTCCGCAAGTCACCAGTGGGGGTCGAACCGCTCTCAGCTCTCGCCCGCTACGAGACTCTGAGTGATAAACGGGATTACGGAGAAAGTGTTGTAACCCCTCGGCCAGAGAGACCGGCCCTTTTAATAGTGGATGTACTTTATCTGTTAGTGTGGCGTGTGTATGCGAGCTATTTGTAATTATATTTGTGTTAACTACATCCATGTGTGCATGCTTATAATATATGTTTGAACTCTGTCTAAGAGTCATTAGTTTGGTCTTCCAAATTCATGAAGGATTTCATATTCATCATCCATGACACCGAATACCGAACTATGATGCTTAGAAATATGTCTATTAGCGTTGTGTAAATGTCACAATCACACATCCAATTTAAAATGGCACAAATTACATGTGTTGCAGATGACGAATACAATATGTAACATTGAGGCCAATGTGCGTGAAAAATATTGCATGTCATTTCTTTCACACCCTCAAATTTAATACATTTATAATATCTTTCGTACATATCTCATATACACACTAAAACTGCATATTCTTATAAAAATATACATGCAGGTAAAATAATAAATATTTACGGTAATGTAATAGGTATTAACTAAAGGTAATATTATTCTATCTTAATACTTAAACTGAAGTGAATTTATAATTAGAAAAACATTTAGTGAAAAAGAAAAGGGCTTATAACCTTAAGCTCTTGTTATTGCTTTAACATTTTAGCAATTGAATATGTACAATATAGTTTAACTAGTCAAGTCACCGGCACCTTGCCGTCATGACAGACGATAGTTTGTGCTTTAAAAAGGCATAATAACTTTTATCTATTGCGGTAGCGAATGTGACTTCACTACATTTCCCCCAAAACATCAAAGAAATCTTGCCGCTTTCAATGATTTAAGTTGCTTTTGGACCTATCAAAGACATATTCCTTGGGTGGGGGTAAATATAAGACGGCTGGAAAAATTTCATAACGATGCAACAGACAGTTTTCAAAATAATTGATCGTGAATGAAGGCAAACAAATGTGGACATACTATAGTAAGAAATCACTAGGAAATTATTGAGCAAACACAGTAAGTAAATTTTCAAAACATATAATGGAGAACTGAAATTCAAGTACAAAATAATTTTAATGAAAGATTTTTCTATATTATTTTAATTATTAGTAATTATTTAAATTTAGTGAGATCCTTGCGCTTGATGCTTGCTGCAAAGAGACTTTATGTCGGGTTCCAATTTAGTTAACTTCAGTCTCAATTCTCCCCGTTTTGTTATATCCATCCGATTTCTTCCATTTTCGAATTGCCCCCCTTAACACGTTGGGAAACACTGGTATATTGCCTTTATTAAGTTAATTCTGCCACACTTTATTTTCGAATTCGATTTCACTTTTACCCCTACCCCGTTCAACCTCAAGTAGAAGTTATAGTAGGGTCCATCACCGGCCCAGAATGATAGTCCTGTGACTAGACAGCCACCAAAGTAGATGATTATGGTTTTACCCTCACAGTCCTATCAATCCGAAGGTGATTGTTGTCCGCATGGGGTAATAGACACTTTATTTCAAATATTACAATATTTATAATGGGATCTAGAGTGATCAAGCCAGTGTCGGAAACGAGGCTCTGACAATAAACGTCATCTTCAAGAACAGAAGAGCTCCCTTTGAGTTGACGAGAGCAGACGGCGGTTGCCGTCAATTCATCATTGATCTGTTTGTATTTCCTCCATGTAGATAAATAATGGGCTTACGGGCATTTGGCCAGTCGACAGAAATGAACAAGCCTAGAAGCAACAATATGTGTTGATCTCATGTAGCAGCGGCTAAAACTAAACTAAAGTGAAACGGACAAATCTGCTCTAGTCCCATAAGACCAAAACAGCATCAACAACAACAATCTGCACTTCATAAACAATGGCTGGATTTTATAATTTGGACCACAAAGAAGTCATTCGCATAAAAGTGAAAGTGAGTCTTTTGTTGTTTTAATCAGTTTAAAGGCTGACAAAAGAAAAACAAACGCAAACTGAGTGGCGGTATGCATCTTTAATTGCGTGCATTAGAAGTAACAACAAAAAGTACTGCAACAGTCAGTACTGATCAGTACTCACTCCCTGTAGTGTAGTAAGTACGATCATGATTTTAAAATTGAGTATTTACTAATGAAGCCACCACAGATAGATATGCCTTGAAAAACCAAATCTAATGGTACCTCAATGATGCCTGTATGTCAATTCTAAGTGGAGATATTCACATTTTTGTGAAGGTGAATCAGGATAAAATATTTACATGATTGCCGTGACTTTGGAACTCGTGTGGCTCATACCTCCATGCTACCAGTCCTTGCGAGATTGTCTCAAATGGGTCATAGACATATGAAAACTTACCTCAAATATACGTTCAGTCATATTAAATGATATAAAAATAGTACAAGTATACAATTAAATTATTAATAATAATTAAACTTGTATTCTCTTTAACTTTAGTAGTTCAAATTGCACTTTTTGAGCGTTAAAAGTTTCAACGGCCGGCAGCCGCCATCTTGGAGTTCCATTCACAAAGATATTATTTTACGACATATCAAGCGATATCCACAATGAAACTCTCCAAATATATGTAAAAGTGGGTTGAGAATTCGAATATCCATCTAAAAATATGGTAAAGTTAAATAAATAAGCAATAAAATATAAAATTACTAACTTTTTGCCAAATAATTAAATTTATTTAAAAGATCATTTCAACCAGTCGCTGTGCACGGAATATTAGACTAAGCATTTCTGCAGAACCCAAGATGGTGTCTGTTAATGTCACGTAACATTTGAATGAATGAATGAATGATGTCGAAAGCATGAATGGTCTTTACAGCAGCCATTTTTGGGGACACAGTAGATCATTGCGGAGTGGCGCGGGATATCACTTCCGGTTTCATTTCTGGTCTCGGCACAATCAAATTCCCTACTGTTTAGTACTCGCACGCCTAGCTTACTAATGTTCATGACATGTGCCATATTCATTTCTAAGACATATGTATCACCGTGTACTTCTTGGAACGTATAATTTACTATTAAAGGTGTACACGTTTGTTTATATTACTTAAATTGTATACACTAACAAAACATCAGTAATATTCACCAAAAGTGTTTAAAAAGTTTGTTTTCAACTGTTTGTAGTTAGCACTTATCATATATTTGAAGTAATCCATCCTTTTAATTTGTACATATGTAATGGTCACTTCCGGTCACCAACATGACAGTTAGGTGTTGAACCGTTAAGGCTTGTGGCGTGTTTATGCTTGCAGCTATAGTTTGCAATCGCATTTTCCTCATGTTGGACTGGTAGTACATGGTTCCGTTGCCCTGCTACTGAGTGAACGCGTGGGCGACACTGTGAGCTGTGAAATTTGTGGGGAATGCTTTAACATCTATCCTGTACAGTGACCTGCATGTTCGGAACAATGGCTACCGGCTGTTGCTGAATAAACTGATTTGCCTTTTCGGTTCACGAGTGCATTTTTCAGGAGACTCCCGGGAGTCGGTGCTGAAGCTGCGGAGTTTGTGCTTTATGCGACACTTTTGACGGGTCGCCCTGTGATTAAAGACCGAGCCATGTGAGAAAACCCGGGTCAATAAAGTCTTTCTGGTGACTGCCGAGTCTATCGACGATGAACTGTGGTTTTCGTGGATTAATTGTGTGTTGGCATTCTGGCAGCAGCATTATATACAGTGTACCTGTGCGGGCTGTTGGATTGCCGAGACTCCTGCCTATTCCACTTTTCATATTGGACGGTGGGAAGTATTTTGTGTGATATTCACTGGCACAGGAACGTAGCATAATGGGGACGACCCATTGCTGTGAAGTTGGAACCTCGACTAACTAACTAACTAACTAACATATGTAATTCATGTATAGTGGGCGGGAATAAGTTACGATAATCATAATTTATTTCTTTAACTTCTCAATCCATCATGTCATTGACATCATGTACTTCTTATTGTTGTGTGTTAACCCATATTGCTAGAATAATATTCTTTGTTTTCAAATGAAACTATTTTATTTGTACGTTTATTATGTCCTAGTTTTCTTCTTTCTATCTTTTGTTTCCTTGTTCCACTGCTATCTGTCTATCCATCCATCAACTCTTTTATTTCTTCAACATGCCTTCTTCCTCCTTACCACCTTGTCTCCATTCATAATCCCACATACCGCCTTCAGAACACAGCTGCAGGCCATTTGGAAGCAGACCACCTTGCGTTGGTTTTCATACAGTGGTATGAGTGCCAGTCGTTCAAAAATCAATGGCAAACTACTGGCCTGCGAGGGCACAGTATGGCCTGGGAGCACACAATATGGCCTGGAAGGACACACTATGCACCGGGAGGACACAGTATGGCCCAAGAGGACACATTATGGCCCGGAAGGACACACTATGCACCGGGAGGACACAGTATGGCCCAAGAGGACACAATATGGCCTGGGAGGACACAATATGGGCCGGGAGGACACAGTATGGCCTGGGAGGACACAGTATGGCCTGGGAGGACACAGTATGGCCTGGGAGGACACAGTATGGCCTGGGAGGACACAATATGGGCCGGGAGGACACAGTATGGCCTGGGAGGACACAGTATGGCCTGGGAGGACACAGTATGGCCTGGGAGGACACAGTATGGCCTGGGAGGACACAGTATGGCCTGGGAGGACACAGTATGGCCTGGGAGGACACAATATGGCCTGGGAGGACACAGTATGGCCTGGGAGGACACAGTATGGCCTGGGAGGACACAGTATGGCCTGGGAGGACACAGTATGGCCTGGGAGGACACAATATGGGCCGGGAGGACACAGTATGGCCTGGGAGGACACAGTATGGCCTGGGAGGACACAGTATGGCCTGGGAGGACACAGTAAGGCCTGGGAGGACACAATATGGGCCGGGGGGACACAGTATGGCCTGGGAGGACACAGTATGGCCTGGGAGGACACAGTATGGCCTGGGAGGACACAGTATGGCCTGGGAGGACACAGTATGGCCTGGGAGGACACAATATGGGCCGGGAGGACACAGTATGGCCTGGGAGGACACAGTATGGCCTGGGAGGACACAGTATGGCCTGGGAAGACACAATATGGGCCGGGAGGACACAATATGGGCCGGGAGGACACAGTATGGCCCGGGAGGACAGTGTGGCCCAGAAGTACCTAAAATTCAAGTTATTCATTGAAATATTTCATTTCTATGATAGTTAAAATGACATTGACCTATTCTTAAATTATTGTTATAAATACATTATTTATTTAACCCTTTACAGGGCAGACGCTTGTCTGTTTGTTAGCCCTGAACGGGCAAGATTTTTTCAGGTTCGGTAAAAATTTTGGGTCGCGTTAGTAAAAACATCACAAATAAATCAACCGATTTTAGTTAAATAAACAACACAATGAAGGGAAAAGCATGCAGAATATGTTACTCACATGATTGTTGTCGGTAATCCATATATGAACACAAATATTTACGAAATACAGCATGTTGTTTGTGATTTTCCGTCATCTATACGGCAATTTACAAGCACATTTTCAGAATCATAATCACTTTCTTTAAAGTCCGACTCAGACTGCTAATGCAAAGTAACGCTTTGTGACTGATATCTAGCTCCGATTAATAGTCAACTTCGTGCCCTTTAATGTCACTTAAATTGAACCTAGCGAAATCTCGGCTATCACTTGAAGAATCGCCGAAATCCATTTTGAAAAACAGCGTAAAAATCCTGAAAACTATAAAAAAAAGTCCGTAAAAGTCCGTTCAAATTCATAGTAGGCGCTTACAAATGGCAGCCATGATGTTAAGCTATCGGCAAAAGTGAAAGTAGCCATCGGAAGTGTCGGAAAGCAGAGAGATCGCATTTTTACAATGCACAATAGTATCGGATGTAATCGGCCGATCTGCTCGTTTAAGCGACCGGCCGCAAATGGCCGTTCTGCCCTGTAAAGGGTTAAGGTCAGCATGGCTGAATGAATAAAAGCACTCATTCTTAAACTTTCTGTGTGCTGATGCCGAGATAGTGGATTCAAGCCCTACGACGGTCAGTTGGACTAAAATGTTGACTTCTCGTCCTTGACTTTGGGACTTAAATTACAAGTACCTCAGAAGTCGGACTGGGTTCGCTAAAATGCGAGGAGCACTAGTATTAGGAAAGCTAATTCATACACAAAAATCTGTCCATTCATTAGAAGTAGCATGCGTATGGACTACACTTGGGTTCAAAGAGAGCGAACACACAAACAAAAAAATAAAAAATAAAAATAAAAATTTTATTGACCAAAAAGCTAATTAGGCTGTGACTTATTCTTAATTGAATACTTCTGTTTGAGAATTACTGACTGCTTTGTATTAAGAGTTAGATGTCATGAAGAGTTTTTTTTTTTAACCGAACAGCTAATCAGGCAAATAAACTGTTCAGCTCACATGAAATACATGCAAACAACCTCATATTTGGGATTTGCCATAGAGATAAAAACTGAAACAATGTAAAGATGACAAATCATGAGAAGGTAATCAGGTGTTGAGCACATGGAGTCGCTGTCGATATCAAAACACATGATCTGTGGTATGATGAAAGTGTACAGCTGTGATATGAGTACAGTTTCTTATCATAGTTAGAGTAGATAGTAAAGAGCAAGTAAGCTAAATGTAGTATGTTTTCTGACGCAATCAAGGTGTGCTTGTATTTATTAAGACAAGGCTTTGTGGCCGGATTTTTCATTAACACCTCTTTAACACCTATCTCATTAATATTTTTAGTATAACGTATTGGTGTAATTTTCAATTAACACCTTAGATTAGTGACACATAAAGATGGTAATATTGTTAGTTTAAATTATTAGTGTAATTTTCAATTAACATCTTAGATTAAAAAATGTTTGCATATCCTTTACAGGACATCACTGTCAACATCAGCATCTTTCAGCTGATTGTTGATTTCTTGGCAAGATTACACTCAGTAGTTTGCCATTGCTTTCTGAGCGGCCGGCTCACATACCCCGTAAGTTACAGACGCGATTCGAATCACTGCTGATTCTCACCGTCGTCACGTTACTTACGAGAGTATACGAGATTACGGAGAAAAGTCGCTAACCTCTAGGCCAGGAAGCCGGCGACATCTTAGATTAGTGACACATAAAGATGGTAATATTGTTAGTGTAAATTATTGGTGTAATTTTCAATTAACATCTTAGATTAGTGACATATAAAGATGGTAATATTGTTAGTGTAAATTATTGGTGTAATTTTCAATTAACATCTTAGATTAGTGACACATAAAGAAGGTAATATTTTTAGTATAATGTATTGGTGTAATTTTCAATTAACATCTTAGATTAGTGACACATAAAGATGGTAATATTGTTAGTGTAAATTATTGGTGTAATTTTCAATTAACATCTTAAGAGTAGTGACATATAAAGAAGGCAATAATGTTAGTGTAATTTTCTATTAACATCTTAGAGTAGTCACACAGAAAGTATGTAATGTTAGTGTAATTTTTCACAGAGAAAGTATGTAATGTTAGTGTAATTTCCCACACAGAAAATATGTAATGTTAGTGCTATTTTCCCACTTACACTTAGAGTAGTAACACACAAAGAAGGTAATTATATTAATGTGATTTAAAGGTCTTATCCTACAAGAAGCAAATGAAAATCGTAAACTCATTAGAAAAAGTAAATGCATACAGTCAACATTTTATGGCTACGTTATGAAAAGAAATAAATTGGAGAACTTGGTGACAACTGGCAAGATCGAGGGGAATGGCTTGGCCACAGGGTATGGTCGAGACAAGAACATTGAGCTGATCCACGACTCTAGTGATCGAGTGACATGGCAACAAAACATGACTGCTCACACTTATCAGCATGGCACATGACGAATGAATCCATGTTAGTGGATTCCATAAGTAAGAGGTGGCAAAGGAAGATTGCTGTTAGCTGTAAAATTAACCAGTCACAAACAAGTCTAGAGAAATGACATAACTCAGCCCACCAAGAGAGGTCTAAAAACACAGAAAGAAGAAAATGAAAGACAGATTATAATAATAATAATAATAATAAGTCTTTATTTTCAAAGGGTTAAGAATTGGGCACGCAGGCCCGTCTGACATTCTGCCCTTCTTCTCTATTTCCTCTCATACATTCTTTCATTCAACATCACTTATGAAGCAACTTTTGACAACAAAAGAACATTAAAACGCATGAAAAATAATCAATAACAAATGACTCACTGAGGCAGTGTTTAACATGGGCATTATAAATACCTAAGGAGGGTGTAACGTGCCATACATAAGGGAATGTTTTTTGGCTAGTTGTCGTTTGAGATAAGTTACCATTATTGTCTTTTTTGTGTTGTTTGTTATGGGGGCATGTAGTCTGTACTAAGGTAGTGTTCAAACAGGTTGTGAATGTATGTATCATGATTGGTGGTGTCTTTGATTTCTTGTGGAAGATTGTTCCACAAGTGAGCGGCAGAGTATGCTAAGCTTGTTTTATATAAGTCTATCCTAGGTTTAGGGACATGAAGTATATTTAGTCGTTCGCTATGTCTAGCGTTATATTTAAACAATGGCCAAAGGTAGCTTGGAGCATTTTGAAATAGGATTTTGTGAATTAGTTTGGTCTTATTAAAAAGCAGGCGCTTGTGGAGTGGCAGTAACCGGAGACGTTTATATAGGTTAGAATTGTCGGTAAGCTTTTCACCATTAATTAAACGCACTGCCCTTTTCTGGAGTGAATATAGGCGTTTTGTTATTGATTTGGAGCATCCATCCCAGACTGTGGAGCAGTAATCAATATGTGTTTGTTTATGAGAAGTATAGAATATCTTTCTTGTGTTTTCGTCAAGGAAATTTTTAATTTTGGCAAGTTGGTATACTTTTTTGGCTATTTGTTTAACTAGAGCATGAACATGTGAGTTAAAAGTTAGATTTTGATCTATGATAACACCCAGTGTCTTGTGCTCGGTGACACTTTCTACAGGCGTGCTGCCAATGTGCAGCTGAAGAGTTCTCTGCGAGTTTAGAGTGTGAAGTCTTTGCCTGGTTCCTATTAACATAGACTTTGTTTTAGTAATGTTAATTTGCATGCGGTTTGCATGACTCCAGTTAACTACACTATTTATTTCCTGTTGCAAGGATAATTCTAGCACATTACGATCAACAGCGTTTGTATATACTGTGCAGTCATCAGCAAATAGATCGCAGGACGACGACAGATTTAATGGAAGATCATTTATATAAATGGCAAATAATAGAGGGCCAAGAATAGACCCCTGAGGTACTCCAATATTAATGGTAATGGCTTGAGATAAAACTTTATTGTGTGATACTACTTGCTTTCTGTCTAATAAGAATGATTTTATTAATGTCACTATATTAAAACTTACTTTCATTGTTTCTAGTTTTTTAATTAGAATAGTATGATCTATCATATCGAATGCTTTCCTAAAGTCTATAAACACCGCTCCACATAGAGTATTGTTGTTAATATTTTGATGCCAGTTTTCTATCATGTTTGTTAGTGCCGTATGGCAAGAATATTTTGGCCGAAATCCTGACTGACTGTCAACTATCAGTTTATGGCGAACTAAGTGATCTAGTGTTGTTTTGTGGATGTGCTTTTCTAGCGGTTTGGATAATGAGGATAATATGGAAATTGGTCTATAATTACTCATGAGACGATCGTCTAGAGGACCAGCTTTTAAATGAGGATACACTTTAGCGATTTTAAAGGCTGATGGGAAGTGACCTCTGGTTAGACATTGATTATATATAAAAGTTAGTGACTCGCAGATCGCCGGTGCAGCATGGCGAGGGATCCGACTACTAATTCCATCTAGTCCTGATGAGTTATTGTTTTTTAGATTACGGAGATGAGTAAATACTTCAGTTGTCGTCATTAGCGGTATGTTGGAGGAAATGTGTCCATAGCATTTGTTCTCATAGAATGATGATAATAAAGATATGTCATGAGGCGCATCTGGTATTGCAGCCTTCAGTTGGTTTATGTCGGACTGAAAGTATCTACTGAATTGATCACATGTAACCTGATTTGATGGTAATGATTGTGATGATTTGTGTTTGTTTGTCAAGGTATTAATTGCTTTCCATATATCTTTAGTGTTGGTTTTATCTATTACTATGTTCTTAAAATAGTTTTTCTTTTCCTTCCGAATAACATATTGAACTTTGTTTCTCAGACTACGGTACATAGTTAGATCTCTATTTTTGTGAGCCCTGTCGCGATCTCTCATAAGTTCAACTACCTCCTGTGTGATCCACGGGGGCTTTGTGTGATGTTTAACACGAACTTCCTTAAATGGAACATGTTTATCAAATATACTTAGAAAGGTCTTTAGCCAGTGGTCCAGAGCATCGTCTGGGTCAGGAAGCTGGTAAACATAATCTAGAGATGAGTTGACCAAATCTTGTAAGAAGACGTCTCGATTGAAATTTTTGTAATTTCTATATTTTATGCTTATATGTTTGTGTTTGGGAGTTTTGGTGCCCCTTTTCGACCACGTGCAACATACTGGATAGTGATCGCTCATTGCATTGATAGGTACACTACATTCTGTGATGTTATCAGCACACGTAGTATAAATATGATCTATAAGTGTTGCAGATGATTTAGTGATTCTAGTGGCTTGTTTGACTAACTGTTGGAAATTATATGACTCTATTATGTTTTCCCATGTTTTGTTTGATTTGTTAGCGTCTATGTTGAAGTCACCTAGCAATATTATTTCCCTAGCATTACTAAAGACTACATCCATCATAGTGGTGAATTTTTCATACCAGATATTTCCTGCACTGGGGTTTCGATAAAGATAGCCAACTACTAGCGGTATGCAATTTTGAAGTTTAACCTCTATCCATACACACTCAATCTCACAGGTTTCAAAGTCTAGCCTGCGGTGGGCGTTAAGCGAGTTGGAAATATAAACTGCAATACCCGTCTCTTGTTTCTGATAGGGATCTCTTCTAATGGTTTTAAAACCTCTGATAGCGATGTCATCATCTGAGATGTTGCCATTTAATCGACTTTCGCTAACGCCAAACATGTGAAAATTTTGATTAAGTATAAGTGATAGTTCGGGCAGCTTCCCTAATAGATGGCATATGTTTACATGCCCGATTCTGAGCCCATTATTCCTGAGCCAGTGTTCGTACTTATTAGACATTTCAACAATGCGTAATCACAAGTTTAAAAGCAAAACACACACACACAAAGTGAATACAACTTACGTCCCTTATTACAAAAACACACTCTAAAGTACAGAGAAACAGTAATATCTCTGTAAATATATAAAAATACGTACACAGATCCGTAAGGAAGAGCAGTGAAGACCCCCTCACTCACCGTGAAAACACAATTAGAATTATTATAAAAGCTATACAGCTAAGTACTATCAATTAATATAAAGTCAAAACCAGTCAATGTTTGTAATAACTTATAACCTAATACGTTACTAGATCAAGTTATAACCAAATATGCAGATAAACGTTTAAGGAGAGGCTCTTTCTTGTACCGAGATCCGGTGTAGCTTTGTCCTAAGTTGCTAGTAAATACCAGGTTGTGTTGGTTGTTGGTATAGCGACATTATAAGTGCTTGACGAAGTGTAGCTGGGCTATACCGTGTGAGGTGCAACCATTCTGGATTACAATTAAATGGGTACTGATGATGTCTCATGGGTATGTAATGACTACCAATTAGAGCCTCTGGTTGGTGGCTAACAGGAGGTTGTGCTGGCACGTCGTTGTTGCTGAGAGTCGGATCCTTTCTGGGGAGAATAGGAATCATATCTTCGTAATTATTACCCTCCTGTGTGAAAGACGACGTATTTAACGGACTTGGTGTTGTGGTAGTGTCCCGTCTGGCTTGGATTTCAGGTGCAGTGGTTATGAGTGGTCTGCACACTTCTGTCCTATTGGTACTTGATGTGACGGGAGTATGTCGTCTGGCTTGAGTTTCAGGAGTAGCTAAAAGTGTCCGGCGCGATCCCGTATTGGATGTATGGTATGTCCGTTCTGGATATTTTAAATTCTTGGCGAGAAAACTGGTGCCCAATGTAGATAAATGTATTTGATCCTTGTAAAGACTCTTTTTTGGTGCACCAGCCTGTGAAGTGAATGATGCTGTATTGTTGATGAATTGTATCTTGTTTTGAGAACAGAACTTCTGCAACATGTTGTTATTTATGTCAGCTAGACGGCGCTGGTGTCCATAACTCGGTGATATGATGGAGGAGAAGAAAATGGATGAGTTAGGAAAAGTGTGACGTAATCCGTTCAAGAGTGCCAGCAGTTGAGACCCTGTGATTTGTTGGTTGTTCATGGTGTCGGTGATGCCAATATGTACGCTTGCCCTTCTGACGCTATGATTTACAGCCAACCTGCTAATCTTGTCTGTTAGCCGGTCTACACCAGCCCCAGGCAGTGAGATTATTGAAACAATATCTTTGTCTGATGTGGCCATCCTGTCGCTGTATAAACCTTTCATTAAGGAATCGCCTAGTATAATATGTGTACAGTCAGGTCGTGCTGTCTGTACATGTTGGTTGTCAGCATGTCTCGACCGTTGTTTCATCCATTTCCGATTATCAGCAGTCTTTATGTCTCCATGTGGTTCTCCCGATGTATCTTGTTGGCTTGTCTTGCCCGTTTGCAGCATGTTAAAGCACTGTAATTTTTCTGGTGACTTTTCTTGAAGTACTTCAAACCTATTGCTTATTTTGACGTCAATGGGGTAGACTGCTTGTTGTTGTTTATCTTCGTCTGCACATTGAGGTGTTTGTTGTTTTTTATCTTCCTCTGCGCGTTGAGTTGTTTTCATAGTGATTTTCTGTTCTGGGTGGGATTGAGCTTCCCCAAGATTTCCCAAGGATGAAGCGGTTGCTTGAGAATTACATGCTTCTTCGGTTTGGTTTGTAGAGGACACATTCTGTAAGATTTGAACTGTATTTCTCAGCAGCAAATTTTCGTCTCGCAGGAGTGCGACTTCTGTCTTGAGAGCATTGTAATCACTGCTTATCTTGTTGTTTGCTTCAATGTTGGTTGAAACAGTGACAATGAGCGCCTTTAGTGATTGTTCTAGTTCCTCAATGCGCTGTTTACAGTTGCACGAATGTCCATTGATAGTTAAGATGCTATTGTTATCTGAGGCAGGTACTTCTTCAACAATGTCAACATTGGGTTCTATGTTGTTTTGGATACGCTCCATTGGGTATTCAATAGCCAAGAGCGCTGGTGGGTTGGCAGGCCTCGTGTTGATGTTGTCATGTACACTCATCGTATGAGTAGATTCGGTGAATGTCTGTGTCGAGTTTTCAAGTTCAACAAAATCTACTTTTAGCCAGGAATTAATGTTTTCATTACTGCCCTGTGTCATGAGTTTATTTTTACTGCGGTACAAATGTATCGTAATCACTGGCGTCGTAATCAGATCCTCAACGTGGGCCCCGTGCTTATCTTGCCTGTGTTCAATTAGTTCAAGCCTGTAGTAGTTGAGTAGGCAAGTTCGGAATGCCTCATAATAGAGTGTGTTGTTGAAGGAAATAGTAACACACTGTCCTGAGTTGGTGTGTTTGACGACTAGGCCGTTGGGATTTATGCACTTGGATAGCTTATTCTTCACGGCCCTCTCTTTGTTTAGTGTGTAAGTTTTATTGACAGCCGATCGTAAACCTGAGCGAGTCCTTTCACCATTCACTTCCAATACGGAGCACTCTCCTTCCCCTGACATTATTGCATAATATTACGACTAACTAAACTTGAAGAACGCAGCAATCGCATTGTTATCTAGCCACGCCGCGGGCAATTTGAGGTCCCGTGGTTGTATCTGACACGCCTCGTGCACTTGATTGGTTGAAATTTATTGTTCAACTATCACTCGAAATGAATATTAGATATAACCCACATTTTTGCGATAATAAACACTTGTATTAATCTAAAAACTATTTCACCACATCCTCAGAATCACAACGAGCACATTGATATAAAAATCCATGATAGGTGATTCAGCTTGCAGTAATAATAATCCGAGAAGTAAGAGATACAAAAACACGTCTTCACTCTCCGTTAATAATATGAGGAGGTAAAGAAGGGAGCTGCAGGAGACAGCAAAAGATGGACGGCTTGACATGAGTTAGTTGTGGGGCCTGTGTCACAGCGGTGGATAAAGAGCAGAAGAAGAAGAAGAAGAAGCTCATTTTTTTCTTCAGTTCAGTGAATTATGAGGTGCTTGTTTCATCATTTCCACTAGCTAGTGTCAAACGAATTGCAGATTCTATTTACATCTGACCAGCTACAAATATTGTTGTTGTTGTTGTTCGCTCGCTTTGAACTTAAGCATAGTCAATGCACATGATACTGCTTCTAGTAGTTGCCACATCTGGATAGTGCACTGGACTTCTTCTTCTGCATTCATTTGAGTTTTTTCCGGACGTGATTGCGTTGTGCCTGTTTACAGCAGAGCTGCGTTCTTGTGCCGTTAGGCCGACACATCCGACTTCTGCGGGCATTTGTTGCCCGGGTTAACCTTTCCGGGTGCACTGGACTGATGTTTGCGTGTCGATTAACTTTCCTTATTACCAGTGTTCCTCGCCATCAGGTAAACTCACTCCAATTTCAGAGGTACTTGTAATTTACTTTCAAGGACTATAAGTCAGCATCTTAGTCCAACTAATTATATTTGGTTGAGTTATTGATGTCAGTGGTATTTTAACAAGTATTCTATGATTTATTACAGAAGTGTGATGGGAGGATGCAACCAGAGTACAAGAAGTTTTCCATTGATCCTCAGATCACTTCGTTTGAAATGCTGCAGGGAATCTTAGCCAGGGCATTCGATATAAACAGGTTTTATACTTTGTTGTGTCTTAGCAGATTAACAAATATATTACCTCTGCCAGACCCAAGAGATGTATGATGTGTGATTTCCTCTTTATTTTGAATCCCAGCCATCACATAACGTGTTCTTTTACTTTGGTCGCAGCATACTTAAAGAATCTGTCTTTCCCTGTTGCCATGTCCACTGAGTATTTAGCCTTTGTTATATAGTTATTTCATCAGGCGGCCGGTCATGGATTTTTCCCAAATTATAAAAGTTTCTGGATCACTAGGAAATGAGTCTAAAACAATGTGCTGACACTAGCCATGACCATAAAAGTAATAATTTGCACTCCTGTGGCAATTTTGTTGACAAATTTGAGATAGCTCAAAATTGAGAAATTTCGACAGGCGGCCGCTCATGGATTTTTCCAAAAATATAAAACTTTCTGGATCACTAGGAAATGAGTCTAAAACAATGTGCTGACACTAGCCATGACCATAAAAGTAATAATTTGCACTCCTGTGGCAATTTTGTTGACAAATTTGAGATAGCTCAAAAGTGAGAAATTTCGACAGGCGGCCGCTCATGGATTTTTCCCAAAATATGAAAGTTTCTGGATCACTAGGAAATGAGTCTAAAACAATGTGCTGACACTAGACACGAGGATACAAGTAATAATTTGCACTCCTGTGGCAATTTTGTTGACAAATTTGAGATAGCTCAAAATTGAGAAATTTCGACAGGCGGCCGGTCATGGATTTTTCCCAAAATATAAAACTTTATGGATCACTAGGAAATGAGTCTAAAACAATGTGCTGACACTAGCCATGACCATAAAAGTAATAATTTGCACTCCTGTGGCAATTTTGTTGACAAATTTGAGATAGTTCAAAATTGAGAAATTTCGACAGGCGGCCGCTCATGGATTTTTCCCAAAATATGAAAGTTTCTGGATCACTAGGAAATGAGTCTAAAACAACGTGCTGACACTAGATATGACCATAAAAGTAATAATTTGCACTCCTGTGGCAATTTTGTTGACAAATTTGAGAGAGCTCAAAATTGAGAAACTTCGACAGGCGGCCGGTCATGGATTTTTCCCAAATTATAAAAGTTTCTGGATCACTAGGAAATGAGTCTAAAACAATGTGCTGACACTAGCCATGACCATAAAAGTAATAATTTGCACTCCTGTGGCAATTTTGTTGACAAATTTGAGAGAGCTCAAAATTGAGAAATTTCAACAGGCGGCTGGTTATGGATTTTTCCCAAAATATGAAAGTTTCTGGATCACTAGGAAATGAGTCTAAAACAATGTGCTGACACTAGACACGAAGATACAAGTAATAATTTGCACTCCTGTGGCAATTTTGTTGACAAATTTGAGATAGCTCAAAAGTGAGAAATTTCGACAGGCGGCCGCTCATGGATTTTTCCCAAAATATGAAAGTTTCTGGATCACTAGGAAATGAGTCTAAAACAATGTGCTGACACTAGACACGAGGATACAAGTAATAATTTGCACTCCTGTGGCAATTTTGTTGACAAATTTGAGATACCTCAAAATTGAGAAATTTCGACAGGCGCCGGTCATGGATTTTTCCCAAAATATAAAACTTTCTGGATCACTAGGAAATGAGTCTAAAACAATGTGCTGACACTAGCCATGACCATAAAAGTAATAATTTGCACTCCTGTGGCAATTTTGTTGACAAATTTGAGATAGCTCAAAATTGAGAAATTTCGACAGGCGGCCGCTCATGGATTTTTCCCAAAATATGAAAGTTTCTGGATCACTAGGAAATGAGTCTAAAACAATGTGCTGACACTAGACATCAGGATACAAGTAATAATTAGCACTCCTGTGGCAATTTTGTTGACAAATTTGAGATAGCTCAAAATTGAGAAATTTCGAATGGCGGCCGGTCATGGATTTTTCCCAAAATATAAACGTTTCTGGATCACTAGGAAATGAGTCTAAAACAATGTGCTGACACTAGCCATGACCATAAAAGTAATAATTTGCACTCCTGTGGCAATTTTGTTGACAAATTTGAGATAGCTCAAAAGTGAGAAATTTCGACAGGCGGCCGCTCATGGATTTTTCCCAAAATATGAAAGTTTCTGGATCACTAGGAAATGAGTCTAAAACAATGTGCTGACACTAGACACGAGGATACAAGTAATAATTTGCACTCCTGTGGCAATTTTGTTGACAAATTTGAGATAGCTCAAAATTGAGAAATTTCGACAGGCGGCCGGTCATGGATTTTTCCCAAAATATAAAACTTTATGGATCACTAGGAAATGAGTCTAAAACAATGTGCTGACACTAGCCATGACCATAAAAGTAATAATTTGCACTCCTGTGGCAATTTTGTTGACAAATTTGAGATAGCTCAAAATTGAGAAATTTCGACAGGCGGCCGCTCATGGATTTTTCCCAAAATATGAAAGTTTCTGGATCACTAGGAAATGAGTCTAAAACAATGTGCTGACACTAGATATGACCATAAAAGTAATAATTTGCACTCCTGTGGCAATTTTGTTGACAAATTTGAGAGAGCTCAAAATTGAGAAACTTCGACAGGCGGCCGGTCATGGATTTTTCCCAAATTATAAAAGTTTCTGGATCACTAGGAAATGAGTCTAAAACAATGTGCTGACACTAGCCATGACCATAAAAGTAATAATTTGCACTCCTGTGGCAATTTTGTTGACAAATTTGAGAGAGCTCAAAATTGAGAAATTTCAACAGGCGGCTGGTTATGGATTTTTCCCAAAATATGAAAGTTTCTGGATCACTAGGAAATGAGTCTAAAACAATGTGCTGACACTAGACACGAAGATACAAGTAATAATTTGCACTCCTGTGGCAATTTTGTTGACACATTTGAGATACCTCAAAATTGAGAAATTTCGACAGGCCATGGATTTTCCCCAAAATATGAAATTATTACTTGTATCCTCGTGTCTAGTGTCAGCACATTGTTTTAGACTCATTTCCTAGTGATCCAGAAACTTTCATATTTTGGGAAAAATGCACGAGCGGCCGCCTGTCGAAATTTCTCAATTTTGAGCTATATTTGACAAATTTGAGAGAGCTCAAAATTGAGAAACTTCGACAGGCGGCCGGTCATGGATTTTTCCCAAATTATAAAAGTTTCTGGATCACTAGGAAATGAGTCTAAAACAATGTGCTGACACTAGCCATGACCATAAAAGTAATAATTTGCACTCCTGTGGCAATTTTGTTGACAAATTTGAGATAGCTCAAAAGTGAGAAATTTCGACAGGCGGCCGCTCATGGATTTTCCCCAAAATATGAAAGTTTCTGGATCACTAGGAAATGAGTCTAAAACAATGTGCTGACACCTAGACACGAGGATACAAGTAATAATTTGCACTCCTGTGGCAATTTTGTTGACAAATTTGAGATACCTCAAAATTGAGAAATTTCGACAGGCGCCGGTCATGGATTTTTCCCAAAATATAAAACTTTCTGGATCACTAGGAAATGAGTCTAAAACAATGTGCTGACACTAGCCATGACCATAAAAGTAATAATTTGCACTCCTGTGGCAATTTTGTTGACAAATTTGAGATAGCTCAAAATTGAGAAATTTCGACAGGCGGCCGCTCATGGATTTTTCCCAAAATATGAAAGTTTCTGGATCACTAGGAAATGAGTCTAAAACAATGTGCTGACACTAGACATCAGGATACAAGTAATAATTTGCACTCCTGTGGCAATTTTGTTGACAAATTTGAGATAGCTCAAAATTGAGAAATTTCGACAGACGGCCGGTCATGGATTTTCCCCAAAATATAAAAGTTTCTGGATCACTAGGAAATGAGTCTAAAACAATGTGCTGACACTAGCCATGACCATAAAAGTAATAATTTGCACTCCTGTGGCAATTTTGTTGACAAATTTGAGATAGCTCAAAAGTGAGAAATTTCGACAGGCGGCCGCTCATGGATTTTTCCCAAAATATGAAAGTTTCTGGATCACTAGGAAATGAGTCTAAAACAATGTGCTGACACTAGACATGACCATAAAAGTAATAATTTACACTCATGTGGCAATTTTGTTGACAAATTTGAGATACCTCAAAATTGAGAAATTTCGACAGGCTGCCGGTCATGGATTTTTCAAAAAATATAAAAGTTTCTGGGTCACTAGGAAATGAGTCTAAAACAATGTGCTGACACTAGACATGACCATAAAAGTAATAATTTGCACTCCAGTGGCAATTTTGTTGACAAATTTGAGAGAGCTCAAAATTGAGAAATTTCAACAGGCGGCTGGTTATGGATTTTTCCCAAAATATGAAAGTTTCTGGATCACTAGGAAATGAGTCTAAAACAATGTGCTGACACTAGACACGAAGATACAAGTAATAATTTGCACTCCTGTGGCAATTTTGTTGACACATTTGAGATATCTCAAAATTTAGAAATTTCGACAGGCGGCCGGTCATGGATTTTTCCCAAAATATGAAAGTTTCTGGATCACTAGGAAATGAATCTAAAACAATGTGCTGACAGTAGACATGAGGATACAAGTAATAATTTGCACTCCTGTGGCAATTTTGTTGACAAATTTGAGAGAGCTCAAAATTGAGAAACTTCGACAGGCGGCCGGTCATGGATTTTTCCCAAAATATAAAAGTTTCTGGATCACTAGGAAATGAGTCTAAAACAATGTGCTGACACTAGATATGACCATAAAAGTAATAATTTGCACTCCTGTGGCAATTTTGTTGACAAATTTGAGAGAGCTCAAAATTGAGAAATTTCGACAGGCGGCCGCTCATGGATTTTTCCCAAAATATGAAAGTTTCTGGATCACTAGGAAATGAGTCTAAAACAATGTGCTGACACTAGACATCAGGATACAAGTAATAATTTGCACTCCTGTGGCAATTTTGTTGACAAATTTGAGATAGCTCAAAATTGAGAAATTTCGACATACGGCCGGTCATGGATTTTTCCCAAAATATAAAACTTTCTGGATCACTAGGAAATGAGTCTAAAACAATGTGCTGACACTAGATATGACCATAAAAGTAATAATTTGCACTCCTGTGGCAATTTTGTTGACAAATTTGAGAGAGCTCAAAATTGAGAAACTTCGACAGGCGGCCGGTCATGGATTTTTCCCAAATTATAAAAGTTTCTGGATCACTAGGAAATGAGTCTAAAACAATGTGCTGACACTAGCCATGACCATAAAAGTAATAATTTGCACTCCTGTGGCAATTTTGTTGACAAATTTGAGAGAGCTCAAAATTGAGAAACTTCGACAGGCGGCCGGTCATGGATTTTTCCCAAAATATGAAAGTTTCTGGATCACTAGGAAATTAGTCTAAAACAATGTGCTGACACTAGACACGAAGATACAAGTAATAATTTGCACTCCTGTGGCAATTTTGTTGACACATTTGAGATACCTCAAAATTGAGAAATTTCGACAGGCCATGGATTTTCCCCAAAATATGAAATTATTACTTGTATCCCCGTGTCTAGTGTCAGCACATTGTTTTAGACTCATTTCCTAGTGATCCAGAAACTTTCATATTTTGGGAAAAATCCATGAGCGGCCGCCTGTCGAAATTTCTAAATTTTGAGCTATATTTGACAAATTTGAGAGAGATCAAAATTGAGAAACTTCGACAGGCGGCCGGTCATCGATTTTCCCCAAATTATAAAAGTTTCTGGATCACTAGGAAATGAGTCTAAAACAATGTGCTGACACTAGCCATGACCATAAAAGTAATAATTTGCACTCCTGTGGCAATTTTGTTGACAAATTTGAGATAGCTCAAAAGTGAGAAATTTCGACAGGCGGCCGCTCATGGATTTTTCCCAAAATATGAAAGTTTCTGGATCACTAGGAAATGAGTCTAAAACAATGTGCTGACACTAGACACGAGGATACAAGTAATAATTTGCACTCCTGTGGCAATTTTGTTGACAAATTTGAGATACCTCAAAATTGAGAAATTTCGACAGGCGGCCGGTCATGGATTTTTCCCAAAATATAAAAGTTTCTGGATCACTAGGAAATGAGTCTAAAACAATGTGCTGACACTAGCCATGACCATAAAAGTAATAATTTGCACTCCTGTGGCAATTTTGTTGACAAATTTGAGATAGCTCAAAAGTGAGAAATTTCGACAGGCGGCCGCTCATGGATTTTTCCCAAAATATGAAAGTTTCTGGATCACTAGGAAATGAGTCTAAAACAATGTGCTGACACTAGACATGACCATAAAAGTAATAATTTACACTCATGTGGCAATTTTGTTGACAAATTTGAGATACCTCAAAATTGAGAAATTTCGACAGGCTGCCGGTCATGGATTTTTCAAAAAATATAAAAGTTTCTGGGTCACTAGGAAATGAGTCTAAAACAATGTGCTGACACTAGACATGACCATAAAAGTAATAATTTGCACTCCAGTGGCAATTTTGTTGACAAATTTGAGAGAGCTCAAAATTGAGAAATTTCAACAGGCGGCTGGTTATGGATTTTTCCCAAAATATGAAAGTTTCTGGATCACTAGGAAATGAGTCTAAAACAATGTGCTGACACTAGACACGAAGATACAAGTAATAATTTGCACTCCTGAGGCAATTTTGTTGACACATTTGAGATACCTCAAAATTTAGAAATTTCGACAGGCGGCCGGTCATGGATTTTACCCAAAATATGAAAGTTTCTGGATCACTAGGAAATGAATCTAAAACAATGTGCTGACAGTAGACATGAGGATACAAGTAATAATTTGCACTCCTGTGGCAATTTTGTTGACAAATTTGAGAGAGCTCAAAATTGAGAAACTTCGACAGGCGGCCGGTCATGGATTTTTCCCAAAATATAAAAGTTTCTGGATCACTAGGAAATGAGTCTAAAACAATGTGCTGACACTAGATATGACCATAAAAGTAATAATTTGCACTCCTGTGGCAATTTTGTTGACAAATTTGAGAGAGCTCAAAATTGAGAAATTTCGACAGGCGGCCGCTCATGGATTTTTCCCAAAATATGAAAGTTTCTGGATCACTAGGAAATGAGTCTAAAACAATGTGCTGACACTAGACATCAGGATACAAGTAATAATTTGCACTCCTGTGGCAATTTTGTTGACAAATTTGAGATAGCTCAAAATTGAGAAATTTCGACAGGCGGCCGGTCATGGATTTTTCCCAAAATATAAAACTTTATGGATCACTAGGAAATGAGTCTAAAACAATGTGCTGACACTAGCCATGACCATAAAAGTAATAATTTGCACTCCTGTGGCAATTTTGTTGACAAATTTGAGATAGCTCAAAATTGAGAAATTTCGACAGGCGGCCGCTCATGGATTTTTCCCAAAATATGAAAGTTTCTGGATCACTAGGAAATGAGTCTAAAACAACGTGCTGACACTAGATATGACCATAAAAGTAATAATTTGCACTCCTGTGGCAATTTTGTTGACAAATTTGAGAGAGCTCAAAATTGAGAAACTTCGACAGGCGGCCGGTCATGGATTTTTCCCAAATTATAAAAGTTTCTGGATCACTAGGAAATGAGTCTAAAACAATGTGCTGACACTAGCCATGACCATAAAAGTAATAATTTGCACTCCTGTGGCAATTTTGTTGACAAATTTGAGAGAGCTCAAAATTGAGAAATTTCAACAGGCGGCTGGTTATGGATTTTTCCCAAAATATGAAAGTTTCTGGATCACTAGGAAATGAGTCTAAAACAATGTGCTGACACTAGACACGAAGATACAAGTAATAATTTGCACTCCTGTGGCAATTTTGTTGACACATTTGAGATACCTCAAAATTGAGAAATTTCGACAGGCCATGGATTTTCCCCAAAATATGAAATTATTACTTGTATCCTCGTGTCTAGTGTCAGCACATTGTTTTAGACTCATTTCCTAGTGATCCAGAAACTTTCATATTTTGGGAAAAATCCATGAGCGGCCGCCTGTCAAAATTTCTCAATTTTTGAGCTATATTTGACAAATTTGAGAGAGCTCAAAATTGAGAAACTTCGACAGGCGGCCAGTCATGGATTTTTCCCAAATTATAAAAGTTTCTGGATCACTAGGAAATGAGTCTAAAACAATGTGCTGACACTAGCCATGACCATAAAAGTAATAATTTGCACTCCTGTGGCAATTTTGTTGACAAATTTGAGATAGCTCAAAATTGAGAAATTTCGACAGGCGGCCGCTCATGGATTTTTCCCAAAATATGAAAGTTTCTGGATCACTAGGAAATGAGTCTAAAACAATGTGCTGACACTAGACACGAGGATACAAGTAATAATTTGCACTCCTGTGGCAATTTTGTTGACAAATTTGAGATACCTCAAAATTGAGAAATTTCGACAGGCGCCGGTCATGGATTTTTCCCAAAATATAAAACTTTCTGGATCACTAGGAAATGAGTCTAAAACAATGTGCTGACACTAGCCATGACCATAAAAGTAATAATTTGCACTCCTGTGGCAATTTTGTTGACAAATTTGAGATAGCTCAAAATTGAGAAATTTCGACAGGCGGCCGCTCATGGATTTTTCCCAAAATATGAAAGTTTCTGGATCACTAGGAAATGAGTCTAAAACAATGTGCTGACACTAGACATCAGGATACAAGTAATAATTTGCACTCCTGTGGCAATTTTGTTGACAAATTTGAGATAGCTCAAAATTGAGAAATTTCGACAGGCGGCCGGTCATGGATTTTTCCCAAAATATAAACGTTTCTGGATCACTAGGAAATGAGTCTAAAACAATGTGCTGACACTAGCCATGACCATAAAAGTAATAATTTGCACTCCTGTGGCAATTTTGTTGACAAATTTGAGATAGCTCAAAAGTGAGAAATTTCGACAGGCGGCCGCTCATGGATTTTTCCCAAAATATGAAAGTTTCTGGATCACTAGGAAATGAGTCTAAAACAATGTGCTGACACTAGACACGAGGATACAAGTAATAATTTGCACTCCTGTGGCAATTTTGTTGACAAATTTGAGATAGCTCAAAATTGAGAAATTTCGACAGGCGGCCGGTCATGGATTTTTCCCAAAATATAAAACTTTATGGATCACTAGGAAATGAGTCTAAAACAATGTGCTGACACTAGCCATGACCATAAAAGTAATAATTTGCACTCCTGTGGCAATTTTGTTGACAAATTTGAGATAGCTCAAAATTGAGAAATTTCGACAGGCGGCCGCTCATGGATTTTTCCCAAAATATGAAAGTTTCTGGATCACTAGGAAATGAGTCTAAAACAATGTGCTGACACTAGATATGACCATAAAAGTAATAATTTGCACTCCTGTGGCAATTTTGTTGACAAATTTGAGAGAGCTCAAAATTGAGAAACTTCGACAGGCGGCCGGTCATGGATTTTTCCCAAATTATAAAAGTTTCTGGATCACTAGGAAATGAGTCTAAAACAATGTGCTGACACTAGCCATGACCATAAAAGTAATAATTTGCACTCCTGTGGCAATTTTGTTGACAAATTTGAGAGAGCTCAAAATTGAGAAATTTCAACAGGCGGCTGGTTATGGATTTTTCCCAAAATATGAAAGTTTCTGGATCACTAGGAAATGAGTCTAAAACAATGTGCTGACACTAGACACGAAGATACAAGTAATAATTTGCACTCCTGTGGCAATTTTGTTGACACATTTGAGATACCTCAAAATTGAGAAATTTCGACAGGCCATGGATTTTCCCCAAAATATGAAATTATTACTTGTATCCTCGTGTCTAGTGTCAGCACATTGTTTTAGACTCATTTCCTAGTGATCCAGAAACTTTCATATTTTGGGAAAAATCCACGAGCGGCCGCCTGTCGAAATTTCTCAATTTTGAGCTATATTTGACAAATTTGAGAGAGCTCAAAATTGAGAAACTTCGACAGGCGGCCGGTCATGGATTTTTCCCAAATTATAAAAGTTTCTGGATCACTAGGAAATGAGTCTAAAACAATGTGCTGACACTAGCCATGACCATAAAAGTAATAATTTGCACTCCTGTGGCAATTTTGTTGACAAATTTGAGATAGCTCAAAAGTGAGAAATTTCGACAGGCGGCCGCTCATGGATTTTCCCCAAAATATGAAAGTTTCTGGATCACTAGGAAATGAGTCTAAAACAATGTGCTGACACCTAGACACGAGGATACAAGTAATAATTTGCACTCCTGTGGCAATTTTGTTGACAAATTTGAGATACCTCAAAATTGAGAAATTTCGACAGGCGCCGGTCATTAATTTTTCCCAAAATATAAAACTTTCTGGATCACTAGGAAATGAGTCTAAAACAATGTGCTGACACTAGCCATGACCATAAAAGTAATAATTTGCACTCCTGTGGCAATTTTGTTGACAAATTTGAGATAGCTCAAAATTGAGAAATTTCGACAGGCGGCCGCTCATGGATTTTTCCCAAAATATGAAAGTTTCTGGATCACTAGGAAATGAGTCTAAAACAATGTGCTGACACTAGACATCAGGATACAAGTAATAATTTGCACTCCTGTGGCAATTTTGTTGACAAATTTGAGATAGCTCAAAATTGAGAAATTTCGACAGACGGCCGGTCATGGATTTTCCCCAAAATATAAAAGTTTCTGGATCACTAGGAAATGAGTCTAAAACAATGTGCTGACACTAGCCATGACCATAAAAGTAATAATTTGCACTCCTGTGGCAATTTTGTTGACAAATTTGAGATAGCTCAAAAGTGAGAAATTTCGACAGGCGGCCGCTCATGGATTTTTCCCAAAATATGAAAGTTTCTGGATCACTAGGAAATGAGTCTAAAACAATGTGCTGACACTAGACATGACCATAAAAGTAATAATTTACACTCATGTGGCAATTTTGTTGACAAATTTGAGATACCTCAAAATTGAGAAATTTCGACAGGCTGCCGGTCATGGATTTTTCAAAAAATATAAAAGTTTCTGGGTCACTAGGAAATGAGTCTAAAACAATGTGCTGACACTAGACATGACCATAAAAGTAATAATTTGCACTCCAGTGGCAATTTTGTTGACAAATTTGAGAGAGCTCAAAATTGAGAAATTTCAACAGGCGGCTGGTTATGGATTTTTCCCAAAATATGAAAGTTTCTGGATCACTAGGAAATGAGTCTAAAACAATGTGCTGACACTAGACACGAAGATACAAGTAATAATTTGCACTCCTGTGGCAATTTTGTTGACACATTTGAGATATCTCAAAATTTAGAAATTTCGACAGGCGGCCGGTCATGGATTTTTCCCAAAATATGAAAGTTTCTGGATCACTAGGAAATGAATCTAAAACAATGTGCTGACAGTAGACATGAGGATACAAGTAATAATTTGCACTCCTGTGGCAATTTTGTTGACAAATTTGAGAGAGCTCAAAATTGAGAAACTTCGACAGGCGGCCGGTCATGGATTTTTCCCAAAATATAAAAGTTTCTGGATCACTAGGAAATGAGTCTAAAACAATGTGCTGACACTAGATATGACCATAAAAGTAATAATTTGCACTCCTGTGGCAATTTTGTTGACAAATTTGAGAGAGCTCAAAATTGAGAAATTTCGACAGGCGGCCGCTCATGGATTTTTCCCAAAATATGAAAGTTTCTGGATCACTAGGAAATGAGTCTAAAACAATGTGCTGACACTAGACATCAGGATACAAGTAATAATTTGCACTCCTGTGGCAATTTTGTTGACAAATTTGAGATAGCTCAAAATTGAGAAATTTCGACATACGGCCGGTCATGGATTTTTCCCAAAATATAAAACTTTCTGGATCACTAGGAAATGAGTCTAAAACAATGTGCTGACACTAGATATGACCATAAAAGTAATAATTTGCACTCCTGTGGCAATTTTGTTGACAAATTTGAGAGAGCTCAAAATTGAGAAACTTCGACAGGCGGCCGGTCATGGATTTTTCCCAAATTATAAAAGTTTCTGGATCACTAGGAAATGAGTCTAAAACAATGTGCTGACACTAGCCATGACCATAAAAGTAATAATTTGCACTCCTGTGGCAATTTTGTTAACAAATTTGAGAGAGCTCAAAATTGAGAAACTTCGACAGGCGGCCGGTCATGGATTTTTCCCAAAATATGAAAGTTTCTGGATCACTAGGAAATTAGTCTAAAACAATGTGCTGACACTAGACACGAAGATACAAGTAATAATTTGCACTCCTGTGGCAATTTTGTTGACACATTTGAGATACCTCAAAATTGAGAAATTTCGACAGGCCATGGATTTTCCCCAAAATATGAAATTATTACTTGTATCCCCGTGTCTAGTGTCAGCACATTGTTTTAGACTCATTTCCTAGTGATCCAGAAACTTTCATATTTTGGGAAAAATCCATGAGCGGCCGCCTGTCGAAATTTCTAAATTTTGAGCTATATTTGACAAATTTGAGAGAGATCAAAATTGAGAAACTTCGACAAGCGGCCGGTCATGGATTTTCCCCAAATTATAAAAGTTTCTGGATCACTAGGAAATGAGTCTAAAACAATGTGCTGACACTAGCCATGACCATAAAAGTAATAATTTGCACTCCTGTGGCAATTTTGTTGACAAATTTGAGATAGCTCAAAAGTGAGAAATTTCGACAGGCGGCCGCTCATGGATTTTTCCCAAAATATGAAAGTTTCTGGATCACTAGGAAATGAGTCTAAAACAATGTGCTGACACTAGACACGAGGATACAAGTAATAATTTGCACTCCTGTGGCAATTTTGTTGACAAATTTGAGATACCTCAAAATTGAGAAATTTCGACAGGCGGCCGGTCATGGATTTTTCCCAAAATATAAAAGTTTCTGGATCACTAGGAAATGAGTCTAAAACAATGTGCTGACACTAGCCATGACCATAAAAGTAATAATTTGCACTCCTGTGGCAATTTTGTTGACAAATTTGAGATAGCTCAAAAGTGAGAAATTTCGACAGGCGGCCGCTCATGGATTTTTCCCAAAATATGAAAGTTTCTGGATCACTAGGAAATGAGTCTAAAACAATGTGCTGACACTAGACATGACCATAAAAGTAATAATTTACACTCATGTGGCAATTTTGTTGACAAATTTGAGATACCTCAAAATTGAGAAATTTCGACAGGCTGCCGGTCATGGATTTTTCAAAAAATATAAAAGTTTCTGGGTCACTAGGAAATGAGTCTAAAACAATGTGCTGACACTAGACATGACCATAAAAGTAATAATTTGCACTCCAGTGGCAATTTTGTTGACAAATTTGAGAGAGCTCAAAATTGAGAAATTTCAACAGGCGGCTGGTTATGGATTTTTCCCAAAATATGAAAGTTTCTGGATCACTAGGAAATGAGTCTAAAACAATGTGCTGACACTAGACACGAAGATACAAGTAATAATTTGCACTCCTGAGGCAATTTTGTTGACACATTTGAGATACCTCAAAATTTTGAAATTTCGACAGGCGGCCGGTCATGGATTTTACCCAAAATATGAAAGTTTCTGGATCACTAGGAAATGAATCTAAAACAATGTGCTGACAGTAGACATGAGGATACAAGTAATAATTTGCACTCCTGTGGCAATTTTGTTGACAAATTTGAGAGAGCTCAAAATTGAGAAACTTCGACAGGCGGCCGGTCATGGATTTTTCCCAAAATATAAAAGTTTCTGGATCACTAGGAAATGAGTCTAAAACAATGTGCTGACACTAGATATGACCATAAAAGTAATAATTTGCACTCCTGTGGCAATTTTGTTGACAAATTTGAGAGAGCTCAAAATTGAGAAATTTCGACAGGCGGCCGCTCATGGATTTTTCCCAAAATATGAAAGTTTCTGGATCACTAGGAAATGAGTCTAAAACAATGTGCTGACACTAGACATCAGGATACAAGTAATAATTTGCACTCCTGTGGCAATTTTGTTGACAAATTTGAGATAGCTCAAAATTGAGAAATTTCGACATACGGCCGGTCATGGATTTTTCCCAAAATATAAAACTTTCTGGATCACTAGGAAATGAGTCTAAAACAATGTGCTGACACTAGATATGACCATAAAAGTAATAATTTGCACTCCTGTGGCAATTTTGTTGACAAATTTGAGAGAGCTCAAAATTGAGAAACTTCGACTTGCGGCCGGTCATGGATTTTTCCCAAATTATAAAAGTTTCTGGATCACTAGGAAATGAGTCTAAAACAATGTGCTGACACTAGCCATGACCATAAAAGTAATAATTTGCACTCCTGTGGCAATTTTGTTGACAAATTTGAGAGAGCTCAAAATTGAGAAACTTCGACAGGCGGCCGGTCATGGATTTTTTCCCAAAATATGAAAGTTTCTGGATCACTAGGAAATAAGTCTAAAACAATGTGCTGACACTAGACACGAAGATACAAGTAATAATTTGCACTCCTGTGGCAATTTTGTTGACACATTTGAGATACCTCAAAATTGAGAAATTTCGACAGGCCATGGATTTTCCCCAAAATATGAAATTATTACTTGTATCTTCGTGTCTTGTGTCAGCACATTGTTTTAGACTCATTTCCTAGTGATCCAGAAACTTTCATATTTTGGGAAAAATCCATGAGCGGCCGCCTGTCGAAATTTCTCAATTTTGAGCTATATTTGACAAATTTGAGAGAGCTCAAAATTGAGAAACTTCGACAGGCGGCCGCTCATGGATTTTTCCCAAAATATGAAAGTTTCTGGATCACTAGGAAATGAGTCTAAAACAATGTGCTGACACTAGACACGAGGATACAAGTAATAATTTGCACTCCTGTGGCAATTTTGTTGACAAATTTGAGATAGCTCAAAATTGAGAAATTTCGACAGGCGGCCGGTCATGGATTTTTCCCAAAATATAAAACTTTCTGGATCACTAGGAAATGAGTCTAAAACAATGTGCTGACACTAGCCATGACCATAAAAGTAATAATTTGCACTCCTGTGGCAATTTTGTTGACAAATTTGAGATAGCTCAAAATTGAGAAATTTCGACAGGCGGCCGCTCATGGATTTTTCCCAAAATATGAAAGTTTCTGGATCACTAGGAAATGAGTCTAAAACAATGTGCTGACACTAGACATCAGGATACAAGTAATAATTTGCACTCCTGTGGCAATTTTGTTGACAAATTTGAGATAGCTCAAAATTGAGAAATTTCGACCGGCGGCCGGTCATGGATTTTTCCCAAAATATAAAACTTTCTGGATCACTAGGAAATGAGTCTAAAACAATGTGCTGACACTAGATATGACCATAAAAGTAATAATTTGCACTCCTGTGGCAATTTTGTTGACAAATTTGAGAGAGCTCAAAATTGAGAAACTTCGACAGGCGGCCGGTCATGGATTTTCCCCAAATTATAAAAGTTTCTGGATCACTAGGAAATGAGTCTAAAACAATGTGCTGACACTAGCCATGACCATAAAAGTAATAATTTGCACTCCTGTGGCAATTTTGTTGACAAATTTGAGATAGCTCAAAAGTGAGAAATTTCGACAGGCGGCCGCTCATGGATTTTTCCCAAAATATGAAAGTTTCTGGATCACTAGGAAATGAGTCTAAAACAATGTGCTGACACTAGACATGACCATAAAAGTAATAATTTACACATGTGGCAATTTTGTTGACAAATTTGAGATACCTCAAAATTGAAAATTTCGACAGGCTGCCGGTTATGGATTTTTCAAAAAATATAAAAGTTTCTGGGTCACTAGGAAATGAGTCTAAAACAATGTGCTGACACTAGACATGACCATAAAAGTAATAATTTGCACTCCAGTGGCATTTTTGTTGACAAATTTGAGAGAGCTCAAAATTGAGAAACTTCAACAGGCGGCTGGTTATGGATTTTTCCCAAAATATGAAAGTTTCTGGATCACTAGGAAATGAGTCTAAAACAATGTGCTGACACTAGACACGAAGATACAAGTAATAATTTGCACTCCTGTCTCAATTTTGTTGACACATTTGAGATACCTCAAAATTTAGAAATTTCGACACGCGGCCGGTCATGGATTTTTCCAAAAATATGAAAGTTTCTGGATCACTAGGAAATGAATCTAAAACAATGTGCTGACAGTAGACATGAGGATACAAGTAATAATTTGCACTCCTGAGGCAATTTTGTTGACAAATTTGAGAGAGCTCAAAATTGAGAAACTTCAACAGGCGGCCGGTCATGAATTTTTCAAAAAATATAAAAGTTTCTGGATCACTAGGAAATGAGTCTAAAACAATGTGCTGACACTAGCCATGACCATAAAAGTAATAATTTTCACTCCAGTGGCAATTTTGTTGACAAATTTGAGATAGCTCAAAATTGAGAAATTTCGACAGGCGGCCGGTCATGGATTTTTCCCAAAATATAAAACTTTCTGGATCACTAGGAAATGAGTCTAAAACAATGTGCTGACACTAGATATGACCATAAAAGTAATAATTTGCACTCCTGTGGCAATTTTGTTGACACATTTGAGAGAGCTCAAAATTGAGAAACTTCGACTTGCGGCCGGTCATGGATTTTCCCCAAAATATGAAAGTTTCTGGATCACTAGGAAATGAGTCTAAAACAATGTGCTGACACTAGCCATGACCATAAAAGTAATAATTTGCACTCCTGTGGCAATTTTGTTGACAAATTTGAGATAGCTCAAAAGTGAGAAATTTCGACAGGCGGCCGGTCATGGATTTTTTCCCAAAATATGAAAGTTTCTGGATCACTAGGAAATGAATCTAAAACAATGTGCTGACAGTAGACATGAGGATACAAGTAATAATTTGCACTCCTGTGGCAATTTTGTTGACAAATTTGAGAGAGCTCAAAATTTAGAAACTTCGACAGGCGGCCGGTCATTGATTTTCCCCAAAATATAAAAGTTTCTGGATCACTAGGAAATGAGTCTAAAACAATGTGCTGACACTAGCCATGACCATAAAAGTAATAATTTGCACTCCTGTGGCAATTTTGTTGACAAATTTGAGATAGCTCAAAATTGAGAAATTTCGACAGGCGGCCGCTCATGGATTTTCCCCAAAATATGAAAGTTTCTGGATCACTAGGAAATGAGTCTAAAACAATGTGCTGACACTAGACACGAAGATACAAGTAATAATTTGCACTCCTGTGGCAATTTTGTTGACACATTTGAGATACCTCAAAATTGAGAAATTTCGACAGGCCATGGATTTTCCCCAAAATATGAAATTATTACTTGTATCCTCGTGTCTAGTGTCAGCACATTGTTTTAGACTCATTTCCTAGTGATCCAGAAACTTTCATATTTTGGGAAAAATCCATGAGCGGCCGCCTGTCGAAATTTCTCAATTTTGAGCTATATTTGACAAATTTGAGAGAGCTCAAAATTGAGAAACTTCGACAGGCGGCCGGTCATGGATTTTTCCCAAATTATAAAAGTTTCTGGATCACTAGGAAATGAGTCTAAAACAATGTGCTGACACTAGCTATGACCATAAAAGTAATAATTTGCACTCCTGTGGCAATTTTGTTGACAAATTTGAGATAGCTCAAAAGTGAGAAATTTCGACAGGCGGCCGCTCATGGATTTTTCCCAAAACATGAAAGTTTCTGGATCACTAGGAAATGAGTCTAAAACAATGTGCTGACACTAGTCACGAGGATACAAGTAATAATTTGCACTCCTGTGGCAATTTTGTTGACAAATTTGAGATAGCTCAAAAGTGAGAAATTTCGACAGGCGGCCGCTCATGGATTTTTCCCAAAACATGAAAGTTTCTGGATCACTAGGAAATGAGTCTAAAACAATGTGCTGACACTAGTCACGAGGATACAAGTAATAATTTGCACTCCTGTGGCAATTTTGTTGACAAATTTGAGATAGCTCAAAATTGAGAAATTTCGACAGGCGGTCATGGATTTTTCCCAAAATATAAAACTTTCTGGATCACTAGGAAATGAGTCTAAAACAATGTGCTGACACTAGCCATGACCATAAAAGTAATAATTTGCACTCCTGTGGCAATTTTGTTGACAAATTTGAGATAGCTCAAAATTGAGAAATTTCGACAGGCGGCCGCTCATGGATTTTTCCCAAAATATGAAAGTTTCTGGATCACTAGGAAATGAGTCTAAAACAATGTGCTGACACTAGATATGACCATAAAAGTAATAATTTGCACTCCTGTGGCAATTTTGTTGACAAATTTGAGAGAGCTCAAAATTGAGAAACTTCGACAGGCGGCCGGTCATGTATTTTTCCCAAATTATAAAAGTTTCTGGATCACTAGGAAATGAGTCTAAAACAATGTGCTGACACTAGCCATGACCATAAAAGTAATAATTTGCACTCCTGTGGCAATTTTGTTGACAAATTTGAGATAGCTCAAAATTGAGAAATTTCGACAGGCGGCCGCTCATGGATTTTCCCCAAAATATGAAAGTTTCTGGATCACTAGGAAATGAGTCTAAAACAATGTGCTGACACTAGACACGAAGATACAAGTAATAATTTGCACTCCTGTGGCAATTTTGTTGACACATTTGAGATACCTCAAAATTGAGAAATTTCGACAGGCCATGGATTTTCCCCAAAATATGAAATTATTACTTGTATCCTCGTGTCTAGTGTCAGCACATTGTTTTAGACTCATTTCCTAGTGATCCAGAAACTTTCATATTTTGGGAAAAATCCATGAGCGGCCGCCTGTCGAAATTTCTCAATTTTGAGCTATATTTGACAAATTTGAGAGAGCTCAAAATTGAGAAACTTCGACAGGCGGCCGGTCATGGATTTTTCCCAAATTATAAAAGTTTCTGGATCACTAGGAAATGAGTCTAAAACAATGTGCTGACACTAGCTATGACCATAAAAGTAATAATTTGCACTCCTGTGGCAATTTTGTTGACAAATTTGAGATAGCTCAAAAGTGAGAAATTTCGACAGGCGGCCGCTCATGGATTTTTCCCAAAACATGAAAGTTTCTGGATCACTAGGAAATGAGTCTAAAACAATGTGCTGACACTAGTCACGAGGATACAAGTAATAATTTGCACTCCTGTGGCAATTTTGTTGACAAATTTGAGATAGCTCAAAAGTGAGAAATTTCGACAGGCGGCCGCTCATGGATTTTTCCCAAAACATGAAAGTTTCTGGATCACTAGGAAATGAGTCTAAAACAATGTGCTGACACTAGTCACGAGGATACAAGTAATAATTTGCACTCCTGTGGCAATTTTGTTGACAAATTTGAGATAGCTCAAAATTGAGAAATTTCGACAGGCGGTCATGGATTTTTCCCAAAATATAAAACTTTCTGGATCACTAGGAAATGAGTCTAAAACAATGTGCTGACACTAGCCATGACCATAAAAGTAATAATTTGCACTCCTGTGGCAATTTTGTTGACAAATTTGAGATAGCTCAAAATTGAGAAATTTCGACAGGCGGCCGCTCATGGATTTTTCCCAAAATATGAAAGTTTCTGGATCACTAGGAAATGAGTCTAAAACAATGTGCTGACACTAGATATGACCATAAAAGTAATAATTTGCACTCCTGTGGCAATTTTGTTGACAAATTTGAGAGAGCTCAAAATTGAGAAACTTCGACAGGCGGCCGGTCATGTATTTTTCCCAAATTATAAAAGTTTCTGGATCACTAGGAAATGAGTCTAAAACAATGTGCTGACACTAGCCATGACCATAAAAGTAATAATTTGCACTCCTGTGGCAATTTTGTTGACAAATTTGAGAGAGCTCAAAATTGAGAAATTTCAACAGGCGGCTGGTTATGGATTTTTCCCAAAATATGAAAGTTTCTGGATCACTAGGAAATGAGTCTAAAACAATGTGCTGACACTAGATATGACCATAAAAGTAATAATTTGCACTCCTGTGGCAATTTTGTTGACAAATTTGAGAGAGCTCAAAATTGAGAAACTTCGACAGGCGGCCGGTCATGTATTTTTCCCAAATTATAAAAGTTTCTGGATCACTAGGAAATGAGTCTAAAACAATGTGCTGACACTAGCCATGACCATAAAAGTAATAATTTGCACTCCTGTGGCAATTTTGTTGACAAATTTGAGATAGCTCAAAATTGAGAAATTTCGACAGGCGGCCGCTCATGGATTTTCCCCAAAATATGAAAGTTTCTGGATCACTAGGAAATGAGTCTAAAACAATGTGCTGACACTAGACACGAAGATACAAGTAATAATTTGCACTCCTGTGGCAATTTTGTTGACACATTTGAGATACCTCAAAATTGAGAAATTTCGACAGGCCATGGATTTTCCCCAAAATATGAAATTATTACTTGTATCCTCGTGTCTAGTGTCAGCACATTGTTTTAGACTCATTTCCTAGTGATCCAGAAACTTTCATATTTTGGGAAAAATCCATGAGCGGCCGCCTGTCGAAATTTCTCAATTTTGAGCTATATTTGACAAATTTGAGAGAGCTCAAAATTGAGAAACTTCGACAGGCGGCCGGTCATGGATTTTTCCCAAATTATAAAAGTTTCTGGATCACTAGGAAATGAGTCTAAAACAATGTGCTGACACTAGCTATGACCATAAAAGTAATAATTTGCACTCCTGTGGCAATTTTGTTGACAAATTTGAGATAGCTCAAAAGTGAGAAATTTCGACAGGCGGCCGCTCATGGATTTTTCCCAAAACATGAAAGTTTCTGGATCACTAGGAAATGAGTCTAAAACAATGTGCTGACACTAGTCACGAGGATACAAGTAATAATTTGCACTCCTGTGGCAATTTTGTTGACAAATTTGAGATAGCTCAAAAGTGAGAAATTTCGACAGGCGGCCGCTCATGGATTTTTCCCAAAACATGAAAGTTTCTGGATCACTAGGAAATGAGTCTAAAACAATGTGCTGACACTAGTCACGAGGATACAAGTAATAATTTGCACTCCTGTGGCAATTTTGTTGACAAATTTGAGATAGCTCAAAATTGAGAAATTTCGACAGGCGGTCATGGATTTTTCCCAAAATATAAAACTTTCTGGATCACTAGGAAATGAGTCTAAAACAATGTGCTGACACTAGCCATGACCATAAAAGTAATAATTTGCACTCCTGTGGCAATTTTGTTGACAAATTTGAGATAGCTCAAAATTGAGAAATTTCGACAGGCGGCCGCTCATGGATTTTTCCCAAAATATGAAAGTTTCTGGATCACTAGGAAATGAGTCTAAAACAATGTGCTGACACTAGATATGACCATAAAAGTAATAATTTGCACTCCTGTGGCAATTTTGTTGACAAATTTGAGAGAGCTCAAAATTGAGAAACTTCGACAGGCGGCCGGTCATGTATTTTTCCCAAATTATAAAAGTTTCTGGATCACTAGGAAATGAGTCTAAAACAATGTGCTGACACTAGCCATGACCATAAAAGTAATAATTTGCACTCCTGTGGCAATTTTGTTGACAAATTTGAGAGAGCTCAAAATTGAGAAATTTCAACAGGCGGCTGGTTATGGATTTTTCCCAAAATATGAAAGTTTCTGGATCACTAGGAAATGAGTCTAAAACAATGTGCTGACACTAGACACGAAGATACAAGTAATAATTTGCACTCCTGTGGCAATTTTGTTGACACATTTGAGATACCTCAAAATTGAAAAATTTCGACAGGCCATGGATTTCCCCCAAAATATGAAATTATTACTTGTATCCTAGTGTCTAGTGTCAGCACATTGTTTTAGACTCATTTCCTAGTGATCCAGAAACTTTCATATTTTGGGAAAAATCCATGAGCGGCCGCCTGTCGAAATTTCTCAATTTTGAGCTATAATTGACAAATTTGAGAGAGCTCAAAATTGAGAAACTTCGACAGGCGGCCGGTCATGGATTTTTCCCAAATTATAAAAGTTTCTGGATCACTAGGAAATGAGTCTAAAACAATGTGCTGACACTAGCCATGACCATAAAAGTAATAATTTGCACTCCTGTGGCAATTTTGTTGACAAATTTGAGATAGCTCAAAAGTGAGAAATTTCGACAGGCGGCCGCTCATGGATTTTTCCCAAAATATGAAAGTTTCTGGATCACTAGGAAATGAGTCTAAAACAATGTGCTGACACTAGACATCAGGATACAAGTAATAATTTGCACTCCTGTGGCAATTTTGTTGACAAATTTGAGATAGCTCAAAATTGAGAAATTTCGACAGGCGGCCGGTCATGGATTTTTCCCAAAATATAAAACTTTCTGGATCACTAGGAAATGAGTCTAAAACAATGTGCTGACACTAGATATGACCATAAAAGTAATAATTTGCACTCCTGTGGCAATTTTGTTGACAAATTTGAGAGAGCTCAAAATTGAGAAACTTCGACAGGCGGCCGGTCATGGATTTTCCCCAAATTATAAAAGTTTCTGGATCACTAGGAAATGAGTCTAAAACAATGTGTTGACACTAGCCATGACCATAAAAGTAATAATTTGCACTCCTGTGGCAATTTTGTTGACAAATTTGAGATAGCTCAAAAGTGAGAAATTTCGACAGGCGGCCGCTCATGGATTTTTCCCAAAATATGAAAGTTTCTGGATCACTAGGAAATGAGTCTAAAACAATGTGCTGACACTAGACAGGACCATAAAAGTAATAATTTACACTCATGTGGCAATTTTGTTGACAAATTTGAGATACCTCAAAATTGAGAAATTTCGACAGGCTGCCGGTCATGGATTTTTCAAAAAATATAAAAGTTTCTGGGTCACTAGGAAATGAGTCTAAAACAATGTGCTGACACTAGACATGACCATAAAAGTAATAATTTGCACTCCAGTGGCAATTTTGTTGACAAATTTGAGAGAGCTCAAAATTGAGAAATTTCGACAGGCGGCCGGTCATTGATTTTTCCCAAAATATGAAAGTTTCTGGATCACTAGGAAATGAGTCTAAAACAATGTGCTGACACTAGACATCAGGATACAAGTAATAATTTGCACTCCTGAGGCAATTTTGTTGACAAATTTGAGATAGCTCAAAATTGAGAAATTTCGACAGGCGGCCGCTCATGGATTTTTCCCAAAATATGAAAGTTTCTGGATCACTAGGAAATGAGTCTAAAACAATGTGCTGACACTAGGCAGGACCATAAAAGTAATAATTTACACTCATGTGGCAATTTTGTTGACAAATTTGAGATACCTCAAAATTGAGAAATTTCGACAGGCTGCCGGTCATGGATTTTTCAAAAAATATAAAAGTTTCTGGGTCACTAGGAAATGAGTCTAAAACAATGTGCTGACACTAGCCATGACCATAAAAGTAATAATTTGCACTCCTGTGGCAATTTTGTTGACAAATTTGAGATAGCTCAAAAGTGAGAAATTTCGACAGGCCGCCGGTCATGGATTTTTTCCCAAAATATGAAAGTTTCTGGATCACTAGGAAATGAATCTAAAACAATGTGCTGACAGTAGACATGAGGATACAAGTAATAATTTGCACTCCTGTGGCAATTTTGTTGACAAATTTGAGAGAGCTCAAAATTTAGAAACTTCGACAGGCGGCCGGTCATTGATTTTCCCCAAAATATAAAAGTTTCTGGATCACTAGGAAATGAGTCTAAAACAATGTGCTGACACTAGCCATGACCATAAAAGTAATAATTTGCACTCCTGTGGCAATTTTGTTGACAAATTTGAGATAGCTCAAAATTGAGAAATTTCGACAGGCGGCCGCTCATGGATTTTCCCCAAAATATGAAAGTTTCTGGATCACTAGGAAATGAGTCTAAAACAATGTGCTGACACTAGACACGAAGATACAAGTAATAATTTGCACTCCTGTGGCAATTTTGTTGACACATTTGAGATACCTCAAAATTGAGAAATTTCGACAGGCCATGGATTTTCCCCAAAATATGAAATTATTACTTGTATCCTCGTGTCTAGTGTCAGCACATTGTTTTAGACTCATTTCCTAGTGATCCAGAAACTTTCATATTTTGGGAAAAATCCATGAGCGGCCGCCTGTCGAAATTTCTCAATTTTGAGCTATATTTGACAAATTTGAGAGAGCTCAAAATTGAGAAACTTCGACAGGCGGCCGGTCATGGATTTTTCCCAAATTATAAAAGTTTCTGGATCACTAGGAAATGAGTCTAAAACAATGTGCTGACACTAGCTATGACCATAAAAGTAATAATTTGCACTCCTGTGGCAATTTTGTTGACAAATTTGAGATAGCTCAAAATTGAGAAATTTCGACAGGCGGCCGGTCATGGATTTTTCCCAAAATATAAAATTTTCTGGATCACTAGGAAATGAGTCTAAAACAATGTGCTGACACTAGCCATGACCATAAAAGTAATAATTTGCACTCCTGTGGCAATTTTGTTGACAAATTTGAGATAGCTCAAAATTGAGAAATTTCGACAGGCGGCCGCTCATGGATTTTTCCCAAAATATGAAAGTTTCTGGATCACTAGGAAATGAGTCTAAAACAATGTGCTGACACTAGATATGACCATAAAAGTAATAATTTGCACTCCTGTGGCAATTTTGTTGACAAATTTGAGAGAGCTCAAAATTGAGAAACTTCGACAGGCGGCCGGTCATGTATTTTTCCCAAATTATAAAAGTTTCTGGATCACTAGGAAATGAGTCTAAAACAATGTGCTGACACTAGCCATGACCATAAAAGTAATAATTTGCACTCCTGTGGCAATTTTGTTGACAAATTTGAGAGAGCTCAAAATTGAGAAATTTCAACAGGCGGCTGGTTATGGATTTTTTCCCAAAATATGAAAGTTTCTGGATCACTAGGAAATGAGTCTAAAACAATGTGCTGACACTAGACACGAAGATACAAGTAATAATTTGCACTCCTGTGGCAATTTTGTTGACACATTTGAGATACCTCAAAATTGAAAAATTTCGACAGGCCATGGATTTCCCCCAAAATATGAAATTATTACTTGTATCCTAGTGTCTAGTGTCAGCACATTGTTTTAGACTCATTTCCTAGTGATCCAGAAACTTTCATATTTTGGGAAAAATCCATGAGCGGCCGCCTGTCGAAATTTCTCAATTTTGAGCTATAATTTACAAATTTGAGAGAGCTCAAAATTGAGAAACTTCGACAGGCGGCCGGTCATGGATTTTTCCCAAATTATAAAAGTTTCTGGATCACTAGGAAATGAGTCTAAAACAATGTGCTGACACTAGCCATGACCATAAAAGTAATAATTTGCACTCCTGTGGCAATTTTGTTGACAAATTTGAGATAGCTCAAAAGTGAGAAATTTCGACAGGCGGCCGCTCATGGATTTTTCCCAAAATATGAAAGTTTCTGGATCACTAGGAAATGAGTCTAAAACAATGTGCTGACACTAGACAGGACCATAAAAGTAATAATTTACACTCATGTGGCAATTTTGTTGACAAATTTGAGATACCTCAAAATTGAGAAATTTCGACAGGCTGCCGGTCATGGATTTTTCAAAAAATATAAAAGTTTCTGGGTCACTAGGAAATGAGTCTAAAACAATGTGCTGACACTAGACATGACCATAAAAGTAATAATTTGCACTCCAGTGGCAATTTTGTTGACAAATTTGAGAGAGCTCAAAATTGAGAAATTTCGACAGGCGGCCGGTCATTGATTTTTCCCAAAATATGAAAGTTTCTGGATCACTAGGAAATGAGTCTAAAACAATGTGCTGACACTAGACATCAGGATACAAGTAATAATTTGCACTCCTGAGGCAATTTTGTTGACAAATTTGAGATAGCTCAAAATTGAGAAATTTCGACAGGCGGCCGCTCATGGATTTTTCCCAAAATATGAAAGTTTCTGGATCACTAGGAAATGAGTCTAAAACAATGTGCTGACACTAGACAGGACCATAAAAGTAATAATTTACACTCATGTGGCAATTTTGTTGACAAATTTGAGATACCTCAAAATTGAGAAACTTCGACAGGCGGCCGGTCATGTATTTTTCCCAAATTATAAAAGTTTCTGGATCACTAGGAAATGAGTCTAAAACAATGTGCTGACACTAGCCATGACCATAAAAGTAATAATTTGCACTCCTGTGGCAATTTTGTTGACAAATTTGAGAGAGCTCAAAATTGAGAAATTTCAACAGGCGGCTGGTTATGGATTTTTCCCAAAATATGAAAGTTTCTGGATCACTAGGAAATGAGTCTGAAACAATGTGCTGACACTAGACACGAAGATACAAGTAATAATTTGCACTCCTGTGGCAATTTTGTTGACACATTTGAGATACCTCAAAATTGAGAAATTTCGACAGGCCATGGATTTTCCCCAAAATATGAAATTATTACTTGTATCCTAGTGTCTAGTGTCAGCACATTGTTTTAGACTCATTTCCTAGTGATCCAGAAACTTTCATATTTTGGGAAAAATCCATGAGCGGCCGCCTGTCGAAATTTCTCAATTTTGAGCTATAATTGACAAATTTGAGAGAGCTCAAAATTGAGAAACTTCGACAGGCGGCCGGTCATGGATTTTTCCCAAATTATAAAAGTTTCTGGATCACTAGGAAATGAGTCTAAAACAATGTGCTGACACTAGCCATGACCATAAAAGTAATAATTTGCACTCCTGTGGCAATTTTTTGACAAATTTGAGATAGCTCAAAAGTGAGAAATTTCGACAGGCGGCCGCTCATGGATTTTTCCCAAAATATGAAAGTTTCTGGATCACTAGGAAATGAGTCTAAAACAATGTGCTGACACTAGACAGGACCATAAAAGTAATAATTTACACTCATGTGGCAATTTTGTTGACAAATTTGAGATACCTCAAAATTGAGAAATTTCGACAGGCTGCCGGTCATGGATTTTTCAAAAAATATAAAAGTTTCTGGGTCACTAGGAAATGAGTCTAAAACAATGTGCTGACACTAGACATGACCATAAAAGTAATAATTTGCACTCCAGTGGCAATTTTGTTGACAAATTTGAGAGAGCTCAAAATTGAGAAATTTCGACAGGCGGCCGGTCATTGATTTTTCCCAAAATATGAAAGTTTCTGGATCACTAGGAAATGAGTCTAAAACAATGTGCTGACACTAGACATCAGGATACAAGTAATAATTTGCACTCCTGAGGCAATTTTGTTGACAAATTTGAGATAGCTCAAAATTGAGAAATTTCGACAGGCGGCCGCTCATGGATTTTTCCCAAAATATGAAAGTTTCTGGATCACTAGGAAATGAGTCTAAAACAATGTGCTGACACTAGACAGGACCATAAAAGTAATAATTTACACTCATGTGGCAATTTTGTTGACAAATTTGAGATACCTCAAAATTGAGAAACTTCGACAGGCGGCCGGTCATGTATTTTTCCCAAATTATAAAAGTTTCTGGATCACTAGGAAATGAGTCTAAAACAATGTGCTGACACTAGCCATGACCATAAAAGTAATAATTTGCACGCCTGTGGCAATTTTGTTGACAAATTTGAGAGAGCTCAAAATTGAGAAATTTCAACAGGCGGCTGGTTATGGATTTTCCCCAAAATATGAAAGTTTCTGGATCACTAGGAAATGAGTCTGAAACAATGTGCTGACACTAGACACGAAGATACAAGTAATAATTTGCACTCCTGTGGCAATTTTGTTGACACATTTGAGATACCTCAAAATTGAGAAATTTCGACAGGCCATGGATTTTCCCCAAAATATGAAATTATTACTTGTATCCTAGTGTCTAGTGTCAGCACATTGTTTTAGACTCATTTCCTAGTGATCCAGAAACTTTCATATTTTGGGAAAAATCCATGAGCGGCCGCCTGTCGAAATTTCTCAATTTTGAGCTATAATTGACAAATTTGAGAGAGCTCAAAATTGAGAAACTTCGACAGGCGGCCGGCCATGGATTTTTCCCAAATTATAAAAGTTTCTGGATCACTAGGAAATGAGTCTAAAACAATGTGCTGACACTAGCCATGACCATAAAAGTAATAATTTGCACTCCTGTGGCAATTTTGTTGACAAATTTGAGATAGCTCAAAAGTGAGAAATTTCGACAGGCGGCCGCTCATGGATTTTTCCCAAAATATGAAAGTTTCTGGATCACTAGGAAATGAGTCTAAAACAATGTGCTGACACTAGACAGGACCATAAAAGTAATAATTTACACTCATGTGGCAATTTTGTTGACAAATTTGAGATACCTCAAAATTGAGAAGTTTCGACAGGCTGCCGGTCATGGATTTTTCAAAAAATATAAAAGTTTCTGGGTCACTAGGAAATGAGTCTAAAACAATGTGCTGACACTAGACATGACCATAAAAGTAATAATTTGCACTCCAGTGGCAATTTTGTTGACAAATTTGAGAGAGCTCAAAATTGAGAAATTTCGACAGGCGGCCGGTCATTGATTTTTCCCAAAATATGAAAGTTTCTGGATCACTAGGAAATGAGTCTAAAACAATGTGCTGACACTAGACATCAGGATACAAGTAATAATTTGCACTCCTGAGGCAATTTTGTTGACAAATTTGAGATAGCTCAAAATTGAGAAATTTCGACAGGCGGCCGCTCATGGATTTTTCCCAAAATATGAAAGTTTCTGGATCACTAGGAAATGAGTCTAAAACAATGTGCTGACACTAGACAGGACCATAAAAGTAATAATTTACACTCATGTGGCAATTTTGTTGACAAATTTGAGATACCTCAAAATTGAGAAACTTCGACAGGCGGCCGGTCATGTATTTTTCCCAAATTATAAAAGTTTCTGGATCACTAGGAAATGAGTCTAAAACAATGTGCTGACACTAGCCATGACCATAAAAGTAATAATTTGCACTCCTGTGGCAATTTTGTTGACAAATTTGAGAGAGCTCAAAATTGAGAAATTTCAACAGGCGGCTGGTTATGGATTTTTCCCAAAATATGAAAGTTTCTGGATCACTAGGAAATGAGTCTGAAACAATGTGCTGACACTAGACACGAAGATACAAGTAATAATTTGCACTCCTGTGGCAATTTTGTTGACACATTTGAGATACCTCAAAATTGAGAAATTTCGACAGGCCATGGATTTCCCCCAAAATATGAAATTATTACTTGTATCCTAGTGTCTAGTGTCAGCACATTGTTTTAGACTCATTTCCTAGTGATCCAGAAACTTTCATATTTTGGGAAAAATCCATGAGCGGCCGCCTGTCGAAATTTCTCAATTTTGAGCTATAATTGACAAATTTGAGAGAGCTCAAAATTGAGAAACTTCGACAGGCGGCCGGCCATGGATTTTTCCCAAATTATAAAAGTTTCTGGATCACTAGGAAATGAGTCTAAAACAATGTGCTGACACTAGCCATGACCATAAAAGTAATAATTTGCACTCCTGTGGCAATTTTGTTGACAAATTTGAGATAGCTCAAAAGTGAGAAATTTCGACAGGCGGCCGCTCATGGATTTTTCCCAAAATATGAAAGTTTCTGGATCACTAGGAAATGAGTCTAAAACAATGTGCTGACACTAGACAGGACCATAAAAGTAATAATTTACACTCATGTGGCAATTTTGTTGACAAATTTGAGATACCTCAAAATTGAGAAGTTTCGACAGGCTGCCGGTCATGGATTTTTCAAAAAATATAAAAGTTTCTGGGTCACTAGGAAATGAGTCTAAAACAATGTGCTGACACTAGACATGACCATAAAAGTAATAATTTGCACTCCAGTGGCAATTTTGTTGACAAATTTGAGAGAGCTCAAAATTGAGAAATTTCGACAGGCGGCCGGTCATTGATTTTTCCCAAAATATGAAAGTTTCTGGATCACTAGGAAATGAGTCTAAAACAATGTGCTGACACTAGACATCAGGATACAAGTAATAATTTGCACTCCTGAGGCAATTTTGTTGACAAATTTGAGATAGCTCAAAATTGAGAAATTTCGACAGGCGGCCGCTCATGGATTTTTCCCAAAATATGAAAGTTTCTGGATCACTAGGAAATGAGTCTAAAACAATGTGCTGACACTAGACAGGACCATAAAAGTAATAATTTACACTCATGTGGCAATTTTGTTGACAAATTTGAGATACCTCAAAATTGAGAAATTTCGACAGGCTGCCGGTCATGGATTTTTCAAAAAATATAAAAGTTTCTGGGTCACTAGGAAATGAGTCTAAAACAATGTGCTGACACTAGACATGACCATAAAAGTAATAATTTGCACTCCAGTGGCAATTTTGTTGACAAATTTGAGAGAGCTCAAAATTGAGAAATTTCAACAGGCGGCTGGTTATGGATTTTTCCCAAAATATGAAAGTTTCTGGATCACTAGGAAATGAGTCTAAAACAATGTGCTGACACTAGACACGAAGATACAAGTAATAATTTGCACTCCTGTGGCAATTTTGTTGACAAATTTGAGAGAGCTCAAAATTGAGAAATTTCGACAGGCGGCCGGTCATGGATTTTTCCCAAAATATAAAACTTTCTGGATCACTAGGAAATGAGTCTAAAACAATGTGCTGACACTAGCCATGACCATAAAAGTAATAATTTGCACTCCTGTGGCAATTTTGTTGACAAATTTGAGATAGCTCAAAATTGAGAAATTTCGACAGGCGGCCGCTCATGGATTTTCCCCAAAATATGAAAGTTTCTGGATCACTAGGAAATGAGTCTAAAACAATGTGCTGACACTAGACATCAGGATACAAGTAATAATTTGCACTCCTGTGGCAATTTTGTTGACAAATTTGAGAGAGCTCAAAATTGAGAAATTTCGACAGGCGGCCGCTCATGGATTTTTCCCAAAATATGAAAGTTTCTGGATCACTAGGAAATGAGTCTAAAACAATGTGCTGACACTAGACAGGACCATAAAAGTAATAATTTACACTCATGTGGCAATTTTGTTGACAAATTTGAGATACCTCAAAATTGAGAAACTTCGACAGGCGGCCGGTCATGTATTTTTCCCAAATTATAAAAGTTTCTGGATCACTAGGAAATGAGTCTAAAACAATGTGCTGACACTAGCCATGACCATAAAAGTAATAATTTGCACTCCTGTGGCAATTTTGTTGACAAATTTGAGAGAGCTCAAAATTGAGAAATTTCAACAGGCGGCTGGTTATGGATTTTTCCCAAAATATGAAAGTTTCTGGATCACTAGGAAATGAGTCTGAAACAATGTGCTGACACTAGACACGAAGATACAAGTAATAATTTGCACTCCTGTGGCAATTTTGTTGACACATTTGAGATACCTCAAAATTGAGAAATTTCGACAGGCCATGGATTTCCCCCAAAATATGAAATTATTACTTGTATCCTAGTGTCTAGTGTCAGCACATTGTTTTAGACTCATTTCCTAGTGATCCAGAAACTTTCATATTTTGGGAAAAATCCATGAGCGGCCGCCTGTCGAAATTTCTCAATTTTGAGCTATAATTGACAAATTTGAGAGAGCTCAAAATTGAGAAACTTCGACAGGCGGCCGGCCATGGATTTTTCCCAAATTATAAAAGTTTCTGGATCACTAGGAAATGAGTCTAAAACAATGTGCTGACACTAGCCATGACCATAAAAGTAATAATTTGCACTCCTGTGGCAATTTTGTTGACAAATTTGAGATAGCTCAAAAGTGAGAAATTTCGACAGGCGGCCGCTCATGGATTTTTCCCAAAATATGAAAGTTTCTGGATCACTAGGAAATGAGTCTAAAACAATGTGCTGACACTAGACAGGACCATAAAAGTAATAATTTACACTCATGTGGCAATTTTGTTGACAAATTTGAGATACCTCAAAATTGAGAAGTTTCGACAGGCTGCCGGTCATGGATTTTTCAAAAAATATAAAAGTTTCTGGGTCACTAGGAAATGAGTCTAAAACAATGTGCTGACACTAGACATGACCATAAAAGTAATAATTTGCACTCCAGTGGCAATTTTGTTGACAAATTTGAGAGAGCTCAAAATTGAGAAATTTCGACAGGCGGCCGGTCATTGATTTTTCCCAAAATATGAAAGTTTCTGGATCACTAGGAAATGAGTCTAAAACAATGTGCTGACACTAGACATCAGGATACAAGTAATAATTTGCACTCCTGAGGCAATTTTGTTGACAAATTTGAGATAGCTCAAAATTGAGAAATTTCGACAGGCGGCCGCTCATGGATTTTTCCCAAAATATGAAAGTTTCTGGATCACTAGGAAATGAGTCTAAAACAATGTGCTGACACTAGACAGGACCATAAAAGTAATAATTTACACTCATGTGGCAATTTTGTTGACAAATTTGAGATACCTCAAAATTGAGAAATTTCGACAGGCTGCCGGTCATGGATTTTTCAAAAAATATAAAAGTTTCTGGGTCACTAGGAAATGAGTCTAAAACAATGTGCTGACACTAGACATGACCATAAAAGTAATAATTTGCACTCCAGTGGCAATTTTGTTGACAAATTTGAGAGAGCTCAAAATTGAGAAATTTCAACAGGCGGCTGGTTATGGATTTTTCCCAAAATATGAAAGTTTCTGGATCACTAGGAAATGAGTCTAAAACAATGTGCTGACACTAGACACGAAGATACAAGTAATAATTTGCACTCCTGTGGCAATTTTGTTGACAAATTTGAGAGAGCTCAAAATTGAGAAATTTCGACAGGCGGCCGGTCATGGATTTTTCCCAAAATATAAAACTTTCTGGATCACTAGGAAATGAGTCTAAAACAATGTGCTGACACTAGCCATGACCATAAAAGTAATAATTTGCACTCCTGTGGCAATTTTGTTGACAAATTTGAGATAGCTCAAAATTGAGAAATTTCGACAGGCGGCCGCTCATGGATTTTCCCCAAAATATGAAAGTTTCTGGATCACTAGGAAATGAGTCTAAAACAATGTGCTGACACTAGACATCAGGATACAAGTAATAATTTGCACTCCTGTGGCAATTTTGTTGACAAATTTGAGAGAGCTCAAAATTGAGAAACTTCGACAGGCGGGCGGTCATGGATTTTCCCCAAATTATAAAAGTTTCTGGATCACTAGGAAATGAGTCTAAAACAATGTGCTGACACTAGCCATGACCATAAAAGTAATAATTTGCACTCCTGTGGCAATGTTGTTGACAAATTTGAAATAGCTCAAAAGTGAGAAATTTCGACAGGCGGCCGCTCATGGATTTTTCCCAAAATATGAAAGTTTCTGGATCACTAGGAAATGAGTCTAAAACAATGTGCTGACACTAGACAGGACCATAAAAGTAATAATTTACACTCATGTGGCAATTTTGTTGACAAATTTGAGATACCTCAAAATTGAGAAACTTCGACAGGCGGCCGGTCATGTATTTTTCCCAAATTATAAAAGTTTCTGGATCACTAGGAAATGAGTCTAAAACAATGTGCTGACACTAGCCATGACCATAAAAGTAATAATTTGCACTCCTGTGGCAATTTTGTTGACAAATTTGAGAGAGCTCAAAATTGAGAAATTTCAACAGGCGGCTGGTTATGGATTTTTCCCAAAATATGAAAGTTTCTGGATCACTAGGAAATGAGTCTGAAACAATGTGCTGACACTAGACACGAAGATACAAGTAATAATTTGCACTCCTGTGGCAATTTTGTTGACACATTTGAGATACCTCAAAATTGAGAAATTTCGACAGGCCATGGATTTTCCCCAAAATATGAAATTATTACTTGTATCCTAGTGTCTAGTGTCAGCACATTGTTTTAGACTCATTTCCTAGTGATCCAGAAACTTTCATATTTTGGGAAAAATCCATGAGCGGCCGCCTGTCGAAATTTCTCAATTTTGAGCTATAATTGACAAATTTGAGAGAGCTCAAAATTGAGAAACTTCGACAGGCGGCCGGTCATGGATTTTTCCCAAATTATAAAAGTTTCTGGATCACTAGGAAATGAGTCTAAAACAATGTGCTGACACTAGCCATGACCATAAAAGTAATAATTTGCACTCCTGTGGCAATTTTGTTGACAAATTTGAGATAGCTCAAAAGTGAGAAATTTCGACAGGCGGCCGCTCATGGATTTTTCCCAAAATATGAAAGTTTCTGGATCACTAGGAAATGAGTCTAAAACAATGTGCTGACACTAGACAGGACCATAAAAGTAATAATTTACACTCATGTGGCAATTTTGTTGACAAATTTGAGATACCTCAAAATTGAGAAATTTCGACAGGCTGCCGGTCATGGATTTTTCAAAAAATATAAAAGTTTCTGGGTCACTAGGAAATGAGTCTAAAACAATGTGCTGACACTAGACATGACCATAAAAGTAATAATTTGCACTCCAGTGGCAATTTTGTTGACAAATTTGAGAGAGCTCAAAATTGAGAAATTTCGACAGGCGGCCGGTCATTGATTTTTCCCAAAATATGAAAGTTTCTGGATCACTAGGAAATGAGTCTAAAACAATGTGCTGACACTAGACATCAGGATACAAGTAATAATTTGCACTCCTGAGGCAATTTTGTTGACAAATTTGAGATAGCTCAAAATTGAGAAATTTCGACAGGCGGCCGCTCATGGATTTTTCCCAAAATATGAAAGTTTCTGGATCACTAGGAAATGAGTCTAAAACAATGTGCTGACACTAGACAGGACCATAAAAGTAATAATTTACACTCATGTGGCAATTTTGTTGACAAATTTGAGATACCTCAAAATTGAGAAATTTCGACAGGCTGCCGGTCATGGATTTTTCAAAAAATATAAAAGTTTCTGGGTCACTAGGAAATGAGTCTAAAACAATGTGCTGACACTAGACATGACCATAAAAGTAATAATTTGCACTCCAGTGGCAATTTTGTTGACAAATTTGAGAGAGCTCAAAATTGAGAAATTTCAACAGGCGGCTGGTTATGGATTTTCCCAAAATATGAAAGTTTCTGGATCACTAGGAAATGAGTCTAAAACAATGTGCTGACACTAGACACGAAGATACAAGTAATAATTTGCACTCCTGTGGCAATTTTGTTGACAAATTTGAGAGAGCTCAAAATTGAGAAATTTCGACAGGCGGCCGGTCATGGATTTTTCCCAAAATATAAAACTTTCTGGATCACTAGGAAATGAGTCTAAAACAATGTGCTGACACTAGCCATGACCATAAAAGTAATAATTTGCACTCCTGTGGCAATTTTGTTGACAAATTTGAGATAGCTCAAAATTGAGAAATTTCGACAGGCGGCCGCTCATGGATTTTCCCCAAAATATGAAAGTTTCTGGATCACTAGGAAATGAGTCTAAAACAATGTGCTGACACTAGACATCAGGATACAAGTAATAATTTGCACTCCTGTGGCAATTTTGTTGACAAATTTGAGAGAGCTCAAAATTGAGAAACTTCGACAGGCGGGCGGTCATGGATTTTCCCCAAATTATAAAAGTTTCTGGATCACTAGGAAATGAGTCTAAAACAATGTGCTGACACTAGCCATGACCATAAAAGTAATAATTTGCACTCCTGAGGCAATTTTGTTGACAAATTTGAGATAGCTCAAAATTGAGAAATTTCGACAGGCGGCCGCTCATGGATTTTTCCCAAAATATGAAAGTTTCTGGATCACTAGGAAATGAGTCTAAAACAATGTGCTGACACTAGACAGGACCATAAAAGTAATAATTTACACTCATGTGGCAATTTTGTTGACAAATTTGAGATACCTCAAAATTGAGAAACTTCGACAGGCGGCCGGTCATGTATTTTTCCCAAATTATAAAAGTTTCTGGATCACTAGGAAATGAGTCTAAAACAATGTGCTGACACTAGCCATGACCATAAAAGTAATAATTTGCACTCCTGTGGCAATTTTGTTGACAAATTTGAGAGAGCTCAAAATTGAGAAATTTCAACAGGCGGCTGGTTATGGATTTTTCCCAAAATATGAAAGTTTCTGGATCACTAGGAAATGAGTCTGAAACAATGTGCTGACACTAGACACGAAGATACAAGTAATAATTTGCACTCCTGTGGCAATTTTGTTGACACATTTGAGATACCTCAAAATTGAGAAATTTCGACAGGCCATGGATTTTCCCCAAAATATGAAATTATTACTTGTATCCTAGTGTCTAGTGTCAGCACATTGTTTTAGACTCATTTCCTAGTGATCCAGAAACTTTCATATTTTGGGAAAAATCCATGAGCGGCCGCCTGTCGAAATTTCTCAATTTTGAGCTATAATTGACAAATTTGAGAGAGCTCAAAATTGAGAAACTTCGACAGGCGGCCGGCCATGGATTTTTCCCAAATTATAAAAGTTTCTGGATCACTAGGAAATGAGTCTAAAACAATGTGCTGACACTAGCCATGACCATAAAAGTAATAATTTGCACTCCTGTGGCAATTTTGTTGACAAATTTGAGATAGCTCAAAAGTGAGAAATTTCGACAGGCGGCCGCTCATGGATTTTTCCCAAAATATGAAAGTTTCTGGATCACTAGGAAATGAGTCTAAAACAATGTGCTGACACTAGACAGGACCATAAAAGTAATAATTTACACTCATGTGGCAATTTTGTTGACAAATTTGAGATACCTCAAAATTGAGAAGTTTCGACAGGCTGCCGGTCATGGATTTTTCAAAAAATATAAAAGTTTCTGGGTCACTAGGAAATGAGTCTAAAACAATGTGCTGACACTAGACATGACCATAAAAGTAATAATTTGCACTCCAGTGGCAATTTTGTTGACAAATTTGAGAGAGCTCAAAATTGAGAAATTTCGACAGGCGGCCGGTCATTGATTTTTCCCAAAATATGAAAGTTTCTGGATCACTAGGAAATGAGTCTAAAACAATGTGCTGACACTAGACATCAGGATACAAGTAATAATTTGCACTCCTGAGGCAATTTTGTTGACAAATTTGAGAGAGCTCAAAATTGAGAAATTTCGACAGGCGGCCGCTCATGGATTTTTCCCAAAATATGAAAGTTTCTGGATCACTAGGAAATGAGTCTAAAACAATGTGCTGACACTAGACAGGACCATAAAAGTAATAATTTACACTCATGTGGCAATTTTGTTGACAAATTTGAGATACCTCAAAATTGAGAAATTTCGACAGGCTGCCGGTCATGGATTTTTCAAAAAATATAAAAGTTTCTGGGTCACTAGGAAATGAGTCTAAAACAATGTGCTGACACTAGACATGACCATAAAAGTAATAATTTGCACTCCAGTGGCAATTTTGTTGACAAATTTGAGAGAGCTCAAAATTGAGAAATTTCAACAGGCGGCTGGTTATGGATTTTTCCCAAAATATGAAAGTTTCTGGATCACTAGGAAATGAGTCTAAAACAATGTGCTGACACTAGACACGAAGATACAAGTAATAATTTGCACTCCTGTGGCAATTTTGTTGACAAATTTGAGAGAGCTCAAAATTGAGAAATTTCGACAGGCGGCCGGTCATGGATTTTTCCCAAAATATAAAACTTTCTGGATCACTAGGAAATGAGTCTAAAACAATGTGCTGACACTAGCCATGACCATAAAAGTAATAATTTGCACTCCTGTGGCAATTTTGTTGACAAATTTGAGATAGCTCAAAATTGAGAAATTTCGACAGGCGGGCGGTCATGGATTTTCCCCAAAATATAAAACTTTCTGGATCACTAGGAAATGAGTCTAAAACAATGTGCTGACACTAGACATCAGGATACAAGTAATAATTTGCACTCCTGTGGCAATTTTGTTGACAAATTTGAGAGAGCTCAAAATTGAGAAACTTCGACAGGCGGGCGGTCATGGATTTTCCCCAAATTATAAAAGTTTCTGGATCACTAGGAAATGAGTCTAAAACAATGTGCTGACACTAGCCATGACCATAAAAGTAATAATTTGCACTCCTGTGGCAATGTTGTTGACAAATTTGAAATAGCTCAAAAGTGAGAAATTTCGACAGGCGGCCGCTCATGGATTTTTCCCAAAATATGAAAGTTTCTGGATCACTAGGAAATGAGTCTAAAACAATGTGCTGACACTAGACATGACCATAAAAGTAATAATTTACACTCATGTGGCAATTTTGTTGACAAATTTGAGATACCTCAAAATTGAGAAATTTCGACAGGCTGCCGGTCATGGATTTTTCAAAAAATATAAAAGTTTCTGGGTCACTAGGAAATGAGTCTAAAACAATGTGCTGACACTAGACATGACCATAAAAGTAATAATTTGCACTCCAGTGGCATTTTTGTTGACAAATTTGAGAGAGCTCAAAATTGAGAAATTTCAACAGGCGGCTGGTTATGGATTTTCCCCTAAATATGAAAGTTTCTGGATCACTAGGAAATGAGTCTAAAACAATGTGCTGACACTAGACAGGACCATAAAAGTAATAATTTACACTCATGTGGCAATTTTGTTGACAAATTTGAGATACCTCAAAATTGAGAAATTTCGACAGGCTGCCGGTCATGGATTTTTCAAAAAATATAAAAGTTTCTGGGTCACTAGGAAATGAGTCTAAAACAATGTGCTGACACTAGACATGACCATAAAAGTAATAATTTGCACTCCAGTGGCAATTTTGTTGACAAATTTGAGAGAGCTCAAAATTGAGAAATTTCAACAGGCGGCAGGTTATGAATTTTTCCCAAAATATGAAAGTTTCTGGATCACTAGGAAATGAGTCTAAAACAATGTGCTGACACTAGACACGAAGATACAAGTAATAATTTGCACTCCTGTGGCAATTTTGTTGACAAATTTGAGAGAGCTCAAAATTGAGAAATTTCGACAGGCGGCCGGTCATGGATTTTTCCCAAAATATAAAACTTTCTGGATCACTAGGAAATGAGTCTAAAACAATGTGCTGACACTAGCCATGACCATAAAAGTAATAATTTGCACTCCTGTGGCAATTTTGTTGACAAATTTGAGATAGCTCAAAATTGAGAAATTTCGACAGGCGGCCGCTCATGGATTTTTCCCAAAATATGAAAGTTTCTGGATCACTAGGAAATGAGTCTAAAACAATGTGCTGACACTAGACATCAGGATACAAGTAATAATTTGCACTCCTGTGGCAATTTTGTTGACAAATTTGAGAGAGCTCAAAATTGAGAAACTTCGACAGGCGGGCGGTCATGGATTTTCCCCAAATTATAAAAGTTTCTGGATCACTAGGAAATGAGTCTAAAACAATGTGCTGACACTAGACATGACCATAAAAGTAATAATTTACACTCATGTGGCAATTTTGTTGACAAATTTGAGATACCTCAAAATTGAGAAATTTCGACAGGCTGCCGGTCATGGATTTTTCAAAAAATATAAAAGTTTCTGGGTCACTAGGAAATGAGTCTAAAACAATGTGCTGACACTAGACATGACCATAAAAGTAATAATTTGCACTCCAGTGGCAATTTTGTTGACAAATTTGAGAGAGCTCAAAATTGAGAAATTTCAACAGGCGGCTGGTTATGGATTTTTCCCAAAATATGAAAGTTTCTGGATCACTAGGAAATGAGTCTAAAACAATGTGCTGACACTAGACACGAAGATACAAGTAATAATTTGCACTCCTGTGGCAATTTTGTTGACAAATTTGAGAGAGCTCAAAATTGAGAAATTTCGACAGGCGGCCGGTCATGGATTTTTCCCAAAATATAAAACTTTCTGGATCACTAGGAAATGAGTCTAAAACAATGTGCTGACACTAGCCATGACCATAAAAGTAATAATTTGCACTCCTGTGGCAATTTTGTTGACAAATTTGAGATAGCTCAAAATTGAGAAATTTCGACAGGCGGCCGCTCATGGATTTTTCCCAAAATATGAAAGTTTCTGGATCACTAGGAAATGAGTCTAAAACAATGTGCTGACACTAGACATCAGGATACAAGTAATAATTTGCACTCCTGTGGCAATTTTGTTGACAAATTTGAGAGAGCTCAAAATTGAGAAACTTCGACAGGCGGGCGGTCATGGATTTTCCCCAAATTATAAAAGTTTCTGGATCACTAGGAAATGAGTCTAAAACAATGTGCTGACACTAGCCATGACCATAAAAGTAATAATTTGCACTCCTGTGGCAATGTTGTTGACAAATTTGAAATAGCTCAAAAGTGAGAAATTTCGACAGGCGGCCGCTCATGGATTTTTCCCAAAATATGAAAGATTCTGGATCACTAGGAAATGAGTCTAAAACAATGTGCTGACACTAGACATGACCATAAAAGTAATAATTTACACTCATGTGGCAATTTTGTTGACAAATTTGAGATACCTCAAAATTGAGAAATTTCGACAGGCTGCCGGTCATGGATTTTTCAAAAAATATAAAAGTTTCTGGGTCACTAGGAAATGAGTCTAAAACAATGTGCTGACACTAGACATGACCATAAAAGTAATAATTTGCACTCCAGTGGCATTTTTGTTGACAAATTTGAGAGATCTCAAAATTGAGAAATTTCAACAGGCGGCTGGTTATGGATTTTTCCCAAAATATGAAAGTTTCTGGATCACTAGGAAATGAGTCTAAAACAATGTGCTGACACTAGACACGAAGATACAAGTAATAATTTGCACTCCTGTGGCAATTTTGTTGACACATTTGAGATACCTCAAAATTTAGAAATTTCGACAGGCGGCCGGTCATGGATTTTTCCCAAAATATGAAAGTTTCTGGATCACTAGGAAATGAATCTAAAACAATGTGCTGACAGTAGACATGAGGATACAAGTAATAATTTGCACTCCTGTGGCAATTTTGTTGACAAATTTGAGAGAGCTCAAAATTGAGAAACTTCGACAGGCGGCCGGTCATTGATTTTTCCCAAAATATAAAAGTTTCTGGATCACTAGGAAATGAGTCTAAAACAATGTGCTGACACTAGCCATGACCATAAAAGTAATAATTTTCACTCCTGTGGCAATTTTGTTGACAAATTTGAGATAGCTCAAAATTGAGAAATTTCGACAGACGGCCGCTCATGGATTTTTCCCAAAATATGAAAGTTTCTGGATCACTAGGAAATGAGTCTAAAACAATGTGCTGACACTAGACATGACCATAAAAGTAATAATTTGCACTCCAGTGGCATTTTTGTTGACAAATTTGAGAGAGCTCAAAATTGAGAAATTTCAACAGGCGGCTGGTTATGGATTTTTCCCTAAATATGAAAGTTTCTGGATCACTAGGAAATGAGTCTAAAACAATGTGCTGACACTAGACAGGACCATAAAAGTAATAATTTACACTCATGTGGCAATTTTGTTGACAAATTTGAGATACCTCAAAATTGAGAAATTTCGACAGGCTGCCGGTCATGGATTTTTCAAAAAATATAAAAGTTTCTGGGTCACTAGGAAATGAGTCTAAAACAATGTGCTGACACTAGACATGACCATAAAAGTAATAATTTGCACTCCAGTGGCAATTTTGTTGACAAATTTGAGAGAGCTCAAAATTGAGAAATTTCAACAGGCGGCTGGTTATGAATTTTTCCCAAAATATGAAAGTTTCTGGATCACTAGGAAATGAGTCTAAAACAATGTGCTGACACTAGACACGAAGATACAAGTAATAATTTGCACTCCTGTGGCAATTTTGTTGACAAATTTGAGAGAGCTCAAAATTGAGAAATTTCGACAGGCGGCCGGTCATGGATTTTTCCCAAAATATAAAACTTTCTGGATCACTAGGAAATGAGTCTAAAACAATGTGCTGACACTAGCCATGACCATAAAAGTAATAATTTGCACTCCTGTGGCAATTTTGTTGACAAATTTGAGATAGCTCAAAATTGAGAAATTTCGACAGGCGGCCGCTCATGGATTTTTCCCAAAATATGAAAGTTTCTGGATCACTAGGAAATGAGTCTAAAACAATGTGCTGACTCTAGACATCAGGATACAAGTAATAATTTGCACTCCTGTGGCAATTTTGTTGACAAATTTGAGAGAGCTCAAAATTGAGAAACTTTGACAGGCGGGCGGTCATGGATTTTCCCCAAATTATAAAAGTTTCTGGATCACTAGGAAATGAGTCTAAAACAATGTGCTGACACTAGCCATGACCATAAAAGTAATAATTTGCACTCCTGTGGCAATGTTGTTGACAAATTTGAAATAGCTCAAAAGTGAGAAATTTCGACAGGCGGCCGCTCATGGATTTTTCCCAAAATATGAAAGTTTCTGGATCACTAGGAAATGAGTCTAAAACAATGTGCTGACACTAGACATGACCATAAAAGTAATAATTTACACTCATGTGGCAATTTTGTTGACAAATTTGAGATACCTCAAAATTGAGAAATTTCGACAGGCTGCCGGTCATGGATTTTTCAAAAAATATAAAAGTTTCTGGGTCACTAGGAAATGAGTCTAAAACAATGTGCTGACACTAGACATGACCATAAAAGTAATAATTTGCACTCCAGTGGCAATTTTGTTGACAAATTTGAGAGAGCTCAAAATTGAGAAATTTCAACAGGCGGCTGGTTATGGATTTTCCCAAAATATGAAAGTTTCTGGATCACTAGGAAATGAGTCTAAAGCAATGTGCTGACACTAGACACGAAGATACAAGTAATAATTTGCACTCCTGTGGCAATTTTGTTGACAAATTTGAGTGAGCTCAAAATTGAGAAATTTCGATAGGCGGCCGGTCATGGATTTTTCCCAAAATATAAAACTTTCTGGATCACTAGGAAATGAGTCTAAAACAATGTGCTGACACTAGCCATGACCATAAAAGTAATAATTTGCACTCCTGTGGCAATTTTGTTGACAAATTTGAGATAGCTCAAAATTGAGAAATTTCGACAGGCGGCCGCTCATGGATTTCTCCCAAAATATGAAAGTTTCTGGATCACTAGGAAATGAGTCTAAAACAATGTGCTGACACTAGACATCAGGATACAAGTAATAATTTGCACTCCTGTGGCAATTTTGTTGACAAATTTGAGAGAGCTCAAAATTGAGAAACTTCGACAGGCGGGCGGTCATGGATTTTCCCCAAATTATAAAAGTTTCTGGATCACTAGGAAATGAGTCTAAAACAATGTGCTGACACTAGCCATGACCATAAAAGTAATAATTTGCACTCCTGTGGCAATGTTGTTGACAAATTTGAAATAGCTCAAAAGTGAGAAATTTCGACAGGCGGCCGCTCATGGATTTTTCCCAAAATATGAAAGATTCTGGATCACTAGGAAATGAGTCTAAAACAATGTGCTGACACTAGACATGACCATAAAAGTAATAATTTACACTCATGTGGCAATTTTGTTGACAAATTTGAGATACCTCAAAATTGAGAAATTTCGACAGGCTGCCGGTCATGGATTTTTCAAAAAATATAAAAGTTTCTGGGTCACTAGGAAATGAGTCTAAAACAATGTGCTGACACTAGACATGACCATAAAAGTAATAATTTGCACTCCAGTGGCATTTTTGTTGACAAATTTGAGAGATCTCAAAATTGAGAAATTTCAACAGGCGGCTGGTTATGGATTTTTCCCAAAATATGAAAGTTTCTGGATCACTAGGAAATGAGTCTAAAACAATGTGCTGACACTAGACACGAAGATACAAGTAATAATTTGCACTCCTGTGGCAATTTTGTTGACACATTTGAGATACCTCAAAATTTAGAAATTTCGACAGGCGGCCGGTCATGGATTTTTCCCAAAATATGAAAGTTTCTGGATCACTAGGAAATGAATCTAAAACAATGTGCTGACAGTAGACATGAGGATACAAGTAATAATTTGCACTCCTGTGGCAATTTTGTTGACAAATTTGAGAGAGCTCAAAATTGAGAAACTTCGACAGGTGGCCGGTCATTGATTTTTCCCAAAATATAAAAGTTTCTGGATCACTAGGAAATGAGTCTAAAACAATGTGCTGACACTAGCCATGACCATAAAAGTAATAATTTTCACTCCTGTGGCAATTTTGTTGACAAATTTGAGATAGCTCAAAATTGAGAAATTTCGACAGACGGCCGCTCATGGATTTTTCCCAAAATATGAAAGTTTCTGGATCACTAGGAAATGAGTCTAAAACAATGTGCTGACACTAGACATCAGGATACAAGTAATAATTTGCACTCCTGTGGCAATTTTGTTGACAAATTTGAGATACCTCAAAATTGAGAAATTTCGACAGGCTGCCGGTCATGGATTTTTCAAAAAATATAAAAGTTTCTGGGTCACTAGGAAATGAGTCTAAAACAATGTGCTGACACTAGACATGACCATAAAAGTAATAATTTGCACTCCAGTGGCAATTTTGTTGACAAATTTGAGAGAGCTCAAAATTGAGAAATTTCAACAGGCGGCTGGTTATGGATTTTTCCCAAAATATGAAAGTTTCTGGATCACTAGGAAATGAGTCTAAAACAATGTGCTGACACTAGACACGAAGATACAAGTAATAATTTGCACTCCTGTGGCAATTTTGTTGACAAATTTGAGAGAGCTCAAAATTGAGAAATTTCGACAGGCGGCCGGTCATGGATTTTTCCCAAAATATAAAACTTTCTGGATCACTAGGAAATGAGTCTAAAACAATGTGCTGACACTAGCCATGACCATAAAAGTAATAATTTGCACTCCTGTGGCAATTTTGTTGACAAATTTGAGATAGCTCAAAATTGAGAAATTTCGACAGGCGGCCGCTCATGGATTTTTCCCAAAATATGAAAGTTTCTGGATCACTAGGAAATGAGTCTAAAACAATGTGCTGACACTAGACATCAGGATACAAGTAATAATTTGCACTCCTGTGGCAATTTTGTTGACAAATTTGAGAGAGCTCAAAATTGAGAAACTTCGACAGGCGGGCGGTCATGGATTTTCCCCAAATTATAAAAGTTTCTGGATCACTAGGAAATGAGTCTAAAACAATGTGCTGACACTAGCCATGACCATAAAAGTAATAATTTGCACTCCTGTGGCAATGTTGTTGACAAATTTGAAATAGCTCAAAAGTGAGAAATTTCGACAGGCGGCCGCTCATGGATTTTTCCCAAAATATGAAAGTTTCTGGATCACTAGGAAATGAGTCTAAAACAATGTGCTGACAATAGACATGACCATAAAAGTAATAATTTACACTCATGTGGCAATTTTGTTGACAAATTTGAGATACCTCAAAATTGAGAAATTTCGACAGGCTGCCGGTCATGGATTTTTCAAAAAATATAAAAGTTTCTGGGTCACTAGGAAATGAGTCTAAAACAATGTGCTGACACTAGACATGACCATAAAAGTAATAATTTGCACTCCAGTGGCAATTTTGTTGACAAATTTGAGAGAGCTCAAAATTGAGAAATTTCAACAGGCGGCTGGTTATGGATTTTTCCCAAAATATGAAAGTTTCTGGATCACTAGGAAATGAGTCTAAAACAATGTGCTGACACTAGACACGAAGATACAAGTAATAATTTGCACTCCTGTGGCAATTTTGTTGACAAATTTGAGAGAGCTCAAAATTGAGAAATTTCGACAGGCGGCCGGTCATGGATTTTTCCCAAAATATAAAACTTTCTGGATCACTAGGAAATGAGTCTAAAACAATGTGCTGACACTAGCCATGACCATAAAAGTAATAATTTGCACTCCTGTGGCAATTTTGTTGACAAATTTGAGATAGCTCAAAATTGAGAAATTTCGACAGGCGGCCGCTCATGGATTTTTCCCAAAATATGAAAGTTTCTGGATCACTAGGAAATGAGTCTAAAACAATGTGCTGACACTAGACATCAGGATACAAGTAATAATTTGCACTCCTGTGGCAATTTTGTTGACAAATTTGAGAGAGCTCAAAATTGAGAAACTTCGACAGGCGGGCGGTCATGGATTTTCCCCAAATTATAAAAGTTTCTGGATCACTAGGAAATGAGTCTAAAACAATGTGCTGACACTAGCCATGACCATAAAAGTAATAATTTGCACTCCTGTGGCAATGTTGTTGACAAATTTGAAATAGCTCAAAAGTGAGAAATTTCGACAGGCGGCCGCTCATGGATTTTTCCCAAAATATGAAAGATTCTGGATCACTAGGAAATGAGTCTAAAACAATGTGCTGACACTAGACATGACCATAAAAGTAATAATTTACACTCATGTGGCAATTTTGTTGACAAATTTGAGATACCTCAAAATTGAGAAATTTCGACAGGCTGCCGGTCATGGATTTTTCAAAAAATATAAAAGTTTCTGGGTCACTAGGAAATGAGTCTAAAACAATGTGCTGACACTAGACATGACCATAAAAGTAATAATTTGCACTCCAGTGGCATTTTTGTTGACAAATTTGAGAGATCTCAAAATTGAGAAATTTCAACAGGCGGCTGGTTATGGATTTTTCCCAAAATATGAAAGTTTCTGGATCACTAGGAAATGAGTCTAAAACAATGTGCTGACACTAGACACGAAGATACAAGTAATAATTTGCACTCCTGTGGCAATTTTGTTGACACATTTGAGATACCTCAAAATTTAGAAATTTCGACAGGCGGCCGGTCATGGATTTTTCCCAAAATATGAAAGTTTCTGGATCACTAGGAAATGAATCTAAAACAATGTGCTGACAGTAGACATGAGGATACAAGTAATAATTTGCACTCCTGTGGCAATTTTGTTGACAAATTTGAGAGAGCTCAAAATTGAGAAACTTCGACAGGCGGCCGGTCATTGATTTTTCCCAAAATATAAAAGTTTCTGGATCACTAGGAAATGAGTCTAAAACAATGTGCTGACACTAGCCATGACCATAAAAGTAATAATTTTCACTCCTGTGGCAATTTTGTTGACAAATTTGAGATAGCTCAAAATTGAGAAATTTCGACAGACGGCCGCTCATGGATTTTTCCCAAAATATGAAAGTTTCTGGATCACTAGGAAATGAGTCTAAAACAATGTGCTGACACTAGACATGACCATAAAAGTAATAATTTGCACTCCAGTGGCATTTTTGTTGACAAATTTGAGAGAGCTCAAAATTGAGAAATTTCAACAGGCGGCTGGTTATGGATTTTTCCCTAAATATGAAAGTTTCTGGATCACTAGGAAATGAGTCTAAAACAATGTGCTGACACTAGACAGGACCATAAAAGTAATAATTTACACTCATGTGGCAATTTTGTTGACAAATTTGAGATACCTCAAAATTGAGAAATTTCGACAGGCTGCCGGTCATGGATTTTTCAAAAAATATAAAAGTTTCTGGGTCACTAGGAAATGAGTCTAAAACAATGTGCTGACACTAGACATGACCATAAAAGTAATAATTTGCACTCCAGTGGCAATTTTGTTGACAAATTTGAGAGAGCTCAAAATTGAGAAATTTCGACAGGCTGCCGGTCATGGATTTTTCAAAAAATATAAAAGTTTCTGGGTCACTAGGAAATGAGTCTAAAACAATGTGCTGACACTAGACATGACCATAAAAGTAATAATTTGCACTCCAGTGGCAATTTTGTTGACAAATTTGAGAGAGCTCAAAATTGAGAAATTTCGACAGGCGGCCGCTCATGGATTTTTCCCAAAATATGAAAGTTTCTGGATCACTAGGAAATGAGTCTAAAACAATGTGCTGACTCTAGACATCAGGATACAAGTAATAATTTGCACTCCTGTGGCAATTTTGTTGACAAATTTGAGAGAGCTCAAAATTGAGAAACTTTGACAGGCGGGCGGTCATGGATTTTCCCCAAATTATAAAAGTTTCTGGATCACTAGGAAATGAGTCTAAAACAATGTGCTGACACTAGCCATGACCATAAAAGTAATAATTTGCACTCCTGTGGCAATGTTGTTGACAAATTTGAAATAGCTCAAAAGTGAGAAATTTCGACAGGCGGCCGCTCATGGATTTTTCCCAAAATATGAAAGTTTCTGGATCACTAGGAAATGAGTCTAAAACAATGTGCTGACACTAGACATGACCATAAAAGTAATAATTTACACTCATGTGGCAATTTTGTTGACAAATTTGAGATACCTCAAAATTGAGAAATTTCGACAGGCTGCCGGTCATGGATTTTTTTAAAAAATATAAAAGTTTCTGGGTCACTAGGAAATGAGTCTAAAACAATGTGCTGACACTAGACATGACCATAAAAGTAATAATTTGCACTCCAGTGTCAATTTTGTTGACAAATTTGAGAGAGCTCAAAATTGAGAAATTTCAACAGGCGGCTGGTTATGGATTTTCCCCAAAATATGAAAGTTTCTGGATCACTAGGAAATGAGTCTAAAGCAATGTGCTGACACTAGACACGAAGATACAAGTAATAATTTGCACTCCTGTGGCAATTTTGTTGACAAATTTGAGAGAGCTCAAAATTGAGAAATTTCGATAGGCGGCCGGTCATGGATTTTTCCCAAAATATAAAACTTTCTGGATCACTAGGAAATGAGTCTAAAACAATGTGCTGACACTAGCCATGACCATAAAAGTAATAATTTGCACTCCTGTGGCAATTTTGTTGACAAATTTGAGATAGCTCAAAATTGAGAAATTTCGACAGGCGGCCGCTCATGGATTTCTCCCAAAATATGAAAGTTTCTGGATCACTAGGAAATGAGTCTAAAACAATGTGCTGACACTAGACATCAGGATACAAGTAATAATTTGCACTCCTGTGGCAATTTTGTTGACAAATTTGAGAGAGCTCAAAATTGAGAAACTTCGACAGGCGGGCGGTCATGGATTTTCCCCAAATTATAAAAGTTTCTGGATCACTAGGAAATGAGTCTAAAACAATGTGCTGACACTAGCCATGACCATAAAAGTAATAATTTGCACTCCTGTGGCAATGTTGTTGACAAATTTGAAATAGCTCAAAAGTGAGAAATTTCGACAGGCGGCCGCTCATGGATTTTTCCCAAAATATGAAAGATTCTGGATCACTAGGAAATGAGTCTAAAACAATGTGCTGACACTAGACATGACCATAAAAGTAATAATTTACACTCATGTGGCAATTTTGTTGACAAATTTGAGATACCTCAAAATTGAGAAATTTCGACAGGCTGCCGGTCATGGATTTTTCAAAAAATATAAAAGTTTCTGGGTCACTAGGAAATGAGTCTAAAACAATGTGCTGACACTAGACATGACCATAAAAGTAATAATTTGCACTCCAGTGGCATTTTTGTTGACAAATTTGAGAGATCTCAAAATTGAGAAATTTCAACAGGCGGCTGGTTATGGATTTTTCCCAAAATATGAAAGTTTCTGGATCACTAGGAAATGAGTCTAAAACAATGTGCTGACACTAGACACGAAGATACAAGTAATAATTTGCACTCCTGTGGCAATTTTGTTGACACATTTGAGATACCTCAAAATTTAGAAATTTCGACAGGCGGCCGGTCATGGATTTTTCCCAAAATATGAAAGTTTCTGGATCACTAGGAAATGAATCTAAAACAATGTGCTGACAGTAGACATGAGGATACAAGTAATAATTTGCACTCCTGTGGCAATTTTGTTGACAAATTTGAGAGAGCTCAAAATTGAGAAACTTCGACAGGTGGCCGGTCATTGATTTTTCCCAAAATATAAAAGTTTCTGGATCACTAGGAAATGAGTCTAAAACAATGTGCTGACACTAGCCATGACCATAAAAGTAATAATTTTCACTCCTGTGGCAATTTTGTTGACAAATTTGAGATAGCTCAAAATTGAGAAATTTCGACAGACGGCCGCTCATGGATTTTTCCCAAAATATGAAAGTTTCTGGATCACTAGGAAATGAGTCTAAAACAATGTGCTGACACTAGACATCAGGATACAAGTAATAATTTGCACTCCTGTGGCAATTTTGTTGACAAATTTGAGATACCTCAAAATTGAGAAATTTCGACAGGCTGCCGGTCATGGATTTTTCAAAAAATATAAAAGTTTCTGGGTCACTAGGAAATGAGTCTAAAACAATGTGCTGACACTAGACATGACCATAAAAGTAATAATTTGCACTCCAGTGGCAATTTTGTTGACAAATTTGAGAGAGCTCAAAATTGAGAAATTTCAACAGGCGGCTGGTTATGGATTTTTCCCAAAATATGAAAGTTTCTGGATCACTAGGAAATGAGTCTAAAACAATGTGCTGACACTAGACACGAAGATACAAGTAATAATTTGCACTCCTGTGGCAATTTTGTTGACAAATTTGAGAGAGCTCAAAATTGAGAAATTTCGACAGGCGGCCGGTCATGGATTTTTCCCAAAATATAAAACTTTCTGGATCACTAGGAAATGAGTCTAAAACAATGTGCTGACACTAGCCATGACCATAAAAGTAATAATTTGCACTCCTGTGGCAATTTTGTTGACAAATTTGAGATAGCTCAAAATTGAGAAATTTCGACAGGCGGCCGCTCATGGATTTTTCCCAAAATATGAAAGTTTCTGGATCACTAGGAAATGAGTCTAAAACAATGTGCTGACACTAGACATCAGGATACAAGTAATAATTTGCACTCCTGTGGCAATTTTGTTGACAAATTTGAGAGAGCTCAAAATTGAGAAACTTCGACAGGCGGGCGGTCATGGATTTTCCCCAAATTATAAAAGTTTCTGGATCACTAGGAAATGAGTCTAAAACAATGTGCTGACACTAGCCATGACCATAAAAGTAATAATTTGCACTCCTGTGGCAATGTTGTTGACAAATTTGAAATAGCTCAAAAGTGAGAAATTTCGACAGGCGGCCGCTCATGGATTTTTCCCAAAATATGAAAGATTCTGGATCACTAGGAAATGAGTCTAAAACAATGTGCTGACACTAGACATGACCATAAAAGTAATAATTTACACTCATGTGGCAATTTTGTTGACAAATTTGAGATACCTCAAAATTGAGAAATTTCGACAGGCTGCCGGTCATGGATTTTTCAAAAAATATAAAAGTTTCTGGGTCACTAGGAAATGAGTCTAAAACAATGTGCTGACACTAGACATGACCATAAAAGTAATAATTTGCACTCCAGTGGCATTTTTGTTGACAAATTTGAGAGAGCTCAAAATTGAGAAATTTCAACAGGCGGCTGGTTATGGATTTTCCCCAAAATATGAAAGTTTCTGGATCACTAGGAAATGAGTCTAAAACAATGTGCTGACACTAGACACGAAGATACAAGTAATAATTTGCACTCCTGTGGCAATTTTGTTGACACATTTGAGATACCTCAAAATTTAGAAATTTCGACAGGCGGCCGGTCATGGATTTTTCCCAAAATATGAAAGTTTCTGGATCACTAGGAAATGAATCTAAAACAATGTGCTGACAGTAGACATGAGGATACAAGTAATAATTTGCACTCCTGTGGCAATTTTGTTGACAAATTTGAGAGAGCTCAAAATTGAGAAACTTCGACAGGCGGCCGGTCATTGATTTTTCCCAAAATATAAAAGTTTCTGGATCACTAGGAAATGAGTCTAAAACAATGTGCTGACACTAGCCATGACCATAAAAGTAATAATTTTCACTCCTGTGGCAATTTTGTTGACAAATTTGAGATAGCTCAAAATTGAGAAATTTCGACAGACGGCCGCTCATGGATTTTTCCCAAAATATGAAAGTTTCTGGATCACTAGGAAATGAGTCTAAAACAATGTGCTGACACTAGACATCAGGATACAAGTAATAATTTGCACTCCTGTGGCAATTTTGTTGACAAATTTGAGATACCTCAAAATTGAGAAATTTCGACAGGCTGCCGGTCATGGATTTTTCAAAAAATATAAAAGTTTCTGGGTCACTAGGAAATGAGTCTAAAACAATGTGCTGACACTAGACATGACCATAAAAGTAATAATTTGCACTCCAGTGGCAATTTTGTTGACAAATTTGAGAGAGCTCAAAATTGAGAAATTTCAACAGGCGGCTGGTTATGGATTTTTCCCAAAATATGAAAGTTTCTGGATCACTAGGAAATGAGTCTAAAACAATGTGCTGACACTAGACACGAAGATACAAGTAATAATTTGCACTCCTGTGGCAATTTTGTTGACAAATTTGAGAGAGCTCAAAATTGAGAAATTTCGACAGGCGGCCGGTCATGGATTTTTCCCAAAATATAAAACTTTCTGGATCACTAGGAAATGAGTCTAAAACAATGTGCTGACACTAGCCATGACCATAAAAGTAATAATTTGCACTCCTGTGGCAATTTTGTTGACAAATTTGAGATAGCTCAAAATTGAGAAATTTCGACAGGCGGCCGCTCATGGATTTTTCCCAAAATATGAAAGTTTCTGGATCACTAGGAAATGAGTCTAAAACAATGTGCTGACACTAGACATCAGGATACAAGTAATAATTTGCACTCCTGTGGCAATTTTGTTGACAAATTTGAGAGAGCTCAAAATTGAGAAACTTCGACAGGCGGGCGGTCATGGATTTTCCCCAAATTATAAAAGTTTCTGGATCACTAGGAAATGAGTCTAAAACAATGTGCTGACACTAGCCATGACCATAAAAGTAATAATTTGCACTCCTGTGGCAATGTTGTTGACAAATTTGAAATAGCTCAAAAGTGAGAAATTTCGACAGGCGGCCGCTCATGGATTTTTCCCAAAATATGAAAGATTCTGGATCACTAGGAAATGAGTCTAAAACAATGTGCTGACACTAGACATGACCATAAAAGTAATAATTTACACTCATGTGGCAATTTTGTTGACAAATTTGAGATACCTCAAAATTGAGAAATTTCGACAGGCTGCCGGTCATGGATTTTTCAAAAAATATAAAAGTTTCTGGGTCACTAGGAAATGAGTCTAAAACAATGTGCTGACACTAGACATGACCATAAAAGTAATAATTTGCACTCCAGTGGCATTTTTGTTGACAAATTTGAGAGAGCTCAAAATTGAGAAATTTCAACAGGCGGCTGGTTATGGATTTTTCCCAAAATATGAAAGTTTCTGGATCACTAGGAAATGAGTCTAAAACAATGTGCTGACACTAGACACGAAGATACAAGTAATAATTTGCACTCCTGTGGCAATTTTGTTGACACATTTGAGATACCTCAAAATTTAGAAATTTCGACAGGCGGCCGGTCATGGATTTTTCCCAAAATATGAAAGTTTCTGGATCACTAGGAAATGAATCTAAAACAATGTGCTGACAGTAGACATGAGGATACAAGTAATAATTTGCACTCCTGTGGCAATTTTGTTGACAAATTTGAGAGAGCTCAAAATTGAGAAACTTCGACAGGCGGCCGGTCATTGATTTTTCCCAAAATATAAAAGTTTCTGGATCACTAGGAAATGAGTCTAAAACAATGTGCTGACACTAGCCATTACCATAAAAGTAATAATTTTCACTCCTGTGGCAATTTTGTTGACAAATTTGAGATAGCTCAAAATTGAGAAATTTCGACAGACGGCCGCTCATGGATTTTTCCCAAAATATGAAAGTTTCTGGATCACTAGGAAATGAGTCTAAAACAATGTGCTGACACTAGACATCAGGATACAAGTAATAATTTGCACTCCTGTGGCAATTTTGTTGACAAATTTGAGATACCTCAAAATTGAGAAATTTCGACAGGCTGCCGGTCATGGATTTTTCAAAAAATATAAAAGTTTCTGGGTCACTAGGAAATGAGTCTAAAACAATGTGCTGACACTAGACATGACCATAAAAGTAATAATTTGCACTCCAGTGGCAATTTTGTTGACAAATTTGAGAGAGCTCAAAATTGAGAAATTTCAACAGGCGGCTGGTTATGGATTTTTCCCAAAATATGAAAGTTTCTGGATCACTAGGAAATGAGTCTAAAACAATGTGCTGACACTAGACACGAAGATACAAGTAATAATTTGCACTCCTGTGGCAATTTTGTTGACAAATTTGAGAGAGCTCAAAATTGAGAAATTTCGACAGGCGGCCGGTCATGGATTTTTCCCAAAATATAAAACTTTCTGGATCACTAGGAAATGAGTCTAAAACAATGTGCTGACACTAGCCATGACCATAAAAGTAATAATTTGCACTCCTGTGGCAATTTTGTTGACAAATTTGAGATAGCTCAAAATTGAGAAATTTCGACAGGCGGCCGCTCATGGATTTTTCCCAAAATATGAAAGTTTCTGGATCACTAGGAAATGAGTCTAAAACAATGTGCTGACACTAGACATCAGGATACAAGTAATAATTTGCACTCCTGTGGCAATTTTGTTGACAAATTTGAGAGAGCTCAAAATTGAGAAACTTCGACAGGCGGGCGGTCATGGATTTTCCCCAAATTATAAAAGTTTCTGGATCACTAGGAAATGAGTCTAAAACAATGTGCTGACACTAGCCATGACCATAAAAGTAATAATTTGCACTCCTGTGGCAATGTTGTTGACAAATTTGAAATAGCTCAAAAGTGAGAAATTTCGACAGGCGGCCGCTCATGGATTTTTCCCAAAATATGAAAGATTCTGGATCACTAGGAAATGAGTCTAAAACAATGTGCTGACACTAGACATGACCATAAAAGTAATAATTTACACTCATGTGGCAATTTTGTTGACAAATTTGAGATACCTCAAAATTGAGAAATTTCGACAGGCTGCCGGTCATGGATTTTTCAAAAAATATAAAAGTTTCTGGGTCACTAGGAAATGAGTCTAAAACAATGTGCTGACACTAGACATGACCATAAAAGTAATAATTTGCACTCCAGTGGCATTTTTGTTGACAAATTTGAGAGAGCTCAAAATTGAGAAATTTCAACAGGCGGCTGGTTATGGATTTTTCCCAAAATATGAAAGTTTCTGGATCACTAGGAAATGAGTCTAAAACAATGTGCTGACACTAGACACGAAGATACAAGTAATAATTTGCACTCCTGTGGCAATTTTGTTGACACATTTGAGATACCTCAAAATTTAGAAATTTCGACAGGCGGCCGGTCATGGATTTTTCCCAAAATATGAAAGTTTCTGGATCACTAGGAAATGAATCTAAAACAATGTGCTGACAGTAGACATGAGGATACAAGTAATAATTTGCACTCCTGTGGCAATTTTGTTGACAAATTTGAGAGAGCTCAAAATTGAGAAACTTCGACAGGCGGCCGGTCATTGATTTTTCCCAAAATATAAAAGTTTCTGGATCACTAGGAAATGAGTCTAAAACAATGTGCTGACACTAGCCATGACCATAAAAGTAATAATTTTCACTCCTGTGGCAATTTTGTTGACAAATTTGAGATAGCTCAAAATTGAGAAATTTCGACAGACGGCCGCTCATGGATTTTTCCCAAAATATGAAAGTTTCTGGATCACTAGGAAATGAGTCTAAAACAATGTGCTGACACTAGACATCAGGATACAAGTAATAATTTGCACTCCTGTGGCAATTTTGTTGACAAATTTGAGATACCTCAAAATTGAGAAATTTCGACAGGCTGCCGGTCATGGATTTTTCAAAAAATATAAAAGTTTCTGGGTCACTAGGAAATGAGTCTAAAACAATGTGCTGACACTAGACATGACCATAAAAGTAATAATTTGCACTCCAGTGGCAATTTTGTTGACAAATTTGAGAGAGCTCAAAATTGAGAAATTTCAACAGGCGGCTGGTTATGGATTTTTCCCAAAATATGAAAGTTTCTGGATCACTAGGAAATGAGTCTAAAACAATGTGCTGACACTAGACACGAAGATACAAGTAATAATTTGCACTCCTGTGGCAATTTTGTTGACAAATTTGAGAGAGCTCAAAATTGAGAAATTTCGACAGGCGGCCGGTCATGGATTTTTCCCAAAATATAAAACTTTCTGGATCACTAGGAAATGAGTCTAAAACAATGTGCTGACACTAGCCATGACCATAAAAGTAATAATTTGCACTCCTGTGGCAATTTTGTTGACAAATTTGAGATAGCTCAAAATTGAGAAATTTCGACAGGCGGCCGCTCATGGATTTTTCCCAAAATATGAAAGTTTCTGGATCACTAGGAAATGAGTCTAAAACAATGTGCTGACACTAGACATCAGGATACAAGTAATAATTTGCACTCCTGTGGCAATTTTGTTGACAAATTTGAGAGAGCTCAAAATTGAGAAACTTCGACAGGCGGGCGGTCATGGATTTTCCCCAAATTATAAAAGTTTCTGGATCACTAGGAAATGAGTCTAAAACAATGTGCTGACACTAGCCATGACCATAAAAGTAATAATTTGCACTCCTGTGGCAATGTTGTTGACAAATTTGAAATAGCTCAAAAGTGAGAAATTTCGACAGGCGGCCGCTCATGGATTTTTCCCAAAATATGAAAGATTCTGGATCACTAGGAAATGAGTCTAAAACAATGTGCTGACACTAGACATGACCATAAAAGTAATAATTTACACTCATGTGGCAATTTTGTTGACAAATTTGAGAGAGCTCAAAATTGAGAAATTTCGACAGGCTGCCGGTCATGGATTTTTCAAAAAATATAAAAGTTTCTGGGTCACTAGGAAATGAGTCTAAAACAATGTGCTGACACTAGACATGACCATAAAAGTAATAATTTGCACTCCAGTGGCATTTTTGTTGACAAATTTGAGAGAGCTCAAAATTGAGAAATTTCAACAGGCGGCTGGTTATGGATTTTTCCCAAAATATGAAAGTTTCTGGATCACTAGGAAATGAGTCTAAAACAATGTGCTGACACTAGACACGAAGATACAAGTAATAATTTGCACTCCTGTGGCAATTTTGTTGACACATTTGAGATACCTCAAAATTTAGAAATTTCGACAGGCGGCCGGTCATGGATTTTTCCCAAAATATGAAAGTTTCTGGATCACTAGGAAATGAATCTAAAACAATGTGCTGACAGTAGACATGAGGATACAAGTAATAATTTGCACTCCTGTGGCAATTTTGTTGACAAATTTGAGAGAGCTCAAAATTGAGAAACTTCGACAGGCGGCCGGTCATTGATTTTTCCCAAAATATAAAAGTTTCTGGATCACTAGGAAATGAGTCTAAAACAATGTGCTGACACTAGCCATTACCATAAAAGTAATAATTTTCACTCCTGTGGCAATTTTGTTGACAAATTTGAGATAGCTCAAAATTGAGAAATTTCGACAGACGGCCGCTCATGGATTTTTCCCAAAATATGAAAGTTTCTGGATCACTAGGAAATGAGTCTAAAACAATGTGCTGACACTAGACATCAGGATACAAGTAATAATTTGCACTCCTGTGGCAATTTTGTTGACAAATTTGAGATAGCTCAAAATTGAGAAATTTCGACATGCGGCCGGTCATGGATTTTTCCCAAAATATAAAACTTTCTGGATCACTAGGAAATGAGTCTAAAACAATGTGCTGACACTAGATATGACCATAAAAGTAATAATTTGCACTCCTGTGGCAATTTTGTTGACAAATTTGAGATAGCTCAAAATTGAGAAATTTCGACAGGCGGCCGCTCATGGATTTTTCCCAAAATATGAAAGTTTCTGGATCACTAGGAAATGAGTCTAAAACAATGTGCTGACACTAGACATCAGGATACAAGTAATAATTTGCACTCCTGAGGCAATTTTGTTGACAAATTTGAGATAGCTCAAAATTGAGAAATTTCGACATACGGCCGGTCATGGATTTTTCCCAAAATATAAAACTTTCTGGATCACTAAGAAATGAGTCTAAAACAATGTGCTGACACTAGATATGACCATAAAAGTAATAATTTGCACTCCTGTGGCAATTTTGTTGACAAATTTGAGAGAGCTCAAAATTGAGAAACTTCGACAGGCGGCCGGTCATGGATTTTCCCCAAATTATAAAAGTTTCTGGATCACTAGGAAATGAGTCTAAAACAATGTGCTGACACTAGCCATGACCATAAAAGTAATAATTTGCACTCCTGTGGCAATTTTGTTGACAAATTTGAGAGAGCTCAAAATTGAGAAACTTCGACAGGCGGCCGGTCATGGATTTTTCCCAAAATATGAAAGTTTCTGGATCACTAGGAAATGAGTCTAAAACAATGTGCTGACACTAGACACGAAGATACAAGTAATAATTTGCACTCCTGTGGCAATTTTGTTGACACATTTGAGATACCTCAAAATTGAGAAATTTCGACAGGCCATGGATTTTCCCCAAAATATGAAATTATTACTTGTATCCTCGTGTCTAGTGTCAGCACATTGTTTTAGACTCATTTCCTAGTGATCCAGAAACTTTCATATTTTGGGAAAAATCCATGAGCGGCCGCCTGTCGAAATTTCTCAATTTTGAGCTATATTTGACAAATTTGAGAGAGCTCAAAATTGAGAAACTTCGACAGGCGGCCGGTCATGGATTTTTTCCAAATAATAAAAGTTTCTGGATCACTAGGAAATGAGTCTAAAACAATGTGCTGACACTAGCCATGACCATAAAAGTAATAATTTGCACTCCTGTGGCAATTTTGTTGACAAATTTGAGATAGCTCAAAAGTGAGAAATTTCGACAGGCGGCCGCTCATGGATTTTTCCCAAAATATGAAAGTTTCTGGATCACTAGGAAATGAGTCTAAAACAATGTGCTGACACTAGACACGAGGATACAAGTAATAATTTGCACTCCTGTGGCAATTTTGTTGACAAATTTGAGATAGCTCAAAATTGAGAAATTTCGACAGGCGGCCGGTCATGGATTTTCCCCAAAATATAAAACTTTCTGGATCACTAGGAAATGAGTCTAAAACAATGTGCTGACACTAGCCATGACCATAAAAGTAATAATTTGCACTCCTGTGGCAATTTTGTTGACAAATTTGAGATAGCTCAAAATTGAGAAATTTCGACAGGCGGCCGCTCATGGATTTTTCCCAAAATATGAAAGTTTCTGGATCACTAGGAAATGAGTCTAAAACAATGTGCTGACACTAGACATCAGGATACAAGTAATAATTTGCACTCCTGAGGCAATTTTGTTGACAAATTTGAGATAGCTCAAAATTGAGAAATTTCGACATACGGCCGGTCATGGATTTTTCCCAAAATATAAAACTTTCTGGATCACTAGGAAATGAGTCTAAAACAATGTGCTGACACTAGCCATGACCATAAAAGTAATAATTTGCACTCCTGTGGCAATGTTGTTGACAAATTTGAAATAGCTCAAAATTTAGAAATTTCGACAGGCGGCCGGTCATGGATTTTTCCCAAAATATAAAACTTTCTGGATCACTAGGAAATGAGTCTAAAACAATGTGCTGACACTAGTCATGACCATAAAAGTAATAATTTGCACTCCTGTGGCAATTTTGTTGACAAATTTGAGATAGCTCAAAATTGAGAAATTTCGACAGGCGGCCGGTCATGGATTTTTCCCAAAATATGAAAGTTTCTGGATCACTAGGAAATGAGTCTAAAACAATGTGCTGACACTAGACATCAGGATACAAGTAATAATTTGCACTCCTGAGGCAATTTTGTTGACAAATTTGAGATAGCTCAAAATTGAGAAATTTCGACAGGCGGCCGGTCATGGATTTTTCCCAAAATATAAAACTTTCTGGATCACTAGGAAATGAGTCTAAAACAATGTGCTGACACTAGATATGACCATAAAAGTAATAATTTGCACTCCTGTGGCAATTTTGTTGACAAATTTGAGATACCTCAAAATTGAGAAATTTCGACAGGCCATGGATATTCCCCAAAATATGAAATTATTACTTGTATCCTCGTGTCTAGTGTCAGCACATTGTTTTAGACTCATTTCCTAGTGATCCAGAAACTTTCATATTTTGGGAAAAATCCATGAGCGGCCGCCTGTCGAAATTTCTCAATTTTGAGCTATATTTGACAAATTTGAGAGAGCTCAAAATTGAGAAACTTCGACAGGCGGCCGGTCATGGATTTTTTCCAAATAATAAAAGTTTCTGGATCACTAGGAAATGAGTCTAAAACAATGTGCTGACACTAGCCATGACCATAAAAGTAATAATTTGCACTCCTGTGGCAATTTTGTTGACAAATTTGAGATAGCTCAAAAGTGAGAAATTTCGACAGGCGGCCGCTCATGGATTTTTCCCAAAATATGAAAGTTTCTGGATCACTAGGAAATGAGTCTAAAACAATGTGCTGACACTAGACACGAGGATACAAGTAATAATTTGCACTCCTGTGGCAATTTTGTTGACAAATTTGAGATAGCTCAAAATTGAGAAATTTCGACAGGCGGCCGGTCATGGATTTTGCCACAGGAGTGCAAATTATTACTTGTATCCTCGTGTCTAGTGTCAGCACATTGTTTTAGACTCATTTCCTAGTGATCCAGAAACTTTCATATTTTGGGAAAAATCCATGAGCGGCCGCCTGTCGAAATTTCTCACTTTTGAGCTATCTCAAATTTGTCAACAAAATTGCCACAGGAGTGCAAATTATTACTTTTATGGTCATGGCTAGTGTCAGCACATTGTTTTAGACTCATTTCCTAGTGATCCAGAAACTTTTATTATTTGGAAAAAATCCATGACCGGCCGCCTGTCGAAGTTTCTCAATTTTGAGCTCTCTCAAATTTGTCAAATATAGCTCAAAATTGAGAAATTTCGACAGGCGGCCGCTCATGGATTTTTCCCAAAATATGAAAGTTTCTGGATCACTAGGAAATGAGTCTAAAACAATGTGCTGACACTAGACACGAGGATACAAGTAATAATTTCATATTTTGGGGAAAATCCATGGCCTGTCGAAATTTCTCAATTTTGAGGTATCTCAAATGTGTCAACAAAATTGCCACAGGAGTGCAAATTATTACTTGTATCTTCGTGTCTAGTGTCAGCACATTGTTTTAGACTCATTTCCTAGTGATCCAGAAACTTTCATATTTTGGGAAAAATCCATGAGCGGCCGCCTGTCGAAATTTCTCAATTTTGAGCTATATTTGACAAATTTGAGAGAGCTCAAAATTGAGAAACTTCGACAGGCGGCCGGTCATGGATTTTTTCCAAATAATAAAAGTTTCTGGATCACTAGGAAATGAGTCTAAAACAATGTGCTGACACTAGCCATGACCATAAAAGTAATAATTTGCACTCCTGTGGCAATTTTGTTGACAAATTTGAGATAGCTCAAAAGTGAGAAATTTCGACAGGCGGCCGCTCATGGATTTTTCCCAAAATATGAAAGTTTCTGGATCACTAGGAAATGAGTCTAAAACAATGTGCTGACACTAGACACGAGGATACAAGTAATAATTTGCACTCCTGTGGCAATTTTGTTGACAAATTTGAGATAGCTCAAAATTGAGAAATTTCGACAGGCGGCCGGTCATGGATTTTTCCCAAAATATAAAACTTTCTGGATCACTAGGAAATGAGTCTAAAACAATGTGCTGACACTAGCCATGACCATAAAAGTAATAATTTGCACTCCTGTGGCAATGTTGTTGACAAATTTGAAATAGCTCAAAATTGAGAAATTTCGACAGGCGGCCGGTCATGGATTTTTCCCAAAATATAAAACTTTCTGGATCACTAGGAAATGAGTCTAAAACAATGTGCTGACACTAGTCATGACCATAAAAGTAATAATTTGCACTCCTGTGGCAATTTTGTTGACAAATTTGAGATAGCTCAAAATTGAGAAATTTCGACAGGCGGCCGGTCATGGATTTTTCCCAAAATATGAAAGTTTCTGGATCACTAGGAAATGAGTCTAAAACAATGTGCTGACACTAGACATCAGGATACAAGTAATAATTTGCACTCCTGAGGCAATTTTGTTGACAAATTTGAGATAGCTCAAAATTGAGAAATTTCGACAGGCGGCCGGTCATGGATTTTTCCCAAAATATAAAACTTTCTGGATCACTAGGAAATGAGTCTAAAACAATGTGCTGACACTAGATATGACCATAAAAGTAATAATTTGCACTCCTGTGGCAATTTTGTTGACAAATTTGAGATACCTCAAAATTGAGAAATTTCGACAGGCCATGGATATTCCCCAAAATATGAAATTATTACTTGTATCCTCGTGTCTAGTGTCAGCACATTGTTTTAGACTCATTTCCTCGTGATCCAGAAACTTTCATATTTTGGGAAAAATCCATGAGCGGCCGCCTGTCGAAATTTCTCAATTTTGAGCTATATTTGACAAATTTGAGAGAACTCAAAATTGAGAAACTTCGACAGGCGGCCGGTCATGGATTTTTTCCAAATAATAAAAGTTTCTGGATCACTAGGAAATGAGTCTAAAACAATGTGCTGACACTAGCCATGACCATAAAAGTAATAATTTGCACTCCTGTGGCAATTTTGTTGACAAATTTGAGATAGCTCAAAAGTGAGAAATTTCGACAGGCGGCCGGTCATGGATTTTTCCCAAAATATAAGAATTTACGGATCACTAGGAAATGAGTCGAAAACAATGTGCTGACACTAGACAGGACCATAAAAGTAATAATTTGCACTCCTGTGGCAATTTTGTTGACAAATTTGAGATAGCTCAAAATTGAGAAATTTCGACAGGCGGCCGCTCATTGGATTTTTCGCAAAATATAAGAATTTCTGGATCACTAGGAAATAAGTCTAAAACAATGTGCTGTCACTAGACAGGACCATAAAAGTAATAATTTGCACTCCTGTGGCAATTGTGTTGACAAATTTGAGATACCTCAAAATTGAGACATTTCAACAGGCGGCCTCAAAATTGAGACATTTCAACAGGCGGCCGGTCATGGATTTTCCCCAAAATATAAAACTTTCTGGATCACTAGGAAATGAGTCTAAAACAATGTGCTGACACTAGACACGAAGATACAAGTAATAATTTGCACTCCTGTGGCAATTTTGTTGACAAATTTGAGATAACTCAAAATTGAGAAATTTCGACAGGCAGCCGATCATGTATATTTCCCAAGATATAAAAGTTTCTGGGTCATTAGGAAATGAGTCTAAAACAATGTTCTGACACTAGACATGACCATAAAAGTAATAATTTGCACTCCTGTAGCAATTTTGTTGACAAATTTGAGATACCTCAGAATTGAGAAATTTCGACAGGCGGCTTTTTCCAAAAATATAAAAGTTTCTGGATCACTAGGAAATGAGTCTAAAACAATGTGCTGACACTAGACATGACGATAAAAGTAATAATTTGCACTCCTGTGGCAATTTTGTTGACAAATTTGAGATACCTCAAAATTGAGAAATTTCAACAGGCGGCCGGTCATGGATTATTCAAAAAATATAAAAGTTTCTGGATTACTAGGAAATGAGTCTAAAACAATGTGCTGACACTAGACATGACGATAAAAGTAATAATTTGCACTCCTGTGGCAGTTTTGTTGACAAATTTGAGATACCTCAAAATTGAGAAATTTCAACAGGCTCATGGATTTTCCCCAAAATATAAAAGTTTCTGGATCACTAGGAAATGAGTCTAAAACAATGTGCTGACACTAGACATGACCATAAAAGTATTAATTTGCACTCCTGTGGCAATTTTGTTGACAAATTTGAGAGAGCTCAAAATTGAGAAATTTCAACAGGCGGCCGGTCATGGATTTTCCCAAAAAATATAAAAGTTTCTGGATCACTAGGAAATGAGTCTAAAACAATGTGTGACACTAGACACGAGGATAGAAGTAATAATTTGCACTCCTGTGGCAATTTTGTTGACAAATTTGAGATACCTCAAAATTGAGAAATTTCGACAGGCGGCTGGTCATGGATTTTTCCAAAAATATAAAAGTTTCTGGATCACTAGGAAATGAGTCTAAAACAATGTGCTGACACTAGACATGACGATAAAAGTAATAATTTGCACTCCTGTGGCAATTTTGTTGACAAATTTGAGATACCTCAAAATTGAGAAATTTCAACAGGCGGCCGGTCATGGATTATTCAAAAAATATTAAAGTTTCTGGATGACTAGGAAATGAGTCTAAAACAATGTGCTGACACTAGACATGACGATAAAAGTAATAATTTGCACTCCTGTGGCAGTTTTGTTGACAAATTTGAGATAGCTCAAAATTTAGAAATTTCGACAGGCGGCCGGTCATGTATATTTCCTAAGATATAAAAGTTTCTGGATCACTAGGAAATGAGTCTAAAACAATGTTCTGACACTAGACATGACCATAAAAGTAATAATTTGCACTCCTGTGGCAATTTTGTTGACAAATTTGAGAGAGCTCAAAATTGAGAAATTTCGACAGGCCGAAATAGATTTTTCCCAAAATATAAAACTTTCTGGATCACTAGGAAATGAGTCTAACACAATGTGCTGACACTAGACATGACCATAAAAGTAATAATTTGCACTCCTGTGGCAATTTTGTTGACAAATTTGAGAAGAAGAAGGAGGAGGAGGAGAAGAAGAAGAAGGAGAAGAAGAAGAAGAATTTGAAGAAGAAGAAGAAGGAGGAGGAGGAGGAGGGGGAGGAGGAGGAGATAAAAGTAATAATTTGCTTGATCACTAGGAAATGAGTCTTCTTCTTCTTCTGCGTTCACCCAGAGTTTTTTTTCCGGACGTGATTGCGTTGTGCCTGTTTACAGCAGAGCTGTGTTCTTGCGCTGTTAGGCCGACACATCCGACTTCTGCGGGCATTTATTGACCGGGTTAACCTTCCCGGGGAGAGGAAATGAGTCTAAAAACAATGCGCTAGCACTAGATATGACCATAAAAGTCATAATCTACCCTACTGGGATAATTTTTGTGGAATAAAAAAAAAGCTCAAAATCCCCTCTGACGTGACTCCACCTTGCTGTGGTAGAGGGGTTAGCATGTTCCAATGAGCCCAATAGCTATGCCGACCTTAGTACAGCTACTGGTAGGGTCTCCTATGTTTGACAGGTCAAGGGATAGGATCCAGACCAAGAGAGACACACACCTGCTGCCTTGTTGGTAGACTGGGGACAGTCAAAGGCTAGGGATAAGCAAATCCATTTTTACTCAAAGACCAAATCATATGCACAATGCCACTACATTCTTGGTCCAGACACTTATTCTACAACTCTCAGCTGAGGGGTATGGCTGAACGCCTCTAAGTCAAGATCCTTTAGATGTGAGGGTTGGACTGATACTCACCCACTGCTAAATGGAGGTGTTATGCTGAGCCTTCTGCATGCTTGGTCCAGACACTTGTTCTACGGCTCTCAGCTGAAGGATAGTGCTGAACACCTCTAAGTCATTATCCCCAGGATTAGAGGGCCTGGCCGTTACTTGCTCTCTGCTGCATGGAGATAAGATGCTGGCCCGGCAGCACATGCAACCTACCTCATGAGCGTTACTAAAGGTGGAAAAAGCGTCCCAGTTGCACGCAATGGCTACGATGAAAGTCTGTATCAAAACTCATTGAATGAATGTAATCAAAGGTGGAAAAACGTCTCATCAACACAAAATGGAATGCTTGGCTAGCGAATCCATTACATGGAAGTCCGAAGTGAAAGCTTGCTGAGTGGATGTCGTATGCAGACTAAGGTCCCATTGATGTCCCATTAAATTAAATGGAATGCTTGGCTAGCGAATTGATTACGTGGAAGTCCAAAGTGAAAGCTTGCTGAGTGGATATCGTCTGCAGACTGACCATTCCTGGTATGCGTGGGGAGCGGCCAGCGGCGAACGAAATACCAAATATATGGAAGTGAGGAATCAAAGCAGCGATGAGCAGGGCATAGCAATTCCTTGGGTAAGCCCAGTACCAGAGCGCTATGTGCCGGCTCTGCAATTATGGAAGCCTCCTTGGATGGCGGGCAAATACGTCTGAAAAAACACTCCGGATGAATGCAGAAGAAAAAGTATTGGCACGCTTAACTGGCTGTTGAAGATGAGAATGGAGCACATATGGGAATGTCCTGAATGCTGTGATGTTGGTTTTTGGCTCAACTCAACTCATAATGTGGCAAAGATTAAAAAATATGATTGTTTATATTTTTTATGTCTTTGTATTGTAGTAGTCTCTTTAAAAACATTTGAGCTCTCTAAGATATTATCAACTTTCTTCTGTAAAACATAATCCTCTGCAGTCTCAAGGATGTTCTTTTGCTTAATAATTAGTCATGACTCACAGCCATATGTTAACGCTGGTTCTGTGTTATTGCTGCTGATATAATTTCTTATTGTTGTGTTAATTCTTTAGCATAGAAGGTCCTTCCATCCATCATGTGCCATGCTGGTCGGTCATGATTCACCATTTCACTCAATCACCAGAGTCGTGAATCAGCTCAGTGTTCTTGTCTTGACCATGCCACGTGGCCAAGCCATCCAGGTATTTATTTCTCTGTTTTCCCCTTGTTCCCTTCCCCTCGATCTTGCCAGTTGTCACCAAATTTCTCTAGTTTATTCTTATAGCGTGGCCACAAATTTTTGACTGTTTATGACTACTTTCTTTAATTAGTTTGGGTTTAATTTGCTTCTTGTAGGACTTGCTCATTGGTTTTTCTATCTCTCCATGATGTTCTTTGCATTTTCCTTAGAAAACACATTTCCTCTGCCATTAGATGTTTTTCAGCAAGTTAGCTCATTGTCCACATTTCACATCCATACAAAAGTACATGTTCTATGTAGCACTTTAATACGCTTTTTCTCGTTTCAATTGACATCTTTTTATTGGTCAGCATGTTTTCCATCATGCATTAAACACATTATGGAAATTAATGGATAGATCAGTATAATAAGGAAGTGATGCCTGTTTACATTATACCATGTGGTTTACGGAATACATGATCTGCTTCAACAGTGACTTCACCATCAGCTACCTGGCGCGGGACTCCGAGGGACAGGCCGTCTATCTCTCCATGTTGTCAGACTGGGATATGGACGCAGCTTTCCAGTGTGCTGCTGATCCGTGCCTGAAGCTCAAGGTTGACCTGCGACCCTTTGAGGAAGGTGAGTTTTTAAAGTACGCTTATTGATAGCTGTACATTAAAAAATAATGTCTCGAAAAAGTGCAACGCAGCTTGCTCGATGATGTTGATGATGATTGCTAAAGCTTGCTTCAGACTAGGCACTTGAAGAAGAATAAAACATTACATTTAAATTTGATGAGTTATTTGTTTGTATTTAACAGTATCATCATCATGTTAGTCTGACCAAGGTCTGGTATTGAAGTCGTCTGATCATGTCTCTCCACTGGCCCCTTTTCTCAGTGGTTCTCTCCAGCTCGGCACCTGTTGAAGCTTCACTGGTTCTCTCCAGCTCAGCTCCAGTTGAAACCTCAGTGGTTCTCTCCAGCTAAGCTCCAGTTGAAACCTCAGTGGTTGTCCAGCTCAGCACCATTTGAAGCCTCAGTGGTTCTCTCCGGTTCAGTTCCAGTTGAAGCCTCAGTGGTTCTTTTCAGCTCAGAATCAGTTGAAGACTTAGTGGTTCTCTGCAGCTCAGCACCATTTGAAGCCTCAGTGGTTCTCTCTAGCTTGGTACCAGTTGAAGCCTCACTGGTTCTCTCCAGCTCAACACCAGTTGAAGCCTCAGTGGTTCTCTCCAGCTCAGTTCCAGTTGAAGCTTCAGTGGTTCTTTCCAGCTTGGTACCAGTTGAAGCCTCAGTGGTTCTCTCCAGCTCAGTGCCAATTGAAGCCTCAGTGGTTCTTTCCAGCTCGGTACCAGTTTAAGCCTCAGTGGTTCTCTCCAGCTCGGCTCCTGTTGAAGTCTCAGTGGTTCTTTACAGCTCAGAATCAGTTGAAACCTCAGTGGTTCTCTCCAGCTCAGAATCAGTTGAAACCTCAGTGGTTCTCTCCAGCTCAGAATCAGTTGAAACCTCAGTGGTTCTCTCCATCTCGGTACCAGTTTAAGCCTCAGTGGTTCTCTCCAGCTCGGCTCCTGTTGAAGCCTCAGTGGTTCTTTTCAGCTCAGAATCAGTTGAAGCCTCAGCGGTTCTCTCCAGCTCAGAATCAGTTGAAACCTCAGTGGTTCTCTCCATCTCGGTACCAGTTTAAGCCTCAGTGGTTCTCTCCAGCTCGGCTCCTGTTGAAGTCTCAGTGGTTCTTTACAGCTCAGAATCAGTTGAAACCTCAGTGGTTCTCTCCAGCTCGGCTCCTGTTGAAGTCTCAGTGGTTCTTTACAGCTCAGAATCAGTTGAAACCTCAGTGGTTCTCTCCAGCTCAGAATCAGTTGAAACCTCAGTGGTTCTCTCCATCTCGGTACCAGTTTAAGCCTCAGTGGTTCTCTCCAGCTCGGCTCCTGTTGAAGCCTCAGTGGTTCTTTTCAGCTCAGAATCAGTTGAAGCCTCAGCGGTTCTCTCCAGCTCAGAATCAGTTGAAACCTCAGTGGTTCTCTCCATCTCGGTACCAGTTTAAGCCTCAGTGGTTCTCTCCAGCTCGGCTCCTGTTGAAGTCTCAGTGGTTCTTTACAGCTCAGAATCAGTTGAAACCTCAGTGGTTCTTTCCAGCTCAGAATCAGTTGAAACCTCAGCGGTTCTCTCCAGCTCAGAATCAGTTGAAACCTCAGTGGTTCTCTCCGTCTCAGTACTAGTTTAAGCCTCAAGGTTCTCTCCAGCTCAGAATCAGTTGAAGCATCAGTGTTCTTGCATACTTGGTTGAAGTACCTCAAATATAGTGCTCACTTTTCTATCCAATCTTCTCAAATTACTGCTGCTTTTAACGTAATTTTTTGTCCTGACTAACCTATTTAGAACCTTGATCAAAAAGTAAAGTGTAAAACAGTGTAAGTTTCTGCATAGAAAATAATCTGAAGTTTTTGTACTACAATGTCGCCAAGAATTCATCATCACCTGAGGTTGAGATTAGTTACTGGATGTCTAAACTGTGTTTTAATGTTCAGTAGTTTATTTATCAAATATAACATTTCTTTAAGTACATATTTTTTTTTTAAATTGGCGTCAGCACACCGGATGCTTAAGAACGAGCACTTATCCATTCGGTCATGCTGACCTCCCTTACAGTACATATATACATGACAGAGCTTGAACAGAAACAGAAACTAGAGTATCGCTGATATTACCAGTGGCATAGCGCAATTTCCTGCCAACAATTTGAAACTGTAATTATGTTATTGGCTACAGAGCTGGCGAACTGTTGAACTACATATAATATGCGTCAGAGTGCCGGTATGCGAACACAGCAACTGGAGTAATATAGTTCAATGACTGTGCCCATATTTATAACAATTTATATCAGGAGCGGAGATGGGATCTCTTTTATTCAATCAAAGAGGTCACATTCTTACATTTATTTCATATTGTAAAATATCTGCATCAACTACAAACATAAAACAGCTGTGTTTTCATCACCAGTAAATGAAGTAGCTTTTTTATGAGCTTAGGCTGCACTCAATGCTTGTGACATTCAAATATAATTTTCTTGGACATTCTATTTTTCTTTTCCCCTAGATTTTGCTTGTCACAATGTTCAGTAGTAGACCATGTATGAAATGAATAGATGGGCTGAATACTTTGAGGAACTTCTTAATATGTATATCCCCTCCCCCTTTTGTTTTCCTTCCCCTTCCTCAGATATAAAAACTGCAGAAGTGAAGCTGGATACTAACTCAGCTGTGAGAAGTGAAACTGGATACTAACTCAGCTGTGAGAAGTGAAACTGGATACTAACTCAGCTGTGAGAAGTGAAACTGGATACTAACTCAGCTGTGAGAAGTGAAACTGGATACTAACTCAGCTGTGAGAATTAGAGCAACTGCATGCCAGCAGAGACCCAACCTTGCCAGAGTCAGAGATGCAAAACAAAGCAACTATATTGGCAATACAATAAATACAATAAAATTAGTTGCATCTCTTTACAGGATGCTGGACTCAGCTCTGGCATTTATTGGCTGTATGTGATTCAATTGACAATTTTAGTTCAGTAGTGTATCATTGCTTTCTGAACAGCCGACATCTCATACTATCTAGATCAACACAAAGAGATCTGCTTCCAACTCACCCGTAGATGACTTCAACCCCCGACTAGGTATGTTGGGGAATTATGATACTGCACGTTTAAGTATCCCCAAAGCCACAGATGATGGTTATTTTGGCAATTATGACCGTTCTTGTTAACCCTTTTAATGCTACGTAATTCTGAGTAGCGTCCCGCCCGGTGCTAAATACTTTCTCCGCCGTCTGCCCCGCCTGTGCTAAATACTTTCTTGACCTCTAAGAAACTGGAAATGTCACGGCGGTGTTGACCATTTTTGTAACACCGGAAAATTTAAGCACTCCTAAACTGGGTAGGTTGGCACCATTGTTTGAACAAACACTTTTACAAAGAGATAAAACAACAAAATAGCTTATTCATGTTTTAAAAATGTTTAGTTTAAAGTTATTTTAATTATGTATAAATAATAATGTATTAATATTAAGATATTAGGTAAAAGATAGAAAAATTAAAAAAATAAAATGTAACAATATGGTGGAATGACGATGTTACAGAAGCAATAACAGAGAAAAATAAACTATTCACATTATTTTAAAATTCAAAAGATAAGATTCAATAACAAGATGGATTGATAGTGTAACGGAACATACGCAAAACAAGGAATGGAATGACAAGAAAAGACCAAAGGAAAGTTAATAATTTAGTTGTTTGTGGAAGACCCCGAAGCAAGGTACGACACAGAGAGGTACATCACAATCCTTGCACATATATCTTGATTCCCGTCGTTTTTTATTTTTAGAGCACACCACACACTTTCTTGTGGGCCCCTTCTTCTGTGACGTTGTGGACTCTATTGTAGATGGGAAATGACGATGTACCAATCGTAGTGGCAGATCTTCGCTCCTTCGTCCCCCTCCACTCTTTCTTCTCTCCGTAGAATATTTTTGTAGAATTTCACGAATTAAAGATAAATGAAAATCAGCAAGAGGAATATTATTCCCCGTTACCAATTTGTACATGGAATATAGACAGATCTAGAACATGAAAAAACAATTTCTTGTACCACTTTACAGTTTTCCTAATTGACTCAATAGAACTGAGAAGCATGTCAGTCCGATCAACCGCGCCCATATTTTTATTGTAGTCAACAATGCACTTTGGCTTTTGTGTATTTTCTCCGGTTTTCCAATCTTTTTTCTCTGTTGGTACAATGTCTGAATTGTGACATGTAGACAGCATCCAAACTTCTCTTTTGTCGCACCATTTCAGGGCTAATAAACAGCTTGTAGACCTATAGCAAATTCCTTTTTTTAATAATTTTTCTTCCATTTTAGGCAAATTCTGTCTATTCTTTCTGACCGTGCCACATGCATTAGTTGCATGATCGTGAAGCCACATAAACAAATTAGGACTGGTGTACCAATTATCTACAAAAAGGGTATGCCCGTTTCACAAACTCTATCACAAACGCGGGGGTATTATAAAACCCGTACACCGTAGAAATTAAAACGAACAAATCAGGCTTATTGCTGGTGAAGCTGTCTCAACAACACATTATCAGCACACTAACGCCTGTTGAGCCTGTGAAATAGGTCATTTGGATCTAAAAATAGGTAACCTTTGTGCCCCATTCATAAACGCTTGAAAACGGCTATAGCCTTCTTGTATAGATGGTATAAACGGGTTAGCTCGTCCATAGCACCGGGGGGACAGATTACGGGAGGCGAGTCAACTCGTCAACAGCATCGTACCGCGATACGACTTAACTCGTCTATAGCCGCGAAAGGGTTAAGGAAAACACATATAAAACATTAATAAAAAGCAGTACATTAGTTATTGCTCATGACATGCATTGACAGTATTCATGTAATTCCTGTGTCTTCACAGATCACTACTGCACTGTGTGATTCTTTAATTTGTTGCTGGATCTGCACCTCTGGGTGGGGTATTGGTGCACAAAAGGCAGATGGGGTCAAATCCCTTTGGGATCAGGTGTAGAGTGTGGAAGCAAATTTACACAATCATTGCCTGGAGAGAATGGTGCTGGAGAGAATGACCAGAGGATCTGGTCAACTCTCCGAGGAAAGGCTGGATGGACACATAATCAGATGGCAACATTAGTATTGGGACTCCCTGAAGATGAGGCCGGAGCCCATATGGGGATGTCCCGAGTGCAGTGACGTTTGTTCTTGTCTCAACTCAACTCAGGTTGTTCCTATTTTTTATTATAATTGTAACTTTATTTGTTCTCAGAGATGGAAGATTGGGATGTCATAGCACCAGCTGAAATTCCCCAGCATAGAATATCCAGTCTGCTGGACAAGAATTCCATTCTGGGATCAATCACTGGCACCATCACACAGAATTTGGGCAGAACTGTCAACTCCATGCAGAGAGCCATGGGTGAGTGGATGCGGAGCAGTCTTTCTAGTTCACTATATGTTATGTTGTTTCTCCATCAAGAATGATAATGACCATTCATTTCATCCAGTGGGGTTGAAAGTATGGAGCCATGGGATCTAAGATGGCTGATAAAGCCTATTTTGGCTCGAAATGTTCTTTGACAATGTGGGCAAAGAATGCTTCACATTCCAGAAGGAGGATCTCCTGCAGTGGTTTTTTGTCCAGCCTTTCCATCACAGCTTTTGCAGTCCTGGTTGCTTCACAAGTGACTGCACCCTTATGTAATGATGTACACCACGAATTACGGTCTTTAGCAGCAGTCTCCCAGGTGTCAAGATGAATTCCAGAAGCTTTCAGTGAGATTTTCAGAGTGTATTTAAAGCGTTTCCTCTGGCTGCCATGGGAGCGTTTACCACAATGCAGCTCGCTGTAAAAAAATTTTTTAGGGAGCTTGCGATCTGGCATACGAGTTAAGTGACCAGCCCAGCGAATCTTATTCTTCATTAGTAGAGTGTGCATACTGGGCATGGACGCTCTTTCTAGAACTTCTGTGTCAGGGATCTTGTCTTGCCATTTAATCTTCAATAGCTTCCTCAGGCAGACTGTGTGGAAGTGGTTTAATTTCCTAGCATGTCGCTGATAAACAGTCCATGTTTCACAAGTTTATAGCAGTGTGGATAATACAACTGCTTTATAGACTTTCAGCTTTGTTTGCAGGCTTATTCCATTTCTGTTCCATACATTCTTGTACAGTCTGCCAAAGGCTGTGCTGGCCTTGGAAATTTTTGCATTCACTTCGTCATCAATTGTAGCGGCTATATGTATGGAGGACAGCATGGCCGAATGGATAAGAGCGCCTATTCTTAAACATACTGTGTCCTGATGAAGAGGTAGCGGGTTCAACACCTACACCGGTCAGATGGACTAAAATGTTGACTTCTCATCCTTGACTTTGTGACGTAAATTACAAGTACCTCTGAAGTCGGAGTGGGTTCGCCTGCTGGCAAAGGACACTGGTAATAGGGAAAGCTAATCCACATGCGAAAAATTTGTCCTGTGCACTAGAAGTAGTAGCATGTATACGGACTACACTTAAGTTCAAAGTGAGCGAAGAAGAAAATAAAACAAAACTGTGTGTCTATTTTAGTATATTCGTTGTTTGCCACATGTTAATATCTAATTAATATCTGCAAACTATGATTCTTCTTTCTTTCGGTTGAAATTTGTCCATTCTGCAAAGTTGTCTCTTGTATGAACTTCACTGTATTTTTTAGTTCATTCAGGGGTACATAGAGTTTACCTTCCACTGTTGTTTCTCTAGACCAGAAGATAAGCCGAGAAATGTCATATTTTGGGCAGTCTTGAAGTCTGTGATCTGCTGTCTGTTGCAAACTTTCATGAAGTATATTGTGCCGGCTTTATTGGTAGTCAAATTTGAAGATATAATTGAATTGCCTGGGAACAAAAGGCAATGAGGAAGGAAACTGGTCATCTAATCTCATTATATCATAGCCTAGAATATATGTACGAACACTTCACATCTAGCAGTAGGATCTGTCATGGGGCTGCCTGTAAGGATCAAACAGGGAACAGACGGTAAGCAAAAGGCAGCCCCTCTCATGATCATCAGCAAACATATATGACCCCCCTGTGATCCAGCTTTTACCACAAGATGGGTTCTCTGTCTGGTCACATAATAGATCACACACATGCTTACTATACTTAACAACTACTCAGGGACAGTCAGGCTTCCTGTTCCCCAATGTTAGCCATTAGTTGGTCATGTTGGTGTAATGGTTAGGGTGTTACTGTGATATGCGTGTGGTTGGGCAAGGGTTTGATGTCACCTCTTGACGAACGCTACTGAGACTGATCACCCATTGCTCCATGCACTTCAGCCTACAAAATGTGAAGGTTCTGACACTACACATACCAGCAGCAGGTTTCTGCTATATGACTTCTTTTGTGTGTTTCATTTTTGCACAAGTTGACTATTTTCCTCTTAATGTTAGTTCACTCTTACATAGAAAGCAAAACTCATTGATCACTATTCAGAAACCTCTAAGTTAACCCTCTAACAATCACCCCCATATAAACTGAGTCACATACTCCATGCCTTCACAAATAATTCACAACATATCTTTACATACATTCTGGTAGACTTATGTACCTGCATGTCAATTGATAAATACAATTGGATTTGGCATACAGAGGAACCTGTTGAGATGCAGCGAAATATGCCAGGCAATAAATCGTGCAATCTATTGTTTGTGTCTTCGTTATTCAAATTCACTACAGGAAAACATTGTTTTGAAATTATTATGTTTATTTGTACATATCCTCATAGGTTTAAAACAGCCAGAAAATGAAGTGATCAAGCCATTAAAAGCCCCGATGTCTGACATGGAGTTTCACAGTTACCTCGATAATGCAGGCTTCATGATCAGACCCAATGAGTTCCGTCTGGCAATTTATCAAGGAGGCATTGAACCTTCCTTACGCAGGGTAGCTTGGCGACATCTGCTGAACATCTATCCTGCAGACATGTCTGGCAGGGACCGTTTTGATTACATGAAACAAAAAGAGGAAGAGTATAGAAAGCTGAGAGACGAATGGCGAGAAAAGTTCCGAAGCAACACTGCTACAGAGGAAGTGAAGTATATAGCGGGTATGGTGAAGAAGGATGTTCTGCGTACAGACAGATCACATGGTTTTTACGCAGGAAGTGATGAGAATGAGAACACCTTGTCTTTATTTCACATCCTCGTGACCTATGCTCTGACTCATCCAGATATCTCTTACTGCCAGGGCATGAGTGACCTAGCCTCCCCGCTGCTGGTGACCCAGAAAGATGAAGGCCAGGCATACATTTGTTTTTGTGCTCTTATGAACAGACTGCGTGAGAATTTCACCACAGAAGGAAATGCTGTCATGACCAAATTTCGACATCTCTCCGATTTGCTTCATATGTATGACCCATCATTGCATGTTTACCTGGGTCAGAATTCAGCTAGTGATATGTTCTTTTGCTATCGTTGGTTTCTCCTGGAGTTCAAAAGAGAATTTCCCTTTACAGACGCTCTGTACGTTCTGGAAGTCATGTGGGCAACTCTGCCACCAAATCCTCCGTTGCATGAACTAGCTCTAGTAGACCCGGACTATTCCAGCCGGCTACTTCCCAGCTCTCCCTGCTCCCCAACGTTTTCCTTCCAACATGCTATGTATGCAAAACTTCTTGCCATGCGCCGGGTAGGGTCCCGCCAGAAAGTTACCCAGCCAAATATCCCCGCCAGTAACCCAACAACCATGACCACTGACACATTCAACATCCAATCAGGGGCTCACTTCGCTGCCTGCAATGCTGCCCAGAATGCTGTCTCATCTTATGACACATCACCCGGAGATGGGGAAGGAGGCACTGATTTTCCAGAGGTGGACAATCTATTGACTCGCTCCATGCAGCAGAAATCTAACAGTATTGATCAGGTCCTCCAAGAAGGTCCTGCTTCTTCAAACGATGTTGATGGCAACATTTTGAAAATGCTGAGAGAAGATAATCCTGAAGACGAAGCTCGTGTTTGTAATGGTGACAGCAGAAGTAACGACAGCATTAAACCATTTGTAAAAGCAAACAGTTCTTATGATACTAGTGATTACTCCTTCCAGACTGTGCTTTCAAACGATAACCATCTTAGGCATGCTAAATCTGATGGTATGATTCTCAGCAGTGCCACCCCTCGACTTCACAGCACAAACTCTGGCTCTGACCTTGATGCTGATAGAAGTTCCAGCCTGAATTCAGTCAATTCCGAGTCCTCCGAAGCAGGCGAACAACATGTACAATTCGCTCTATCCCTGGATTCAAACACAAACTACTCTTCAGAGACTTCAGATACTACGGCTGATCTGAGCCAGTCTGCCTCCTCCACAAACTGTGAATCTGATCAGGATGACACTATAAATGTTCAACCTGATTCCCAGAACAGTGACTCCTCCAGCACTGACACCAACCCGGGCCTCTTCCAGAGCATGAAACGACTTCTAGCCTCTCCCAAAAGGCGACCATTTAACACAAGTTGGAATGATCCTGTGACTTCACCTGATAGATCTACATCACTGGTCAGCAGACACAAATCATCACCTTCAGTCATCTCTCAAGGGATAGACAAAATGGAAGGGGTCACCAGAAACTCTTCAGATTCACACATATTTGATTCTGTGGAGGCTAATGAAGCCGTAGAACATTCTGGAATCACAGTTAGCTCATCCACAAAGCTTCCAGTACGAGATCTCTCAAAGCTGCCCCCTCCGCAGGACTTTGGAGCAGGCAATCCTTTCCTTATGTTCATGAGTCTGACCATGCTATTGCAGCACCGGGACAGCATCATCAGCCAGGGGATGTGTTACGAGGAGATCGCCATGCACTTTGACAGGCTGGTCCGCCGGCATAATGCCAACCGCGTGCTGCACCTGGCCAGGCAGATGTACACCGAATACCTCAGAGCCCAGCAGGCCAGCTTGGACAGAGACAAAGACACTGGTGACTTGGGTTGCTAAGGTCTGTTATTTTTGGCGTCTTCTCTGTATGTATTTATAACATTTTTGGAATAATTAATTGAGCAATTTTTTGCTGCGTTGGCTGTGACTTCTCTTCCTGAAACGGCTGTTTACAAATGTGTGAAGTACTTCTTCATTCCTCTTTCAGGGAAGTGTATCATGCCTAGTTATGCACCTCAAAGGTCAGTGTGTCTGACTTTGGGGCATTTGTGTCAGATTTGTTTCCTCTAGCCTAATTCCATCCGAGGTAACGGGATCTGTCTACCTGTGGGTAGATGTTCTTTCCTAATAATTTTGCCAGGGTTGTGGCCTTATGGCCTGTTAATTGCCCTTTCCAACAGCTGTGGAATTTCTGACATGCACAACTTTCACACAGAGCCTCCCATTTTTTGCTCTTATTCGAGAAGGCTGGGAATCTAATCTCACTGCCTAAGAGATCAAGGGGACATGGGATATCATTAGATACCAATGGTTCTTGGAAAAATTCCCAGAATTATGCTGTGATTTAACATGATACTTTCTGGAGCAGACAGCATAACCTCTCAACCGCAGCACCTCCCACTTTAAGTGCTGTGAAATTATCCACTGATCCTGCAGTCACCTCCTTCAAATGACACCACAAATGACACCACCTCCTTTGAATGACACCACCCTCTTCAAATGACACCACCTCCTTCAAATAACACCACCTTCTTAAAATGGCACCACCTCCTTCAAATGACACCACCTCCATCAAATCACATCAATAGGTACTCAGGTCAGTGTACAAACTCTGTAGCATCAGCAAGAGTCCCAATACGTCTGTGGGGTGTTTAGTTAAGGATTACGAGTATTGTCATTGCACACGAATATCTCCATCAAGTGCCCCGGTCTTCCTCTGTTGACCACACAAGGAGAATCTCAGCACATTGCACAAACTCCGTAACTCCAATGAGGATCGCAATGTGTGTATACTAGATTCACATTCTATAAATGTATATATATGTTTCACTGTAGGTAGGTTGTCTCATGTAACATGTAGTCGGACAGCAGGCCTGTTCATCCTACTGCTTTCAGTTTCCAACCGCCAAGGGATTCTTAATATGTGCAGCATGTATGTGGGTCCCCTGAGTCTTTGGCCTGTGTCCGAGAAAGATAGACTCCTGATCACCCAGGATTCAGGGGGTTTACCACACATTTCTTATCTTGTAAAACTCTCTAATGTAAATTGAGGCAGGCCGGCACAAGTCAAAGGTGGGCATCATGACCTCAACGCAACCCCACTCCCTAGTTCCCAATATGTGTATACCTGAATTCATACTTACTATGAATATTCTGTTATTGACAGATTTATAATTTTAAAATTTTGCCAGAGTGATGGCCCATTGACCTACTCATTATAATTTCCAATTGTTGAAGGATGTTTTACATGTACATATGACCCTTTATATGCCTTGTCTGAAAAGACTAGGTACTTGATGTCACTACCCAGGTGACCATGTAGATGTGTGATAACCAGTGGCTCATATCACAATTTTCAGCCCTGTTCTAGGGTTCAAATCCATCATAGTCTGACCTTGAGGTGAACACTCTAACTCCTTTGCCATGCCACCTCCTAAGTGGATGGGAATCTCTGTGGCGAAGTGGTCATCCTGCTGCCCCGTGCTCCGATGATTCTGGGTTTGATTCCGGCCTATGTCATTCGATTCACGAGTGGAATTTTCTCAGAGACTCCTAGGGGTTGTCGCTGGAACTGTGGAGCTCATGCTTTGTGCGACGTTTTTGGCAGAACTCCCTTTGGATATAGACTAAGCCATATGGGATAAAACCCGGTCCAATGAAGTCAATCTTCTTGTCTTTTAACCCTTTTTTAAACTCATAAATTTGACACTGAATATGTCCAGGTTGCAGGTGTCCTACCTCTAAGGCAGATAATTTATTCAGATAGCACAAATTCTGGTTTGATATTTGTAATCACTGAAGCAGTAAAATTAATGTTTACTTACTAATCATATTATAATGATTGTTAAAGTCTGCTGGTTGTCATATTTTCACCATTTTGTGTCAGCCATATGTTGGTTGTAAAGACATGCATCTATTGACGCAATATAGTGTCTGTTGTTTAATCTCAGCATTCCCATTTTATTATATTGTGTTTCTAGTCATTTTAATGTTAGCAACTGCTCTATGTACGGCACAAGATAATCTGTTAAGTGTGAAAAAGTTTGTTGATGTACAGAGTGTGAAAATGTAAACTTGTATAGTTAAATTATTTATTGTTAACTTTCTAGTAGACTGGCAACTCAGTCATCATACACTTTCTAGTAGACTTGGCAGATCAGTTAATGTTAACTTTCTAGTAGATTTTTCAAATCAGTTAATGTTAACTTTCTAGTAGATTTTTCAAATCAGTAATGTTAACTTTCTAGTAGATTTTTCAAACCAGTTAATGTTAACTTTCTAGTAGATTTGTCAAATCAGTTAATGTTAACTTTCTAGTAGATTTGTCAAATCAGTTAATGTTAACTTTCTAGTAGATTTGTCAAATTAAATGCTTACTTTCTAGTAGATTTGTCAAATTAGTTAATGTTGCAAGTGAACAGAAGAAAAAATTAATGTTAACTTGCCAGTAGATTTGTCAAATTAGTTAATGTTCTATTAGATTTGTCAATTTAGGTAATGTTAACTTGCTAGTACATTTGTCAAATTAGTTAATATTAAAGTGAACGAAAGAAGAAAAAGAAGTTAATGTTTAACTTGCTAGTAGATTTGTCAAATTAGTTAATGTTAACTTTCTAGTACACTTGGCAAATTAGTAAATGTACATTTGTTAGTAGGGAGCCGCTGTGGTGTCGCGGTTAGATGCTCGTCTTCCTGACTGGTGGTTTTGGGTTTAATCCACATCAGGGAGGTTTGGGTTTAATCCACATCAGGGAAAATAGGGTTTAATCCACATCAGGGAGATTTGGGTTTAATCCACATCAGGCAAGTTTGAAAGTTTAAAAAAAACTGACCTGGGCTCTTATGTCGACCCAGATAGAAACGGGTGCCAGGAAATCTGGGGAAGTGAAGTTGGCCTGTGTGATACCTGCCACATCAGGCCCTGAGTGCTGTTTTGTCTATACAAGTATGGGTCTAGTACTGTATTCACATGCCCAGTGCATCTCGGTGAGTAAAAGGGAACTTGACACACTTGTCAGTAGTTGTGTTGTCTTGAGTTGAATCAAGAACTGACATCACAGCACTCTGGACATTCCCGTACCTGCTCTGTCCTCATCTGCAGCAGCCAGCGAAGAGTCCCAGTATGAATGGTTTGCTGTAGCAGTCAGTAGATATAACATGTCGGTATCATTATCCTGTATATTTTCCTGTATATTTTACAGAGTATTCAGAAAACCATGTTTCTGTCTAGTTTAGAGAAATACCATGTATATGTGATTATGCTGACATCATTTATTTAGTTGAATGTTGCATTTAGTTCCTGCATTGTGTATATGGGAGTCTCCATGGCGAAGTGGTCAAGCCGTCTGACTCGAGCTCCGAAGGTTGTAGGTCCGATTCAGGGCCGCGTCCTTCAGTTCACGAGTGCATTTTTTTAGACCCCTGAGGTTCATTGCTGGAGCTATGGAGTTTGTACTTTGTGTGATGCTTTCTGTGCTGCGGAAAGAGACTGAGCCATATGGGATAAAAATCCGGTGCAATGAAGTCGACCCTGTCGACTTTTAAGCGACTTTTTTTTATTGTGTTTGTTAAAGAGAATGAATGCTTAGAGAGTGAATGGAATAGTTGGCAAGAGAGGGATTGTGGCCAAGAAAATATTTCAATGTACCATGAATGTGAAGACCGCTCCGTGGCCGAGGGGTTAGCAGCTTTCTCCGCTAACCCCGAATACTCTCGTCACGTGACGCGACGAGAATTAGCAGTGGTTCGAATCGCAAAAGTGACTTATGAGAGTATGGAGCCGGTCGCTCAGAAAGTCGTGGCGTGCTGATGAGCGTAATCTAGCCTAGGAATCAACATACAGCTGAAAGATGCTGGTGTTGACCGCAATATCCTGAAACAGGATGGAAACGCGGGAAAAAAAAAAAAAAAAAAAAAAAAAATGAATGTGAAGGATTGTAGCCAAGAAAATGTACAGTGAATATGAAGGATTGTTGAAAATTAACATGAGGAAACTAGCAGTTCCCCACCACGAGTCTGTGATGTGATAACGCCATCACATTTTGTAGGCACGTGGGAATAGGTGGCCAGTCTTTCCCTCACTTAGCAGGTGATGAGACCAGGTGTGGAACCCTTGTCCCAACAATCTAATGACATCAGTGCATGTCCCTATCAGCTTTGCTACTGCGCTGGCTGTTGTTAATAAGGGTATATTTTGTGAGATGCATGAGAAGAGCTGCCAATTTAACCATCTAGGCATAGTAAGCAATGATTTGATCAGATAGGATCAATTCCTTATGCGACTGACAAGCAAAAGATCAAATGTTTGGCCATCTCATTAGAATTCAACACCATCAGTTACCAGCGCTGGCGCTACACCAAAGAGCAAGAGCACGCCAAAGAAGAGAATTGATTGGTTAAATCAAAGAGACTTTACAGTCACATGAATGACATTTATCTAGTGCCACCCATTAGGTGCTGGGTCACCAACTATCCCTCCCCATGAAGCTTGACGGCAAAAGCCAAAGACGATGCTAATGATGACGATGACGAAAGGCTGTTAGCATAATATTGAGCACATCACCCATCTTGTTATACAAATGATGGACCAGCACCTTACATCCAGTAGCCTTAAGGTGTGAAAGCAGATCCTATTTTATGTACCAGTATTTCATGTCGGTATGTTAAGTACAACATCTGATATGAGATTATCTCTATTTTATGTACCAGTATTTCACGCCGGTATGTTGATAAGTACAACAATATCTAATATGGGATTATCTCTATTTTAAATATTGAGCACAACCCACTACTGGCAACGCCGATCACATTCTGGTATGAACCTAAGGCCTATCCACGTCAATATGGAAGCACTATACTCGAGTTTCGCCCTCGTTTGAGCTCGTCAGTAGTGCATATCCCTGACCGGATCCGGAAACAGTCCCGGATCACGCGTGTGAAGCGGATCTGTAACCACGCGGCACACACTGGACACACCAAATTATCACAACAGAACATCACAACGCTACCCATCGTAGGCTATGCTCAAGATTGCCCAATCGCCGCGACCGACGTCCGTCAATCGATGGGACCCGAACGATCAGGACTTCTCACTGGCAAGGAACACCAGGCCTCCTAAATCCAGTGAGCAATAATGAATTGATTATGTGGTTGTTTCGGGATTTGAAATTTAAATATTGAGCACAACCCACTTAATTTGGTGTGTCCAGTGTGTGCCGCGTGGTTACACATCCGCTTCACACGCGTGATCCGGGACTGTTTCCGGATCCGGTCAGGGATATGCACTACTGACGAGCTCAAACGAGGGCGAAACTCGAGTATAGTGCTTCCATATTGACGTGGATAGGCCTTAGGTTCATACCAGAATGTGATCGGCGTTGCCAGTAGTGGGTTGTGCTCAATATTTAAATTTCAAATCCCGAAACAACCACATTATCTCTATTTTATTTACCAGTATTTCACGCCAGTACCTTGGGAAGTATAACAATATCTTATATAAGATTATCTCTATTTTATGTGTCGTGTTGTTTTTGTTTACGTTGTCTGGCTTTGAACCCAAGCGTAGTCCATGCATATACTGCTACTTCTAGTGCACTGGATTGATTTCTGCATGTGGATTACCTTTCCTTATTGCACACTCTGACTTCTGAGGTACTTGTAGTTTATATTCCCAAGTCAAGGACGAGTAGTTAGTATTTTACCCCAACTGACCGGTGTATTGGTTGAACCCGCTACCTTGGCATCAGCACACCGGAAGTTTAAGAGGGAGCGCTGTTATCCATTCTGCCATGCTGACCTTATTTATATGTGGGGGTATTGTAACATTTGTTCTGTGTTGTTGAACAACATGTTGTATTTATTTTTAAAATGTAGATTGTAAGCTAATTGCTAATTTGCTTCTGTAATAAATGTGGTGCAAATTTAAATAACAAAATGTCTTTTATATAAGATAAATGTGTTTTGTTTTCAGATTTTTATATTGTTTGAGCAGAAGAGAATCATGGAAAATTAGCAGACAAATGAGGAATTAGCGGAGATGTGGTTTTATAGAAGAATGATAACACTGTGAGTGGATAGAAAGAGTAATCAAGATATCCTGAAGGAAGTTAACTCACAAAGAGATTGAGAAGGACAGATGGTTGAAGAAAACAGTCCACATTCTTTCACATGTCATGAGAGGTGGGGAAGCTGGAGTATATCGTCACAATGGGAAGGCTGGAGGGGAAGAGAGGCAGGGGGAGGTCAAGAGAGCATTGCTGGACAGTTTGACATGGCATAGGGGAACATCTGTATCAGAAATGGTTGACAGCATAAGAGTCAGAAATCTGTGGACAGACATGATCAACAACGCCACATGGTCAGGGACTATAAGATGTATATTGTTTAGCTCACAATATTGTGCAATAATGTCTCATGTTTCTGTTAAATTATTTTTTCATATACGAGGGCGAGTCAATAAGTAAGTCACACAGTTCAGTGGAATGGCAGGTAAATGTAGTTGGTGTTTTCTACAGGTGTCATTAGGTGACAGCAACATCAAACTTTATATTCCCGTTCGTCAGATGGCGCTACGTGTCTCATGCGCAAGCGCAGCGCATAAAGAAAATGGTGTCCGTACTTACGGAGTGTACAACCAAAGAGCAACGTGCTGTTGTGTTTTTTTTTGTGAGCAAAAGGACTGCCTGCAAATGACATTCATAAGGAAATGCTTCCTGTTTATGCTGACAAATGTTTGTCCCGTAAAGTGGTGCATAGCTGGGTAAAAAATTTTTCTCAAGGACGCTCTAAAATTGTTATGAAATCCGATCTGGTCGTCCTGCTGAGATTGCAACAGAAGCATCCGTGCAGCAGGTGAAGGAGATGATTAGAGGAACAGGTGAGTAACAATAGACTCTGTAGCATCTGCAATAGGGTGCTCACATGGTTCAGCATACAACATAATAATGCATGATCGATGTAAATTTCCAGGAGTGCTGACTAGAGGAGTGTTGATTCTTCATGACAATGCCAGACCACAATCGGCTCGATTAACTCAGGAGAAAATTAACCAACTAAGGTGGGAAGTTCTGGAACATCCACCTTACAGTCCTGACTTAACCCCTAGCAATTTCCATCTTTTTGGTCCACTAAAAATCCACCTTGGCGGGAGACATTTCGTGAATTATGCCGAAGTTGAATGTGAAGTGAAAACGTGGTTTAGAAAACAGAGCACACAGTTCTATGCAGCCAGTTTGGAAGGACTGATAAAACGCTGAGATATGTGCATCAATGTTGGTGGAAATTATGTTGAGAAATAAAGGAATAATGTATGTATAAAAATAAACTTGTTTCAAGTTAACATATTTAGTTATTTTTCTACAGCCATTTGTGACTTACTTATTGACTTCCCCTCGTAGTTTGGTTACGTTTGGTGATATTTCAACCTTCAAGAATGCGAAAAGTATATTAAAATGGCCTACAGAAAGAAACAAAGAGATAGATTGTTAAAAAAACAACAGAAAACAGTGAAATATGTTAATAAATAAGAGAGAATGTGCAGTTTCTAAGATATCATCATCATCATGTGCCATGCTCCCATGTTTCATCATCTAACACGACCACCAGAGTCGTGGAGTTCTTGTCTCAACCATGCCACGTTATATACGGATTATAGGCAGGTTAAAAATATATTAGAGCAGAGATAGAGAATGTCAGGAAGCAAATAGTGGAGAACTGAAATACATTAAAGATACATAAACACTCAGTGTACACAAAATACTGGACTCATCTGTAGATATGGAAAGTAAGATAACTGCACAAAAGAACATTTTAGTCAAATAGGACAACTGCACAAATGAACATGTTAGTCAAATAGGACAACTGCACAAATGAACATGTTGGTCAAATAGGACAACTGCACAAATGAACATGTTAGTCAAATAGGACAACTGCACAAATGAACATGTTAGTCAAATAGGACAACTGCACAAATGAACATGTTAGTCAAATAGGACAACTGCACAAAAGAACATTTTAGTCAAATAGGACAACTGCACAAATGAACATGTTAGTCAAATAGGACAACTGCACAAATGAACATGCAAGTCAAATAGGACAACTGCACAAATGAACATGCAAGTCAAATAGGACAACTGCACAAATGAACATGTTAGTCAAATAGGACAACTGCACAAATGAACATGTTAGTCAAATAGGACAACTGCATAAATGAACATGTTAGTCAAATAGGACAACTGCATAAATGAACATTTTAGTCAAATAGGACAACTGCACAAATGAACATGTTAGTCAAATAGGACAACTGCACAAATGAACATGTTAGTCAAATAGGACAACTGCATAAATGAACATGCAAGTCAAATAGGACAACTACACAAATGAACATGCAAGTCAAATAGGACAACTGCACAAATGAACATGCAAGTCAAATAGGACAACTGCACAAATGAACATGTTAGTCAAATAGGACAACTGCACAAATGAACATGTTAGTCAAATAGGACAACTGCACAAATGAACATGCAAGTCAAATAGGACAACTGCACAAATGAACATGTTAGTCAAATAGGACAACTGCATAAATGAACATTTTAGTCAAATAGGACAACTGCACAAATGAACATGCAAGTCAAATAGGACAACTGCACAAATGAACATGCAAGTCAAATAGGACAACTGCACAAATGAACATGTTAGTCAAATAGGACAACTGCACAAATGAACATGTTAGTCAAATAGGACAACTGCACAAATGAACATGCAAGTCAAATAGGACAACTGCACAAATGAACATGCAAGTCAAATAGGACAACTGCACAAATGAACATGTTAGTCAAATAGGACAACTGCACAAATGAACATGTTAGTCAAATAGGACAACTGCACAAATGAACATGCAAGTCAAATAGGACAACTGCACAAATGAACATGTTAGTCAAATAGGACAACTGCACAAATGAACATGTTAGTCAAATAGGACAACTGCACAAATGAACATGCAAGTCAAATAGGACAACTGCACAAATGAACATGTTAGTCAAATAGGACAACTGCACAAATGAACATATTAGTCAAATAGGACAACTGCACAAATGAACATATTAGTCAAATAGGACAACTGCACAAAAGAACATGCAAGTCAAATAGGACAACTACACAAATGAACATGCAAGTCAAATAGGACAACTGCACAAATGAACATGCAAGTCAAATAGGACAACTGCACAAATGAACATGTTAGTCAAATAGGACAACTGCACAAATGAACATGTTAGTCAAATAGGACAACTGCATAAATGAACATGTTAGTCAAATAGGACAACTGCATAAATGAACATTTTAGTCAAATAGGACAACTGCACAAATGAACATGTTAGTCAAATAGGACAACTGCACAAATGAACATGTTAGTCAAATAGGACAACTGCATAAATGAACATTTTAGTCAAATAGGACAACTGCACAAATGAACATGCAAGTCAAATAGGACAACTGCACAAATGAACATGTTAGTCAAATAGGACAACTGCACAAATGAACATGTTAGTCAAATAGGACAACTGCACAAATGAACATGCAAGTCAAATAGGACAACTGCACAAATGAACATGCAAGTCAAATAGGACAACTGCACAAATGAACATGTTAGTCAAATAGGACAACTGCATAAATGAACATGCAAGTCAAATAGGACAACTGCACAAATGAACATGCAAGTCAAATAGGACAACTGCACAAATGAACATGCAAGTCAAATAGGACAACTGCACAAATGAACATGTTAGTCAAATAGGACAACTGCACAAATGAACATGTTAGTCAAATAGGACAACTGCACAAATGAACATGCAAGTCAAATAGGACAACTGCACAAATGAACATGTTAGTCAAATAGGACAACTGCACAAATGAACATTTTAGTCAAATAGGACAACTGCACAAATGAACATGTTAGTCAAATAGGACAACTGCATAAATGAACATTTTAGTCAAATAGGACAACTGCACAAATGAACATGCAAGTCAAATAGGACAACTGCACAAATGAACATGCAAGTCAAATAGGACAACTGCACAAATGAACATGTTAGTCAAATAGGACAACTGCACAAATGAACATGCAAGTCAAATAGGACAACTGCACAAATGAACATGCAAGTCAAATAGGACAACTGCACAAATGAACATGTTAGTCAAATAGGACAACTGCATAAATGAACATTTTAGTCAAATAGGACAACTGCACAAATGAACATGCAAGTCAAATAGGACAACTGCACAAATGAACATGCAAGTCAAATAGGACAACTGCACAAATGAACATGTTAGTCAAATAGGACAACTGCACAAATGAACATGTTAGTCAAATAGGACAACTGCACAAATGAACATGCAAGTCAAATAGGACAACTGCACAAATGAACATGCAAGTCAAATAGGACAACTGCACAAATGAACATGTTAGTCAAATAGGACAACTGCACAAATGAACATGTTAGTCAAATAGGACAACTGCACAAATGAACATGCAAGTCAAATAGGACAACTGCACAAATGAACATGTTAGTCAAATAGGACAACTGCACAAATGAACATGTTAGTCAAATAGGACAACTGCACAAATGAACATGCAAGTCAAATAGGACAACTGCACAAATGAACATGTTAGTCAAATAGGACAACTGCACAAATGAACATGTTAGTCAAATAGGACAACTGCACAAATGAACATGTTAGTCAAATAGGACAACTGCACAAAAGAACATTTTAGTCAAATAGGACAACTGCACAAATGAACATGCAAGTCAAATAGGACAACTGCACAAATGAACATGCAAGTCAAATAGGACAACTGCACAAATGAACATGTTAGTCAAATAGGACAACTGCACAAATGAACATGTTAGTCAAATAGGACAACTGCATAAATGAACATGTTAGTCAAATAGGACAACTGCATAAATGAACATTTTAGTCAAATAGGACAACTGCACAAATGAACATGTTAGTCAAATAGGACAACTGCACAAATGAACATGCAAGTCAAATAGGACAACTGCACAAATGAACATGCAAGTCAAATAGGACAACTGCACAAATGAACATGTTAGTCAAATAGGACAACTGCACAAATGAACATGTTAGTCAAATAGGACAACTGCACAAATGAACATGCAAGTCAAATAGGACAACTGCACAAATGAACATGCAAGTCAAATAGGACAACTGCACAAATGAACATGTTAGTCAAATAGGACAACTGCATAAATGAACATTTTAGTCAAATAGGACAACTGCACAAATGAACATGCAAGTCAAATAGGACAACTGCACAAATGAACATGCAAGTCAAATAGGACAACTGCACAAATGAACATGTTAGTCAAATAGGACAACTGCACAAATGAACATGTTATTCAAATAGGACAACTGCACAAATGAACATGCAAGTCAAATAGGACAACTGCACAAATGAACATGTTAGTCAAATAGGACAACTGCACAAATGAACATTTTAGTCAAATAGGACAACTGCACAAATGAACATGTTAGTCAAATAGGACAACTGCACAAATGAACATGTTAGTCAAATAGGACAACTGCACAAATGAACATGCAAGTCAAATAGGACAACTGCACAAATGAACATGTTAGTCAAATAGGACAACTGCATAAATGAAATGAACATTTTAGTCAAATAGGACAACTGCACAAATGAACATGTTAGTCAAATAGGACAACTGCACAAATGAACATGTTAGTCAAATAGGACAACTGCACAAATGAACATGCAAGTCAAATATATCTGTTAGCTTCCAATCTGTTAGAACCAATCAACATAAACTATGGACTACAGTGTGAACTAAAAGAGACAGGTAAATTAAATACAAGAAATAAGATTGCAGTTATATATTTCAAGCGAACAAAAGAAGAACCCATCAACGAGGCTGTGTGTGATTGTATATATTACATTTAGTCAGAACATACTAAAGACATCTGACAGCATATGAGTGTTTTACAGACTCTGTATTTGTGGCCCCAATGAAAGTAATCTGTGTCTGATTTTGTTGTTATCATCCCCAATTGGGCCTATGCTGTGACCTTCTGTGAGTGACAGAGGTAAGGCTGTTGGAATTTGCAAGCCAACATAACTAGCATAATACTCTTTAGTATCTGTTAAATGAGATGAAGCACTTTTATGTGCTTGTTCAGTGTGCAATGACATTGATTCTGTAAAACATGATTGTTTCCATTCTGTAAAATATGATTGTTTCCAAATATAATGTGTATAGTTTTCAATATTTGTGTTGTGTGCATGTTGTTGACGTCTCCAATAAATATGAGGCTAAGTCAGTCACAAAATTATTGATATGTCAGTTATCAAATGGTTGTTGGTAATTTATACAGGTGTCATTATGTGGTATACCCATCTAGCTTATGTGGCATATCCACACAGCTTGATATCTGTTTGTGGCCAAGATAATTTCTGCAAGCATGTGCACACGTGCATACAAAGTTTCATATGATGTGGTGTTGAAAATGTCAGCCATACTGAAAGATTACATCGATGAAGAACAGAATGCTATTGTTAAGTTGATTGAAGGCCAAATGACTCACTGCCAAGGATTTTAATAAAGAAATGCACCTATTGGTGGTAGTTTGCCTATGGACAAGGGGAGGTGGTCGTGCGCTTGTGGGACCAGGTGGAGAAGGCGGAGGAACAGATTGAGAACCCATACGTGGAAAGAATGAGATTGCGGGGGATCGGCAGGGGTTCTGGAAGAATCTCAAAACTGAGAGGGAAGACCAGGAGAACTTTTAATCAGATAGCTGTGGAAACAATTAGTAGCATGACTCTTCGCTGGCTGTTGAATGAGGGGACGGAGCACGTATGAGAACGTCCTGAGTGCAGTGATGTCGGTTCTTAACTCAACTCAACTTAATAAAGAAATGTTGCCTGTCTGGGTGAATAAATTCTCAAGGATTTCCACAAATTGTTGATGAAGACTGGTCCGGTCACCCTGTACAAATGATGACAGAATCAATTGTGTGGCTAACAGAGGCAATGAATCGACTGACAAGTGGGTAACGATGGACAATATTGCAACTGTATTAAGATGTTCTCATGGTTTAGCCTGTAGCATATTGCATGTGATGTATGTTTGCAAAGTGTGCTCACATTGAGTGCCCAGACAATTGACCGAAGAACACGAAATGAACCAAATAAGTCTCTGACTGGGACATCACACCCAGAATGCAGATGAAGGAGAAGACATGCTCAACAGGATTGTTACAGGCTCATCATCATGAACCAGAAATAAATCATGCTTTGATGCAGTGGAATTATCCTTCTTTACCTTCAGCCAAGAAATTCCAGGTTATGCCTATAGTGTTGGGATTTCAAGGGAGTGCTTTGACCCTATTTCTGGAAGCAAGGTGGCAATGCGAATGCTGCATCGTACTATGAAGTTATGATGATGCCCTCATGATGCAGTCATAAAAAAACGCCCAGGTCTACACATTACAACAGCGACAGACCCTGAACGGCTAATTTCATCTTAAACATCGGGTTACCGTCCCAACCCAGCCCAGAACAATTTCCACGTTTTTGGTCCACTAAAAAAATCACCTTGGTGACAAACGATTTACTGATGAGGAAAATGTTGAGCATGATATGTGAACATACTAAGGCAGTAGCTCAAAGATTTCTATGGTGCAGGTATTGGTGAACTGATTAAATGATGGTATGGATGCATCCATGTGCGTGGAGATTAAATTGAGAAATAAGAAGAAATGTAAGTACAGTACTAAATGGTTTTCAGATTCTTATCTCACAACAAGCAAAAGAAAGAAGTAGAGACAAAAGAAAGAAGTAGAGATTAGAGGACATGCTTCTTTCCCATTACTGTAAGTCATTTGACCTTTAAAAAACCCAGCAACAGCGAGATGTTCTTAAGCGATGTAATCTTTGAGTAGATCAACATTTTCCAAGAAATATAAGTACAGTATTAAATGGTTTCAAATTCTTATCTCATAGTTTTATTTGGCATACTATTTTGTGACTTGCTGATTTACCCTCCTAGAAAACCAGGAGATTGCTGCTTTGATATATTTTTTTAATGGATATTTCCATTGCTAACTTTATAGAGGTCAGTTTCTGTGACTTTTATGCACAACTGTGTTTACTAACATAATCATCAAGTGGCCTCTCTGCATTCAGAATATTGATTCTGTTTAAGTCTTCAACACACCCTGTCCTATATCATTATGGTGGACACCTTTATGCCTTTTCTAGTCAGTGTCTTCATGTTGTCTTTCTCCTACACACTTACCCTCAGCACATCCTTTAAGTAGGAGAGGTGACTTTTGATATGGCCAAAGTACCTTAATTGTCTGATCGTCATATTATTCTGTTTTCTTCTACCTTAACCAAGTAGTCAGTATCACTTCTTTCTTTGCTTTATTCTCATATTTCTGAAGTTTAGTGAAAGTACCCAAGAATGTCTGGCTTCTTTTATTTATGTATACTTCAAGCACTTACAACATTAAGATATCCATTTTGTTTATTTATTCCATGTATGGCCAGTTTTGGGGCAATTTTTTTCCAATATGGAGATATTTGTAGTTTTTTGGGGTTCATTTTGGAAAAACAAAACAGTTTTATGGTGGCTTTTAACATTTTTCCAGATTATAATACTGTTATCGGTGCTGTTTCCATTTAATTTAGGACTCCATTCCATTTATGTTGGTTCTGTGGTGTTATAATATGTATCTGTATTTGTGTGAACATGCTTGATGACTAAATAAACATCTGTAGGACAGGGTGCAGTCATTTATTGAATTCTTAGGAAGGTTTATTTTAAATTACATGTTTTAATAGGAGCTGAGTTGATTCAAGTCAAGGGCTGATATCACAGCACTAGGGATATTCTCACACATGCTCCACCCTCATCGTCAACAGCCAGCGATGAGTTCCAATACTAATTGTACCAGTAGCAGTCAGTAGATTTACAATGTTGGTATCATTGTCCTGTATACCCGGTAAGATTAACCCGGCCAACAAATGCCCGCAGAAGTCAGATTTGTTGGCTGAAAGGTGCAAATATCGCAGCTCTGCTGTAAACAGACACAATGCCATTATGTCTAAAACAACATTCTGGACGAACGCAGAAGAAGAAAAACTGTCCTGTATATTTTACAGAATATTCAGAAAACTATGTTTGTCTTTTTTTTTGTGTGTTCGCATATCCTTTACAGGACATCGCTGTCAACATCAGCATCTTTCAGCTGATTGTTGATTTCTTGGCAAGATTACGCTCACTAGCTTGCCATTGCTTTCTGAGCGCCTGCTCACATACCGATTCTTGCGCAATGTCACGTTACTTACGAGAGTATACATTATGGAGAAAATCGTGTGACCGGGGAGACCGCCATGTTTCTGTTTAGTTTAGGGAAATACTATGGAATATGTCCATCTAGCCTCTCCTGAAAACTCTGGTCACTCAAAACAATCTATTTCCCTAGTGAATTTACACAAAGATGCCATAAAGAAAATATTGCAGGATTTCTAGCCTGTCATATTTTTGCCGTTTCTCGTCAGGTGCATACTGCAGAATTATATATATCATACGAAATAAACATAAGGTACTCCACATTCGAGCTATATCATTGACTATGTATGTAGTTATTTCAGTCAAAGTATTGTTCAATCATTCACTACATGTGATATACACCTCTGCTGTATGCACCTGACGAGATGCCAGACTAGTTAGTTAGTCGCAGTTCCAACTTCACAGCAACGGGTTGTCCCCATTATGCTCCGTTCCTGTGCCAGTGAATATCACACAAAACGCTCCCCACTGCCCAAGGTGAAAAGTGGAAAAGACAGGAGTCTCTGCAAACAACAGTCCGCACATATACACTGTGCATAATGCCGCCGCCACAATGTCAACACACCAGTCCCCCACGAAACCCTCATCTCTGATGGAATCAGCAGTCATTTTCCTATCTGTATGTTTCCTAGATGTTCACCCACACAGTCCACGAAAATACAGTTCATTGTCGATGGTAGTGGCAGTCAACCAGAAGCCCAGCAGCCACGCATTTCTGCATAAGGCAAAAACCGGTCAACTCTGGGACATAGCCATCTGCCATCGCTCCGAACATGCAGTCACGTTCCAAAACACCTCGGGCAGATTCAAAAGCATTTCACACGAAACACAGCTCACAGTGTCACGCCACGCACTCACTCAGTAGCAGGGTGACGGAACTATCAATCCCAGACTAGAAATTGTGTAGTATATTGTTTATGGTGTCTGTGTTTACACTCTGGTTACTCTCTGCTGCACCAGGCCATCACGGCTGACCTGTTCTTTCACGCCATTCCAAAGGGCCCTGGCCACATCTGCCTGATCATGCACCAGTGGACACTGTTATAGTGCAGAGGTTAGCACGCTGGCCTGCAGATCCAGTGGTCATGTGATCAGATTCCCTTTCAGACGAGGATTTGTTTCCATTGACCTAGACTCCCAGGTCAACTCGGGGTATAATGGGGAGTAAAGGCAACCGGCAACAGTTAGTAGTTGAGGGGAGTACAGAAGATTGATGACAGCAGGTTAAAAATCATTTGGAACAACTCATGTACAGAAATCCTTGGAAAAAAACAAACGAATGCAAACAAAAGGCATGGGTAATGTCGAGAAAAAAGTTAGTTGCATATCTTTACAGGATGTTGCAGTCAACACCAGCATTTTTTGCTGTTGTGATCTCTTGGCAAGTTTACGTTCAGTAGTTTGCCATTGCATTTTGAACAACCGACACCCATACCATTTCGTTAAAAAAACGGTCTGCTGCCAAATCGAGCACAGCTATGTTTTGAACACGGGTATGCAGGATCACGAACTGAACTTGTAGCCCCTTCGCCATGGAGCCGGCATGTTGAAAAAGGTAAAAGCAAAAAGCAGATTTAAATCATCATCATCATGTGCCATGCCGATAAGCGTAGGCGGCCATGTTTCGCCATCTCACTCGATCACTAGAGTTGTGGATCAGCTCTGTGTTCTTGTCTCAACCATGCCTCGTGGCGAAGCCATCAAGGTATTTACTTTGCTACCTTCCCCTTGTTCTCTTCCTCTCAATCTTGCCAGTTGTCACCAAGTTCTCCAGTTTATCTCTTCTCATAACGTGTCCACACAAAAAAATAATTCTGTCTAATTTCTCTACGGTTTTGTTTCTTGTCCATCACATCCACATGCTGCAAAAAAAAGATGTGGGATCTTGAAAATATTACTGCCATTTGTTTGCTGGGGTTGTCTTAATACTGTTTAATCTCTGAACTGCTATGGCCAGCCTACACCAAACTTTTAAAAATATAGTCCCTATTATCCCTTTTATGAATGAGAAATCATCATGAGCCATGCCGATAAGTGTGGGGGGTCATATTTTGCCATCTCACATTATCAACAGTCGTGGATCAACTCTGTTTTCTTCTTGATTATACCATATGACCAAGCCATCCAGATATTTACTTCTCAGCTTTCCCATTGTTCTTTTCCCCCAAAATCTTGCCAGTTGTCACCAAGTTCTCCAGTTTATCTCTTCTCATAACATGCCCAAAAAAATCTTCACTGTCGTCTAATTTCTCTAATCATTTTACGGTTTTGTTTGTTTCTTGTAGGGCGTGGTCATTAGATTTTCTGTCTGTCCATGGTATTCTTGGCATTTTCCTCAGAAACCACATTTCCACTGCCATTAGATGTTTTTCATGTTTCGTCAATTCATAGAGAATGGGAAGTAAGTCTTAGAGAAACTGAAAATGACAAAGATGTTGGGAGGTAGCAAAACAAAAAAGGCAAATATTTTGGCCACATTGAAAGACATATGCCAATACAAGCTAAGGAGCAAGAAAACAGTTAAATTAAGATGAGCGTGAGGTCAACAATACAAGTGGAAAACTGAAATCAAATTATGGGAAAACAGAGGTGCTGTCAAAATGAAGATGCATTGCAGCCGGTTTCCATTGTGGAGATGGCACTTGATTGTTATACTATTGCTTGGTTTTGTACATCCAGCTTCAGTGGAAGTAGCAATGTAGCATTTCTATCTGAATGAGGTGGACACTCAAAGATGAGAAGATCACCAGTTATGTCCAGCATATTTGCAGACTAACAGTTCCATGAAGAATATCTGCATGGAGTATGTATAGTTTCAAAACTACAAGCAAACACAAACTTATCTTGTACATTTTCTACCACCATTATGATGGACAAGTTTATTGTTCCCCCAAAACAAAATACAATTTCACAATTAAAATACAAAGCAAGACTTGGTTAATAATTGAACAATTACAATGGCAATACAGCCTTCGTTCCTCTTCATCTCCAGTAACTTAGATTGTCGCTGGACAATCCAAAAAAAACACCCGTGCTGAGATTGTGGTGTGTTGTGTGTAATTAAAATACCTGGTAGAAGCCAAAGCTCTCCAAACAACAGAATCTGCACACACTGTAAATATTGTGGGTGGAGTTTAACCCTACCAGACCTGAGGCCTTAACCCTAACTGTCCCCTATACCTGGGCTCCTGAGCATTAAAGAGAAAAAACCAACATGATATAGAAAAATATTAGTTACATGCAAACAAGTGGTTAGAATAAGATGGAACTTGGAGACACTGTAGAAAATAGGTCTACCTTTCATCTAGCGCTGATATTCCACCTGTGTATGCCAATCAACCCAACAGGATGCGCCTTGTTTCACACAGAGGTACTTCTTGCAAAGTGAGCACCAGATGTTGCTCTTCACCTTCTTGCGTGGATTGTCTTTGTAAGACACTTCGGGATATTGCTTGTTGTGCCTGGAGTGCTTTTCCATGCACACAACACAGATATGATTAGACGATGTCCCAGGGGGAATCTCTGGAAAATTATTGCCAGGGGTCATCCGTTGAGGGCAGGTTTCCTTTTGTGGGTGGAGGTGGGCTGATGTCCTGTATCTACCAATAAGTTGCAGGCAGAGTTTCTGAATATATCTGGTGAAATAATCTGGCTTTTTTGAAGCAGCTTGCTGCTTTGAAGCATACAAGATATAAGAATTATAAATGGCCCACATAAAAAATTGTATAAAAAGCCGCAGGGGCCAGCGGTAATGACGGCGAGAGCGGTGAAGGCGCACGCCCACCTTCTCTTACTACCGATCTAGCTCTAGACCTATAAGGTTCAAGATTCTCTTTATCACACGAGCTCTCATTGTCTGTGTCACTTGAACTGGAAACGTATTCTTGATGAAATTCTGACTCTTCAGAGTCTGAATCAACCAAAGTATTGATCACCTGTTGGACTGTGAAACGCCTAGACCTACTCTGCTTTGTTGTTGAAGTGCTTGGTTCATCAGCCGCTCATTTCATTGTACATTTTCAGAATTTTTTCATGTTAAACCACACAAAGTCAATTCAAACCCATGGGGGCAGACATTTGCAATGGCTAACCATGAGGTTTGACCACGACTGGTTGGTTATTTTTAGCTTGCGACACATTTTTTTCACGTACTAGGCAAAATACCGAAAATTAGGTTCAGCGGTCTAGCGGCAGTATAGGAAATTCCCGAAGAATAGGTACAGCGGTCTGGTAGGGTTAAGGAACTAATACTTAAGCATGGCAATGACCATAAATTCAGGATTTCCCATCATGGCCATAAAGTCATGATTTTTTTTATGTGGCCATAAAGTCAAGAATTCCAATTGCTAGGGGATGTTTAACATGTACTAGGTGCAATGTTGCACATGTCCTTTACAGGACTTTGCAATCAACCCCTACTCCAGGTTGAAATTCTAGTCAATTTTATGTTCCGTAGTTTGCAGTTTTCTGAACGAGAAGTCAGCGTGTGAACCCCGTGTCCCGCCACCAGGGCTCTGGTAGTGCATGCACCAGCGTACGAGTAAACTCAACTACAGGACCCTCTCACACGCCTACAGATGTATTCGGTATATGGTGCTGGCCCCACTATTTGTACAGACCAGTCCGTCCTCCATGGGTCATGTGGTCAATGTCCGGCCAGCTGGTTTTACTTCCCAGGTCATCTCATCATGTTCCTCTTATACCTTGCAGTGTCGAGGTGAAGTATAAACAGCGGGAGAATGCCCGCTTATGGGCTTCATGTATCAATATTCCCATGGACTCTATTCCCTCCGTCCGTCGTTTACATGGTCGGCCTCTTCCTCTGCTTCCATCTGATCTGTACATCATTGCTTGTTGTGGTATACTTTTAGTTGGTAACCTAGTTGCATGGCCAAACCATTTGACTTGCTGCCTTCTAATCAGCCTAATTTTACTTCTTAGTTTTTCTACGAGCAATATAAAAATCTTCTCCTACTTCTTTCGTTCGCTTGAAATTTGTCTATAACTGCAATGTTGCCTCGTATGAATTTAACTGTCTTTTTTTTTAGTTCACTCAGCGGTCCATAGAGTTTATCTTGCACTGTCGTCTCTATATGAAAATCTACCCTGATGGGATTTGAACACAAGAGCACCGGACCAGCAGGCAAACAGGCTAGTCAAGGAGCTACCATGGCTGCCACTAGAAGCACACGGGATATCTGACTCTCACCTACCCAGATGTGGAGGTGTCCTGAGCGCAGTAGCACGGGTTCTTCATGATAAAATCATCAATGATAATAAGTACCACTATAGGAGTGAAATATGGGCTTTCAAAAACATGTTACAAGAAATGTCTGGGTTAGGAGACAAATACAGGCCGCAGAGGTTGTAGGAGCAGAACGTACCAGAAATTGTGTTGATGAACAAATACAGAACACAGAGAGCATACAAGGGCACTCCAAAAAAAAATAATAAACTTGACACATCCACGGATGCTACCACACTGTGAATGCGATTTAGGCAAACTGGCCCCTAACTGTTCCATACTTGCTCCGTCATCCTCAGAAGATGTAGAAGAGGATGGATACTAATAGTTCATGGCCAGTGTTTATGCACACCTCTGCTTCAACCTCAAACCACAATCCTTCCTGCCAGTGCCAAGTTGGATTCTTGATTCCATCAGCGGTAGCCACACACAGTCACAGATTTGAGTTTCTCCCAGAAGCCGGTCAACTGGCCCTTTCATGTCTGTGTTACCCTGCATGGCCTGGACTGTAAGGCCACTTCAGTTCTTGCAGGTGTGATGACTGGGTGTCCCAGAAACATCCAGAATGAACCTTCCGGAATACTGACTGAAGGATAACCTTACTGAAAATAAAACTAGGACCCATTTTACTTGCCTTGAGGCGTATTATTGGCTCTGTGATGAAGGGGTTACATAATCCCATATACTATGGTCGAAACAGAGCTGCGGGCAATTTGGCAGCAGACCGCCTTGCGTTGGTTTTCATACAATAGTATGAGTGCTGGTTGTTTAGAAAGCAATGGCAAACTACTGAAAGTAAACTTGCCAAGAAATCACAAACAGCCAAATAATGCTGGGGTTGACTGCCACATCCAGTAAAGTTTATGCAACTGACTGTCACTGAGGTGTGCTGGGCATATGGTGTCGGCCCCATGTTTATCCACCAATCAGTGCTCCAGGGGTACATGCTTCATATCAAACGGGTCGCCTTTATTTCTCAAGACAGTTCCAGGTACCTATTTTAACTTCGGATGATCTAGGAGACCCGGTCAATAAATAAAATCTGCCTTGTTGTAAATTCAAACCCATGAACCCTGGCCAGTGGGCAAACGTGCCAACCACTGTGCTACCGTGATCCCACCTCATTGAATGGGAAGTCTCATAAAACCACCTGTGAGCTCTGATAGCCAGAAAGAAACTGCACATACAACAGATAAATAACTACACAGCAATGACTACACAGGAAATGCTACACTAATCAATACAGCTTCGCCGGGACTAAGCCACAGCTGTGGCCAGGATCTCGGACACACTGGGATCTGTTGACCTGACCGTCAGCTGCATGGTGACCCCAGATGTATCCAGGGCCAGCTTGGCTCTAACCAAGGCATCATGTCCGCCTCGGAACACCCCGGCCAGGTAGAGTGTGTGGGAGCTCTTGCCCTCGCCCACCTTGTCCGAGCGCTCGCAGGGCTGCAGGCCCATGTACTGGATAATGTTCTTGATGGCTTCTGCAGATACAGCAAAATATGAAGTTATACTATACACATTCACATAGATACAGCAAAATATGAAGTTATACTATACACATTCACATAGATACAGCAAAATATGAAGTTATACTATACACATTCACATAGATACAGCAAAATATGAAGTTATACTATACACATTCACATAGATACAGCAAAATACAGAGCTATACATGAAGTTACACTGGAAAAACCAGAGCTGTGGGAAACCTCAGCTTTAGTCAACACAATCACAGATACAGCAAACTATGAAGTTATAAGCAGGAAAAACCAGAACAGTTGAAAACATCAGTTTTAGAGTGCACAATCACACAGATGCAGCAAAATATGAATTATACATGAAGTTATATTATATGCAGGAAAAACCAGAACTGTGGGAAACATCAGCTTTAGACAACATAATCACACAGATACAGCAAAATAGTTATACATGAAGTTATACTATACACAGGAAAAACAAAGACAATGGGAAAACAGCTTTAGAGAACACATTCATAAATGATACAACAAAATGTGAAGTTACAGATGAAGGTATATTACATACAGGAACAACAAGGACAGTAGAAAACCTCAGCTTCAGACAACACAATCACACAAATAACAACAAAACATGAAGTTATACACGAAGCTATACTATACGTGTTGGCATAGTTGTTAGGGAGCTGCACAGATAATGCCCTAAGCGGGGTCGGACAACTGAGTTCAAAACAGATAATGCCCTGAGCGAGGTCTGACAACTGAGTTCTCATCTCATCTCATCATGTTCCTCTTGTACTTTGCGGTGTCGAGGTGAAGTATAAACTTCGTGAGAGTGCCCGATTATGGGCTTCATATATCGATATTCCCATGGAGTCTGCTATTCCCCCCGTCCAACGTTTACGTGGTCGGCCTCTTCCTCTGTTTCCATCTGGACTGTACATCATTGCTTGTTGTGGTATGCTGTTGACTGGTAGCCTACTTGCATGGCCAAACCATTTGACTTGCTGCTTTCTGATAAAATCTAGTGCTGCTTTAACCCCCACTTTAGTCCTGATTTCTTCATTTCTGATCTTATCTTAACAAATGAAGATCGTAAACTGATCAGAGACATTAGACGTAGACAGTCACAATTTTTTGGGCATGTTATGAGAAGAAATGATTTGGAGAACTTGGTGACAACTGGTAAGATCGAGGGGAACAGACCAAGGGGAAGACCTAGAAACAAGTATCTGGATGGCTTGGCCTTGTGGCATGGTCGAGACAGAAACACGGAACTGATCCACGACTCTGTTGATCGAGTGAGATGGCAGAACATGACCGCCCACGCTTACCGGCATGGCACATGATGGATGGATGGATCTTATCTCTTCTTGATACATTGAGTATTCTTCTCAGGAACCTCATTTCTGTTGTTGTGAATTTTCTTTTCTCTTTTTCTGTCATTGTCCAGGTTTGGCATTGGTAGCATAGAGTTGGTAGGAAGGTTGTGTTGTAAAGTACAACTGAGTTAATCACCCGCAAATGGCCTTCCTTGCCACCATTCCTTCCCAGCAAATTGACTGATTTTATAGATTGGCTTGCCCATACTGGTCAGATGAAAGAATCCTGTCACTGCTGGGATTGAACTGTGTTGTTGGACCACTATCCGGTCTGATCACTGTCCTGTCTGATCACTGTGTTTCTGATCACCATCCTGTCTAACCACCAACCTGTCTGACTACTGTCTTGTCTGAGCATTATGTTGTCTGACCACCGTCCTGTCTGATCACTGTCTGATCTGATCACTGTCCGGTCTGATCACTGTGTTTCTGATCACCATCCTGTCTAACCACCAACCTGTCTGACTACTGTCTTGTCTGAGCATTATGTTGTCTGACCACCGTCCTGTCTGATCACTGTCTGATCTGATCACTGTCCTGTCTGATCACTGTGTTTCTGATCACCATCCTGTCTAACCACCAACCTGTCTGACTACTGTCTTGTCTGAGCATTATGTTGTCTGACCACCGTCCTGTCTGATCACTGTCTGATCTGATCACTGTCCGGTCTGATCACTGTGTTTCTGATCACCATCCTGTCTAACCACCAACCTGTCTGACTACTGTCTTGTCTGAGCATTATGTTGTCTGACCACCGTCCTGTCTGATCACTGTCTGATCTGATCACTGTCCGGTCTGATCACTGTGTTTCTGATCACCATCCTGTCTAACCACCAACCTGTCTGACTACTGTCTTGTCTGAGCATTATGTTGTCTGACCACCGTCCTGTCTGATCACTGTCTGATCTGATCACTGTCCTGTCTGATCACTGTGTTTCTGATCACCATCCTGTCTAACCACCAACCTGTCTGACTACTGTCTTGTCTGAGCATTATGTTGTCTGACCACCGTCCTGTCTGATCACTGTCTGATCTGATCACTGTCCGGTCTGATCACTGTGTTTCTGATCACCATCCTGTCTAACCACCAACCTGTCTGACTACTGTCTTGTCTGAGCATTATGTTGTCTGACCACCGTCCTGTCTGATCACTGTCTGATCTGATCACTGTCCTGTCTGATCACTGTGTTTCTGACCACCATCCTGTCTAACCACCAACCTGTCTGACTACTGTCTTGTCTGACCATTATGTTGTCTGACCACCGTCCTGTCTGATCACTGTCTGATCTGATCACTGTCCGGTCTGATCACTGTGTTTCTGATCACCATCCTGTCTAACCACCATACTGTCTGACTACTGTCTTGCCTGAGCATTATGTAGTCTAACCCCTGTCTTGTTTGACCACAGTGTGTTGTCTAACCACCGTCTTGGCAAGCAAATGAACCACCCTGCCACTGCGACTCCCACTGTAACAAAACAAGCCTGAAACACTGGTTACCTTCTATGGTGCTCATGCTGGACAGGGCGTAGGTGTCCTCCAGCTCATTCTCGGGACCCACTTCCTCCCAGGAGGCAGCAAAATTAGGCTTCATCACCTTCTGTACGTGGTCGGCCACGTTCACTTCAACGTCTTCCAGCTGATAGAGAACAACAACACATGTGTAACATCACTGGACTCCTCATGCCCCAGTCAGTTGCTACATTAACCCACTCTATTATAGTTATTACTTAAACCTCTTGACAATTATTACTTTACTCCGACTACCACTTTAACTTCTATCTCAACTTTAACTCCTATTTCATACATTTTTTATATTTATTCATCCCACCGAAGATAGTTGTAACTTAAACTCCTCCCATCCCACACAGTTTTACCTTTAACTCCTCCCATCCTGACAGTTTTTTTACATTTCTCATCCCATCCTACACAGCTTTTATTTTAAATCCTCCCATCCTGAGAGTTTTTACTTTACTTCACCTATCTCAGAGTTTTCATTTACTTCTACCGCAGGCAATTTTTAACTTGTCCCCCATTCCCAGATTGTCTTTAACATTAACTCCTCATATCCTATACAGTCTTTAATTTTAACGTCTCCTATACCAGAAAGTTTTTAACTGAACTCCTGCTCAGACAGTGTTCAAGTTGAACTCATGAGGCAGACAGCTGCTATTTAACTAACAACTGCCTGAGACAAGACAGCGATACACAAGAAGTATGCCAGAATTAATTTCTAGATCTCAACTCTTAAATTCATTGATAACATTGTTATATAAGGTAAAGTGTGAAGATAACATTGTTGTATACGGTCAAGAGGAAAGATAACGTTGTTGTATAAGGTAAAGTGTGAAGATAACATTGTTGTATAAGATAAAGTGTGAAGATAACATTGTTGTATAAGGTAAAGTGTGAAGATAACATTGTTGTATAAGGTAAAGTGTGAAGATAACATTATTATATAAGGTCAAGAGGAAAGATAACGTTGTATAAGGTAAAGTGTGAAGATAACATTGTTGTATAAGGTAAAGTGTGAAGATAACATTGTTGTATAAGATAAAGTGTGAAGATAACATTGTTGTATAAAGTAAAGTGTGAAGTAACACTGTTGTATAAGGTAAAGAGGAAAGATAACATTGTTGAATAAGGTAAAGTTGAAAGATAACATAGAACGCTTCACCAACTGTACTTAAGAAATAGGCGACTGAAAATGTCAGCAACCATCTTAGCCTTTTGTGTTTGTGTTTAGGGCGACCTTATGGAAACAAGCATGAGGAAGATAACGGTTGAAATGGCTGAATTAACTCTTAAAAGTTGGTTGGCAAGCTTTTAGGGCTGGTATTTCAAAGCTTTTGTGTTGAGAGGCCATCACACATGGTTGGTTACTGACCAAACTGTGATTTTTAAACCAAACTGTGTGATTGCTAAACCAAACTGTGTGATTTCTTGTGAAACATCCCCTTTATAACCATGCTCAACACCACTATGTCTGGGGAAACATTAATGTAACTGCCTATGAAAATTCAGAGTGATACAAACCTGTACCAACTATCACATCTTTTATCTTTTATACGTTGTTACTTATGTAAATAGTCTTCTTTATAACAAGCACTTATTCATTGAACCAAGTGGGATTCAAAGCATCTAGGCCACCTGAAAGATGATGCATATTACCAACTAGCGAACGAAATAAGAAGACCTAGTCCACTGACGTGAACAAACAGTAGACTTCAGACTCCCTACAAGATATAACAAACTGAGATATCAATCACAGGTTAATCAACTAAAAAATAGGAGATACTGTCAAAACTGTCATTTACTGCCAATATAGTATCTTGCAGTGTATGGCGGGGGGGGGGGGTCTTGAGCCTGAGGAATTCAGGCCGCCTGGCTAGTGCAGTCGCCGCGAACTGTGCAGGTTAGAGTTTTCTGTTTGCCTCTGACCGAAAAAAAACTCCACACCTTACCGAGGATTCGAACCTGGGTCTCCCAAAGGAGAATCCAGCATTCTAGCCACTCGGTCAGCCGCTCCTCGATACAGGGAGATACTGATTGATGTATTTTGACGAAACATTATTTCCTTTTGCAAGATGGAAGACAGAATATATGGTAATTTCAAGAGACGGAATGGCTAGAAACTCTGGCCACATACAAATAGATAATATGACCATTAAAAGAACGGAAACATACAAATACCTGGGTACGATCTTCAACTGCTCCAACATCATAAGGGAAGAAATATAAACTAGAATCAACTCTGGAAATAAGATATACTATGCACTACAACATCTACTAAAATCAAAGGCGCTATCTCGTAACACCAAAATCACAATATACAAAACACTGATCAGACCAGTTGTGCTGTATGGCTCTGAAACCTGGAGTACAACGAAAGGAGACGAAGCCTTGTTACAAACCTTTGAGAACAAAATTATAAGACGCATCTTTGGACCCATTAGGGATACACAAAGTGGAGAGTGGAAAAGAAGAAGTAACAAAGACATTTATGATCTGTTTAAGTCTCCGCTAATCACTGGTATCATGAAGGCTAATAGACTACAATGGCTGGGGCATATAGAAAGAATGGAAGATAATAGGGAAACAAAACTCGCTTACACTCAGGAAATAAATGACCGTAGACCCCGAGGTAGACCAAGAAGGCGGTGGAGAGATAATACATGTACAGACCTGCAAGCACTTGGAATCAACGACTGGCAAGAGAAGGTCCACCAGAGAGACGAATGGAGACGGATTGTATTTGCAGCAAAGAACCTCAATGGCTCGGAACGCTGAAGAAGAAGAAGAAGAAGAAGAAGAAGAAGATGGAAAACATACTGACCAATAAAAAAAGGTGTCAAGTGCAACGAGAAAAAGAGTGTTGAAATGCTACAAAGAACCTGTACTTTTGTATGGATGTGAAATGCAGACAATGAGCAGACAAGCTGAAAAACAGCTGATGGCTGTGGAAATGTGGTTTCTGAGGAAAATGCAAAGAATACCATGGACAGACAGAAAAACCAATGAGCAAATCCAACAAGAAGCAGATGAAAATCATAAACTGATTAGAAAAATGAGACGCAGACAGAGCCTGAGCTGAATGTTAGAGACCAATGTTGTCCATGCAGCATGATTCCTGCCTAGTTTACTCTAAAGGAAAGGTAACACCAATACATCTGGAACAAGCTGCAGAAGCTGCTGTCCTATCTTTGGCATTCAGTTTTCACTACAATGTGATTGAATCAGCGACTAGCAAGAGAAGGTCAACCAAAGAGACGAATGGAGACGGCTTGTATCTGCAGCAAAGAACCTCAATGGCTCGGAACGCTGAAGAAGTGATTAAACATGCCAGAAATGGGAAAAAAAAGGGGGGGGGGGTGGAGAGAGAGACAGAGAGGGGGGAAAGAGAGAGTGGAGAGTGCCCACACCGCCAGTTTAAGTTTAAAATGTCATCAAAACGTCCTATCTCTGGCAGTTTTCACTACACTGATTGACCATGCTAGGTATGCCAATGTCACAGCCTCACAGTAGTCATATTATCTGGTAAACTAACATTAGTTAATATAGATTAGCCAAGGGCTACAACTCCCGCCCAAAGGGAAAGAAGTAAGACCCTCGAAGGCCAGAGTATTCCAGAACCTTCTCGAAGGACTGGTCAGTGAGTCCACTGTCCCGTGGACACTGATGTGGCCCGCCTATTGCGGGGTCCACGAGGAACTTGAACAGAGTTACCACCCGTGTCGGATTGCGACACGTGTGGATCGGCAGAGAGAGACGGGACATCGAAGAGGCAACAGGGCCTGCCTTAGAGGGACTCAATAGTTTAGACTTTATAGTTTAGACCCATGTGGGGTTTATAGACTTATGTTAGATAGTATGCTTAGAATGTTTGATGATATTACTGTGTGATGATGTTAAACCTCTGTGATATGCGATTCAGTGCGGCCTTGTTAAACCCACTGCGCCAACGCACTGTATATTGAAATACAATAAATGTTAGATATTATAGCTAACTGAGTTGTTGTTGCCTGTATGAGCCCGAGCTCAGATACCTAGACATACAACACGCTGACAGCCAACATCTACCAACGTAAAAGGCAGAAAAGCACTTACCACATACTCATCATTGTAACCTTCATCATCTGGTTCTCCAGTCTGTGGGTCGCAGTCTTTCACCACAAACTTCAGAGTACAAGCAAATGTGCCAGTCACTGCAAGACACACATAAAACAAGAACACGCTTGACAATGTGCACAAATCCAGCATAAGATTACAGGTCACGGGATGATATAGGAGATCAGCACGGCCGAATGGATAAGACCACTTGCTCTTATACTTCCGGTGTGCTGATGCCGAGGTAGCGGGTTCAACCACAACACCGGTCAGTTGGACTAATCTGTTGATTACTCGTCCTTGACTTTTTTTTTTATGTTGCATATTCCTTGCAGGACGTTGCAGGCAACACCAGCATTTTTCAGCTGTTGTTGATGTACTAGGCAAATTATACATTCAGTAGTTTGCCATTGCTTTCTGAACGACCGGCTTCCATACACAATGTGACACGGTCTGCTGCACAAATCGGTCGTGGCTGCGGTTTGAACGCCTGGTAAGCAGCTCACGAACCGCATTCGCAAGCCTTTGGCCACGGAGTCCTTGACTCAAGAACATAAATTACAAGTACCTCAGAAGTCAAAATGGGTTCGCCTGATAGCGAGGGACACTGGTAATACACATACACACACACATATAATAGCAGAGTGCTTCTCATTGGTGCATGTCATATATATATATATAACCTATAGAAATTCATCGGTGCATGTCATATATATATATATAACCTATAGAGATTCATCGGTGCATGTCATATATATATATATAACCTATAGAGATTCATCGGTGCATGTCATATATATATATATAACCTATAGAGATTCATCGGTGCATGAAGGTCCAGTATGGTGATTCATGCTTGTCAATCTAGCAAGTGTATGAGTGGACAAGAACATTTGGAATCTTCCAATGAAGAGGTATAGCAGGTGGTGCATGAGTAATTACTATTGCGACCAAGAGAATTGTTTTCTACAGGAATCCAAGCACTTTATCGGCACTGGACAACTTGCACTGAACGCAGTGGTGACTACATCGAGAAATGATAAATTTGTCCAATAGTTTTTCAGAATATTTTCACACACTAAAAATATTTAAGGTTTTCATGTGAAGCCACCTTGTGAGTGTGTGTGTACATGCACGCACACACACACATACATATATAAGAGTGCAAGATAAAGGAACATCACATGTGAGTGGACTCAATCAAGAGATAGATGGAAGATGTATGTGTAAGTGTATCCTGAAAACGCAGTTCACAAAGTGTTAAGAGGCTCACTAAAGCCATTATTCAATGTGGAAATGACGTGGATGTGGAAGTGACACCAGATGTGGAAATGACACCGGATGATGATGATGACCTACCCTGGGTAGGTTCACTGGGCAGCTTGACCAGCGTGTACGTGGTTCCTGGCTTGTTGTAGGACAGGCTGGCACAAGGCACGTACTTGGTCACCTCAAAGCCTTCTGCCGGCTCCATCTCCACAGTCACCTTCTCTAGCAGTTGATCATTCAGGGTATTGGTGCAGTCAAACTAGAAAAACAAGGACATTTGTAAGTTAGCAGCAATAAAAATTGCAAAATGAGCGTGCGAGAGAGGGCAGAGATAGGGAGAAAGGGGAGAGATAGAGAGAGTCACAGAGAGACAGAGAAAGAGTAAGAGAGAGAGAGAGAGAGAGTTCATACAGCAATACAAAAAAACACACACAAAAAGTAAAGAACCTTACGACACACCCTGAAGCATAATGGGTGTATGGTTTTAATCCCATATTTGTGTAGATGGACTGGATGTGATCAATACCAAGCTGGCTGCCTTGACGTCCCACAGTAACTCCTGGAACCTATTTTAGGCTGGGTCCACCTAGGTTGGTTGAATCCGTACCTTGATGAGGATGAACTAAGTCACATGACCACTAGGTTGGCAGGCTGGTAGGTTGCCACTGCACTACCGCGGGCTCCATTGAAGTCTAAATACAACCACACAGCTTCTGTAGGTATTCTATCTCCACATCATATTCTAAATAAAAGAACTGAAACAAAGATGCTTCAGAAATTCTGTGACAAAACAATTGTGTCTATGTCATAATAGTAAAGTGTAATAGCAATAGTGTCTGTGACACAATAGTGTCTATATCATTAACAGGATTTATGATATGTGTCTACCAGTGCATACTGGGGTGTGTGTGTCTCTCCGAGGTAAGACAGCCAAAGAACCTTTGTTGTTGGTGAGATTAGTGGTCAGTTCGAACACTAGCATGAAAGAATGAACCATCAGTCAATATACTCTGATGAAGGGTGAATAGTGGTGGATGAACATCAATACTGTGTCAGACAGACAAAGCTACAATGTGAGCTACCAGTTCTACAACCATTGCCTTACAATTCACATCTATCAGCCAGCACAACACCTGAGGAAGGGCTAGAAAATTGTGTTACAGTCTTGTCTGCAGAATGTACACAGATTGGAGATCATGCCTGCCTGCAGGAATTAATTCTGCAGACTGTACACACAAATGTTGTGGCTTCCTGCTTTTCTTTAATGTTGATGGAAAGACGAATGAAAACAGGTAGATATCTATCTCACCTGGAACACCAGGTAGTTGCTGAAAGTGTGCTTGATACACTGGACGTAGTACTCAGTCTCCGACTCGGTCACCTCGACAGGGTTGGAAGATTTGAACAGCGCTCCAAGGTTGGCCAGTTCCGGTACCTGTGATGACATGTAGATTAGGATCTGCACATGATGAACCATGAGAGAAAGTGGTGAGAGAGAGTGTATGAGAGAAAAGAGTGAGATAAGAGTGTGAAAGAGTGAGAGAGACAGTGAGAGAGTGAGAGAGACAGTGAGAGAGTGACAGAGAGAGACAGTAAGAGATTGTGTGAGAGAGAGTTCATACAGCAATAAGTAGGTGTTGGGGAGAGATAGAGAAAGAGTCCATGCAACAATAGTTGGGTGTGGGGTAGAGAGAGAGAGAGAGAGAGAGAGAGAGAGAGAGCATGTATGTGCATATATATGTGTGTATATTAACAGGGACTACAGCAGGATCAGAAAGATGAAACAGGATGTGCAACAACACACACGTCACAGATTCTGCAGATCCCAACACATCCACCCCAAACACTTTCCCTGAACCCTCCAAGTGCTGCAGTGCACGAGTCAGATTCCTGGCCAGTTGTCACGATCTTGACCATGCAGAAGAAACTAATACGAATGTGTTTACTGAGACCAGCTCTCTACACAAATGCCCCAAACATCTCAACAGCGTTATCTGAACCCTATAAAGTACTGCAGCAAACAACCCAGACTGCTGGATGGTTTCATGACTCCGACACATTTTTCTGTCTTTTAATACTTCTTGTGCACATTAGGCACCTCACCCCAAAAGCCACATGCATTTGGAAAGGACAGACTGGACAGACAGTTGCTAGAACTAATATAAACATGTTTACTGACACCAGCAAAGTTACTGGAGCCAAAACATTTAATACAGTCAAAATTTCAGATATGAAATAAAATTCAGACAAAATGAATCTTATAACTTACATGAACACATGATGAACGTGTCAGTGGGCAATTATTTTAATGCTTCATCTAATGCTCAATGTATCAAGAAGGGAGAAAATCAGGAGTGATGACATCAGGACTAAAGTGGGGGTAATAGCAGTGCTAGATTTCAATAGAAAACAGCAAATGAAATGGTTCGCCAAACTAGGCTAGTATCTGACAGTATACCACAACAAGCAATAATGTACAGACCAAATGGAACCAGAAGAATAGGCCAACCACATAAACGATGGATGGAGGGAATAACAGAGTCCATGGGAATCTCGATAGATAAAGCCCATAAACGGGCACTCTCCCGCTGTCTCACCGCAAGGTACAAGAGGAATGAAATTAGATGAGATGAATTATTTTAATAATGACCAACACTGAATTTTACATTAGCAAAGTCAAAGTATAGGTTTCTGACACGCTCTACGTGCATCGGCCATACGGTGCTGGCCCATAGTTTTATAGACCAATCAGCAATCAGTGGACGATGCGGTCAGTGTCACACCGGCAGCCTTGACTTCCTGGTACCTATTTTAGGCTCTGTTGACTTGGGAGCCCACATGTCAACATCTCCCATATTTCCCAACAGCATCTCTCTACATGTAACCGAGCAATATAAGCAGGTATTCAGAGATTAGCATGGCCAAATGGACAAGAGCACTCACACATAAACTTCCCATGTGCTGATGCTGAGGTTGCAGGTTCAATCCCTACACCGGTCAGTTGCACGAAAATGTTGACTTCTTATCCTTGACTTGGTGGCGTAAATTACAAGTACCTCAGAAGTCATTGTGGGTTCGCTTGATGGTAATAGGGAAAGTTAGCCCACATGCAAGTGAATAAAAGCAAAATAAAAACAGGTATTCAAGCAACTGACCTGACGCAACTGCTCCTGGTAGACATCCTGCCTTGTGGCTGCGACCTTGTCCTGGGTTGCCTTAGAACTAGGCAGCTCACCAGGCACATCACGAACTAAAAAGAAACAAGAAAAGAAAATGTTAGACTCAAAATTGGTGTTAATCATAACAGAAATCCTGCCTACATTCACAGAACTGAACTGTGTGATGACCAACATTCTATAGTAATTCATTAATCCAGCCTTCTTGTCAGGGTGTTAAGATTTGTAGTCTTATAAGTTTTTAAATAATTACATGCACACACTGTCTTGATTTGTTAAGGCCAGTGAGATGCCTCGAGGGAAAGACTTCTGCAGAGCTGCGATACGTGCGTCTTTCGGCCGACACATCCGCCTTTCGGCCGACACATCCGACTTCTGCAGGCATTTGTTGACCAGGTTAACCTTCCCCTTGTGCTGGCCTGCCTACTGTCTAACTTCACCAGCCTTTGTCTAAAGAGACAAACTTTATCAGGAAAAATAAACTATAAAAACTTAGTGACCACTAATAAAATTGATGGGAAAAGAACAAGGGGTAAGCAAAGATAAATACATAGATGGCTTGGCCACAGGGCATGATCAAAACAAGAAAACAAACCTGAGCTGAGAATCAGGTGCTCACATGAGACTGCGAATTATGTCCGTCCACACTCACTGTTCACTGGTGCTTCAAGCATCTTACTAGCTAATCACCACCCAGAATCCACTAACTACATACAGCTGAGAATATCATACCTCTTTGTTCTGTGATTGGCTGAGTGGCCAAGGGAACGGACTTCATGTCAAACGGAGTCTCAGAAGGCTCCAAGGTGTACTGGTGTAAGGCCCGTTCCAGCCCAACAACAGAGACTTGCAATCCTAAAATAGACACACATAAAAACACATGACTCTTTACTGCAATCATATTGAAGTGGAATAGATGGTTGGCTGGTGGGTTGGAAGACTGAGTTTTAACTATTAAGCCCGATGCATCGGCGTTGCGGTCGTCTAAGCCCTGAAAAGGACTTGTATCTGTTGTTTCTCTCCAAGTTGAGAAACCTGTGGGGTGTGCAAGATTGGCACTGAAACGTCACATCTGATATAACGTGGACATGATTCAGCACAGCGTTCTCAGACTAACTGGGACGAGTCTTTGTTGGTAATGTTTGATCCACAGGTTTTAGGTATCCAGTTTTACAGCAAGAGTTTTCAAATGGCACTTTCTGTATATTGTTAAACTGTACATGATAACTTATAAAAAATTATCCAGTAACAGTTTTAAAAACAAAAAACAAATTCATCAATCAGGTGTCGTCTCCACAGTGAAGGATGGCTGGAATAAATCTCCTTCTGTCTCCCGTCCTAGTTCTACATTCTGATAGACTGCTGTCTGTCTCCCGTCCTAGTTCTACACTTACAGTCTGCTGTTCATCAATTTCTTTATGTTATCTTCCCACTCATTTTACTGTATACCTCTTGCTCCATCTGAAATCAACCTAAGAATGTGAACATCTGTATTTTTTCAACTACCATCTGATCAGTTTTTGTTTGTTTGTTGGACAAATTATTCTCCTCGATATGTGAGCAAAATACACTGTCTTTTGCTTGTATCACTTAGACCAAAATATCATGATCAAAGGGGTAGATCTCTAATAAAACCAGTTCGGGATTAGTTTCTTACAGACTTGTATTCAACGAATTAAGGAAATGTGCCTGTAATTACAAAATAATACCCATAGGAACTTAAACATGCCAGAGTGGCACATGAGACACACATGACACACACACACAATGACTGTACAAACATTCTCACCAGTGAAGACTTACCATTGAGAATGTAGGCAGAGCTGAGAGCCTTCTGTTGTTGCTTAAGAACACTGACATAGAAAGTTGCCCTGTCTCTCACTTCATCATCAGAATCCAGCTGGCAGCTGACAGAGGTAGAAAACAAGAAGCTATATGCCATCATCTTATCTCTAAAGTTCACCATTCATCATCACTTCCATCTGGCTTCTTTAGAAACACAAGGGCATGGCTACGGTTTGTTTGTCTCTTATTAAGAAGACAGTGCCAAATCACTTGAGTTGCTGATGTTTCTGTAGCAATTATGTTTCAATTTCAAAATGACAATACAACACAAAAGTCTGCATCAGTTAACCGGGTGAAGTTGTCAAAGACAAAACTGTTTATATTGTGAACAGGACAAGTCTTATCTGCGGCAGGATATGACAATATAAAATTCAACAACCATTTCACTTCCCTTGGTCATAAAGGGGTTGATGATGTGTGTGTTACTGCCAGCAAGCCATGTTGCTTGGATAGTTCTATCAGACAGAAAAATGTAGAGCCACTTAATTACCACTATGGGATGTATCCATCAAGTTGAAATCAATAGTTTTGTGGATGCCACAGTTTAACAATGTTTATCTTGTTGACTTTACTTTTGGCCACCATCCATTCTTCTGATGTGTTCTCAAGATGACAGGTTCAAATCCAGGTATGATAATTATAGCTTTCACTTTTTATGTTGTCTAGTGTGTCCTGTAATCTATACTCTTTTCTTATACGTCTATGAGCACCAATCAATACTTGTAAATTTGTGTATGTCCTGCCTCAAAATATACACATGTGTATGCACATACACATTAACAAAATCTTTGACTTCACAGATCTTGAAAGAACAGATTCAGTGTGTGAAGGACAAATACTAATACAATACATAAAAAAATACATGCAGATATCTTAAATGTCACATTGTGTGCAATGCATTTATCTTGGATAGCATGGGAAAAACTTGCCTAATTTCGATCCCAATCTACCTGATCTTATTATGCATCCAAAATTGTTTCTGTGATTTCTAGAACTTCTTTATAAAATAACTTTGCGATCGTCACAATTCAAATACCCATATACATATATATATAACATGCAATGAAGAATCATGATGACTTATAGGGCAAACTGGCAATATGTCACTACCGAGAAAACTTGTTCTTGATGATTTCCAAATGTATTTGCTTGTTTCTTAACAGACATTTCAGTCACTGCGGTGCAGTGGCTGGTACACTATCCTGCTACTCCGATGACCCTGAGTTCAAACTATCCTCGAGGCCAAATTTTTTTCATGATCATGGGGTTTTAGGGCCAGCCCAGCCTCATAAAATTGGTTCAGTTTTCATTTCAGCATCAATACCATCACTGGTGTATTCTGGGATAGTTTTTTCCAGTCTGACGAATAAACGGCACCAACCCAAGCTGTCGCTGTGTAGTGTTACAGGCTACGTTTAAAAAAAAATTAACACGAGTGTTACTCAGGTTAAGTTAGTTGCATATCCTTTACAGGACGTCACAGTCAGCCCCAGCATTTTATGGCTGTTTGTGATTTCTTGGCAAGTTTATGTTCAGTAGTTTCTCAACGATCAGAACTCATATTTTGATTGAAAATCAATGCTAATCTTCCAAATCGCCCGCAGCTGTTTTTCAAACGCAGTATGCAGGATTACAAATTGCGCTCGTAAACCCTTCGCCACAGAGCGATTAATGATAATGGCGGACTGATTTAAAGAATCATCAACTATAATGACGGATTCATTTAAAGAATCAACAATGATAATGACGGATTCAGTTAAAGAATCAACAACGGTAATGATAGATTCAGTTAAGAACTGAACACAAATGTTACAATGTGTGAAGTAAACTGTCAGACCACTTGGCCTCCTGCTCCTCTCATAAAACTGCTGCCAGAGAATTCTCTGGGAGGGAGGGAGGGAGGGAGGGCAGCTGGCAGGACACTGCCCACATCAGGCTACCAAGTGTCATCAGGTCAAGAAAGCGTAGGCCTAGCAACTAATTTCAAAATGCCACTAAGACATGAATGAAGTCCTTGACCTTTCTTCTTCTGCCTTTCATCTGCCAATGAAGCATGGGCCCTCAACCAACTCATCTCAAGCCTGGTTCATGATTGGTTGGAGTTTGCAGTTAAAGGTTTCTATGGGATGAGGTATCCAGTCTCTTGCTCCAATCCTCTGGAGTCACCTCTTACCACATGCATGGTAGGTCACAGTGGTGCTATTCTCTGCTTCCCTTCTGGGCCCCAGGAACATGTGGGTGTCCTTTAACTTCGCTTGTACCTAACAGACATGGTCACAACACAATGGATGTCGGTGGTCAGGCTTACCGCTCCAGCAGTACAACACAGCTGTTGAGCAGGTCATCACAGTGAGCTCCAAACTTGGCAATGGCACTGACTGCAGCTAAGATTCAATATATGGAACCAAATCAGTTGAAGGACCAACAACAATAATGATGGATTCAGTTAAAGAAACAACAACGATAACGATGGATTCAGTAAAAGAATAAACAATGATATTGACAGATTCAGTTAAAGAATCAACAACGACAATGATAGATTCAGTTAAAGAACCAACAACGACAATGACAGATTCAGTAAAAGAATCAACAATGACAATGATGGATTCAGTTAAAGAATCAACAACGACAATGACAGATTCAGTTAAAGAATCAACAATGATAATGATGGATTCAGCTAAAGAATCAACAACGACAATGACAGATTCAGTTAAAGAACAAATGACAATGATGGATTCAGTTAAAGAATATTCATTATTCACATTATTGCACAATATTCATTGAGCATAGCCTACGATGGGTGACAGTGTAGTATTCTGTTATGATAGTTTGGCTGTGTCCAGTGTGTGCCGCATGGTTACACACCCGCTTCACACGCATGATCTGGGGCTTGTTTCCGGATCCGGTCAGGGATATGCACTACTGACGAGCTCAAATGAGAGCGAAACTCGGGTATAGTGCTTCCATATTGACGTGGATAGGCCTTAGGTTCGTATCAGAATGCAATCAGCATTGCCAGTGGTGGGTTGTGCTCAATATTTAAAGAATATTCAGTTAAAGAATAAATGACAATGATGGATTCAGTTAAAGAATAAAGACAATGATGGATTCAGTTAAAGAATAAATGACAATGATGGATTTGATTAAAAAATAAATGACGATGGATTCAGTTACAGAATAAATGACAATGATGGATTCAGTTAAAGAATAAATGACAATGATGGATTCGATTAAAAAATAAATGACAATGATGGATTCAGTTACAGAATAAATGATAACAATGATAATGATGGATTCAGTTAAAGAATCAATAATGACAATGATGGATTCAGTTAAAGAATCAACAATGATCATGATGGAATCAGTTAAAGAATCAACAACGATAATGGCAGATTCAGTTAAAGAATCAACAAAGATCATGATGGATTCAGTTAAAGAATCAACAATGACAATGATGGATTCAGTTAAAGAATCAACAATGACAATGATGGATTCAGTTAAAGAATCAATAATGATAATGATGGATTCAGTTAAAGAATCAACAATGACAATGATGGATTCAGTTAAAGAATCAATAATGACAATGATGGATTCAGTTAAAGAATCAACAATGATAATGATGGATTCAGTTAAAGAATCAACAATGATAATGATGGATTCAGTTAAAGAATCAACAATGACAATGATGGATTCAGTTAAAGAATCAATAATGACAATGATGGATTCAGTTAAAGAATCAACAATGACAATGATGGATTCAGTTAAAGAATCAATAATGACAATGATGGATTCAGTTAAAGAATCAACAATGATAATGATGGATTCAGTTAAAGAATCAACAATGATAATGATGGATTCAGTTAAAGAATCAACAATGACAATGATGGATTCAGTTAAAGAATCAACAATAATAATGATGGATTCAGTTAAAGAATCAACAATGATAATGATGGATTCAGTTAAAGAATCAACAATGACAATGATGGATTCAGTTAAAGAATCAACAATGACAATGATGGTTCAGTTAAATAATAAATGACAATGATAGATTCAGTTAAAGAATAAATGACAATGATGGATTCAGTTAAAGTATCAACGATAATGGATCACTAAAACAAAGACACCTTTGAGCATTCCTAATTTCTTACCAATGTCAATGTCAAGTAGAAGTGTTTTTGAGGACAGTGTCAAAACTGTGGCCTCACAGCTACAGCAGAGATATGCTGCTAGTTACTTCTGATAGATTCTTCTTTCATTCACTTGAAATTTGTCTACATCTGCAATGTTGTCTCTTGTATGAACTTCACTCTCTTTCTGAGTTCACTCATAGAGTTTATCTTCCACTGTTGTTTCTCTAGGCCAGAAGGTTTGTCTAGATCAGTGGTTCTCAACGTTTTTTGGCCCGTTCCCCCCTTCACCATATTTTTAGGACGTCATTCCCCCCCCCCCTCACCATATTTTTAGAACGTCATTCTCCCCCCCCCCCCCCCCCACTCCCCACCATACTTTTAGAACGTCATTCCCCCCTTTCGTATTTCTTCCCTAAAAATTTCCCCCTGCCCCTACACAGTATACCTAATAATTGAAGGTAAATTTAATAGCACATACTAAAACAAGTGTAGACATCTACATAAAACGTGATTTGTGGATCTACTTACGTTATAAAATGAATTTAAGAAGGATGATACGTACAGAACCGTAAAGTATGAAGAGAAAAACAGTGTCAAGTAATCGGTTCTTGTATCAACGTAATCTAGAAATAATCTTAATTCCCCCCCTGGAAACCCCAAAATTCCCCCCTGGGGGAGAATTCCCCACCGGTTGAGAACCACTGGTCTAGATGCATCATATTTTGGGCAGTCTTGGCGTATGTGATTGGCTGTCTGCTGGGCCAATCCATGTGTACACATGGCTGATTTGTCAATCTTAAATGTTGTATACATGTGGTTGCGTAATCTATTGTGTGATTGCCTAATCTACTGTGTCCTGTTCTGAGGCACAGAATAAAGATTTGTTAGGGTCTGTCCATAAAATGGTAATCGTCTTGAGCTGGTGTTGTTGGTTTTACTTCTTACTTCTGATAGATATAACTGTTGTTGCCTCACAACTACCCCACACAGGGCTAGCTATGATTGTATGCTACTTGTCAAATATAAAACAACAGTTGCCCCTCAGAGCCACAACATAAAGAGTATTAGCTATAATTTTATTGGACTTCTGACAGATAAAATAACTTTTGCCCCTCACAACCACAACACAGAGTACTAGCTTTGATTTTATTTGACTTTCGAAAGATAAAATAACTATTGCCCCTTACAACAACACAAAGTTATTAGCTATGATTTTATGTATCTGCTGATTAGATATCATATACCCACATTTCAATACCATCAACTCCCCCCCCTAACATACTTGTTCATAATCTCTGCCCCCACACCATCACAAATGTAGAGAAAACGATGGGCACACTAACACAACTGACCTGCACGGACAGCAGCATTCTCCAGGATGACTCTGTTGTAAATGAACCTGATGTACTTGGAGGGTGTCGGAGTCCGAGGTCCCTCCCGGCCCAGGAGGTGAAGAATCTTTGTTGCCAGGACTGTGTGCTCACAATCCTCAATGAACTCACACAGGTGAGCCAGGCCTGGAGGCAAACACACACATCAATGTTAATGTATGCCAGGTAAGACCTACAACAATTGCCGCACAACATGGCAAGTCTGAATAGATTTATACGAGACATGACCTACAGGAAGTACAACACACATTGCTAGTTTGAACTAATTTATCCACAGCATATGACATACAGTAACTATCACTCAACACCAAACATATAGACAGATGTATAAGTTACATACAATATATGGCCTTTGTCGACTTACCAGCCTCTTTGGCCTCTGCGTTTTCCTCAATAGTTGCAATGATGCAGTCAACAATTTCCTTCTTGTACTCAAAGCCTCCCTGAGAGAAAACACCAATTACGACACTTGCTTAAACCAATAACAATATATTCTTGTACACAAATACAAGGTTAACAGCTCTTCACAGGTAAATTTTTCTTGTATTTTATATTGTTTACATATAAATAAGCACATGAATAACGAACACATAACAACTCCTTCTTTGTCACGTGAGAGATGACTCTCTGCAGGAGATGACAAAAGACAGCAGGATGTGACATGAAGGGAACTGCAGGAGATGACAAAAGGCAGCAGGGTGTGATATGGAGGGGACTGCAGGAGATGACAAAAGACAGCAGGGTGTGACATGAGCTAGTTCAGGGTCCATGCACCATTGGGGAATAACAGGCCGAAGAAGATGATGTCCTGCCTGGTGAAAGTCATATGTCAACATTGTCATTTATTGTAGCCTTAGATACAGCGTGTCACTGAACACATGATGAAGGTTGGGCTTCTGAAAATAGATGAAGATAGACACAAGGAGACTCTGTGCCCAAGTGGTTATGCCACTTGCCTTGAGCTCTGAAGGTTGTCAGTTTGATTCTGGGTTACATTGCAATTTTATATAAATAGGGTACAATTTTCTCAGACTCTCTTGGGGATCATCACTGGAGCTGTGGAGTTCATGCTTTGTGCAATGCTTTCGGCAGCATTGTTGATCTAATGATGTGAATGGTTTTGATGTATCTGTGTTCAATATCTGCACAGATGTTTCCATCCAATGGAATTATATTACCTAGGTAATGGATGGCCAAAGTAATATGCCAGAAAGTCTAATGAAAGCAGAACATAATACATAACTATAAGACAGAGACAGAGTTCTTTGCTAATATAATGAGACAAGGCACACTGGAGAACATCGTAACAACTGGACAGATCAGTGGTAGAAAAGGCAGAGGCAGACCTATAGAAATTATGCTTGATGATCTAAGATGGTGTCGTGGGGGAATACTGCCATGCCATCTTGACAGATGATAGTTACATTGTGCTTCAAAAATAGCACAAAGCCTGGGCTGAATTGTAGAGACCATGTGTTGCCCATACAGCAAAATTGAAATGCCTAGTTTACTCTAGAGGAAAGATAACACCAATACATCTGGAACAAGACAAGCTGCGTAAGCTGCCGGATCAACAAAGCAATGCTCTAACTGTCCAACTGTTGGAGCTTCGATCCTAGACCAGTTGCCAACCAAGGCTTAGAGCCTGGTCTGCCCTGCCATGACATTTAGTCTTTAGGCTGCAAGTCCTTGCACCAGGATAAGGCTTGTACCCTCCCATTTGCGCTCCTCCAGCTGAAGCCGTTGGCACAATGTGGGGTGTAGGGTTTGGTGAGCATCGCCCAACATTTGGTGCTAACAGAAAGCAGGTAGTACCGTCTACTGTCAAATGGTAGCTCAGTCATTTCTAAGACCCGACACAACATACACTGGCACCTTGCAGTCTTGACAGACGATTGTTATATTGTGTTATTGTTCTTCAAAAAGGCATAACTACAACCCATGGTGGTAGCAACTGTGACAAATCAGACCAATTCTTGCTGCAATGTTCGTCCACAATGGATGCATGTGAACACATGGTCATTTCCACCGCCATGCACCATCTTACGTCTCACATGTTGAGTGTGTGACCTATCTGCAATCAATTTTCTCATTTGTCTTTATTCCATTTCTGTTATTTGCCCCCCATGCAACACGTTAGGCGGCGATTTGTTCCCAATGTAAAGTATCAATGCCTGTATCAATCATGTCCCGCTTACACACATCTTTGTATCATAGTAGAGGCAGACCCTGAGATCTCTTACGTATCTGTAAATCACCAAAAATGATGTTCTTTGGTATTCTACCATCATCCATCCTACTAACTTGTCCAATTCATCTAAATCTTCTACGAAGATTGAGTATGGAACAAACCATCACTCAACCTGATCTTTCCAATACTTCAGTTTTTGTGATTTTGTCTTTCCACTTAATACCAAGTATTCTTCGCTGTTTAAATGTTTCTCTTGGTGTGAGTAAGTTGACCAGGCTTCACTGCCACAAAGAAGAGTATTAAGGACACAGGCTTGATAGACAAGGACTTTCTCAATAGCACAAAGCCTGGGCTGAACTGTAGAGACCATGTGTTGTCCATGCAGCATGATCCCTCTCTCGGCCTACCTAGTTCACTCCAGAGGAAAGGTAACACCAATACATCTGGAATAAGATAAGCTGCAAAGCAATGCTCTAACTGTCCGCCTGTCAGAACTTCAATCCTAGACCAGCTGCCAACTGAGGCTTAAGGCCAATACTAAGTCGAGGAATATCATTTTTTAGAATTAATCCAGAATAGCCAAAACAGATTCTAAGGCCCGAGATTTGTGGCCAGACAGAGCCACTTTGCAGGACACAAGATAATGATCAGTTTGTGAAATGTATTACTTATCTAAGCTGTTGATGTCTTTCAATTAAAACTCTAAAACGTTATGTTTATATGTCTACCTACCTCATCCCTCAACATCTGAGAGAGGAAAGTCATGAGCACATTGTGTTTCCGGGGGAACTTGGAGCACAGAGAGCGGATTGCCTGAACCACCACAATCTTGAACTCATCCGAGATTTCAGACATGAAAGTGGAAATCTGCTTCATGAGGCGATCCACACTGCTTTCGTTTCCAGTCTTCAGCAGCGTTGTGATGGCCAATGTGGCAATGCTGCGGTTGACGTCGGTAATCAGGTTTTCTAGGTCAAGGTTGCAGGCGGTTACTGCAGCTGGATGTTTGATGGCCACCTAGGTTATATAGAATATAAAATAGAAATAGTTTAGTTTAAATAGAAATAGTTTAGTTTAGTTTAGTTTAGTCGTTGGATCAACATCACTGCACGGGTTTAACCCATAAGTGCTCCGTTTTCCTCCTAACTCAAACCTGAGTCTGGAGAAACTCAGCTCAATGCACAAACTCCGTAGCAATAGCGAGGATACTGAAATAATTAATTAATTAATTATTATTATTAATTAATTAAATAGAAATAATAATAAAATGCTACTTCCACACTGAAGATGGGCTGTAATAAGTCTACAATACCTTTCACCTTAAGTATTCTGTTATCTGTTGGGGTATCATCCTTCAGTTTTCCAGACAAGTCCATAGCTGCTCAGATCCTCCCTCAACACATGCAACAGTGTCTGGCGACTACTAGGGCCAGTTCTGTGTTGGTTGACGAGGCCCCTTGTTCTCTTGATATGCCTCTCTTGTCTGGCTGTGCCAGTTCTTACTCTCAAGTCTCATTCTGGACATCGATGTGGATTCACTGTCTTCAAAGTCCTCCGCTCTCAACATCTCTCTAAGGGTATTAATGATGCAGGGGATGCAGTGCCAGCAAGTTTATCAGCACATTCATTTCCCTCAACTCCCACATGTCCCTGAACAAAGATGAAGGCGATTCTACATATCACAGACTGCCACAGCAATTCAGTCCACTGTCTACGTAGAGAGCCTGTTGAGTATTCATCTGCACTAGATATGATCTTACATGATATGGCCAATGTGTGTCAGTTTCTGAGACATGATGACGTTTATGAGCCAGTTTTATTCAATATTCAGATCAGGTAAAATGTTGATATTTTCCTTCCTCTTGGTCCACGATATTCTAAATTGTCTGCAACATTCGGGTTCAAAAGTTTCTTCTTTGGTGATTGTGAAATGGTCCAGACTCACATCCATATGTCGCTACAGGGATGATGTGTTATATTTGTCATCATTAAGTACATCTCATCATGTCCCTCTTATACCTTGAGGTGTCGAGGTGAAACATAAACAGCAGGATTAATTTCTCCATTAATATTAACAGGCATGGTGATAATGCACGCCCTTACGTCACAGCTCTCTTTATATTTACAAGAGGTATTATACATTTCCTGATCCTACTGTTGTTTTGTTTGCAGTATGAGTTTAACTATAAATGAATAGCAGTACCCGAGATAAAAGGCCAAGGACACACAGATGAAAGACTTGGGAGTAAAAATCGGCACGGCCAGACGCGAGAGGTACATCGGGAAAACAAGGCGCCTCGTCAACCAACACAGAACTGGCACTATTAGCCACCGGACGCTGATGCATATGCTGTGGGGAGGATCTGAGCACCTATGGACATGTCCGGAGTGCAATGAAGATACCCCAACTGATAACTGATAACAGATCACCCAACGCCACATAGCATGGACTAAAATAAGAAGAATAAGTTTTATTTACTGATCTGCCTATTTCTCTAGTGATACATATTTCTCCAAGGCATTCAATTAATTTCTCATAGATAACTTTACAGAATGTCTTTTTACTCTCTATGACACACAAATAGATGTTTTTTATTTTGGAGTGTCAATATTATTCTGCCATTTAAAAAATTCTTTACTTCCTTTATGACTCAGTAATGCACAGGAAAAAAACAAACAGGGCTACCTTCATTTATCAAAACAGTGTTTCCACAATATACAGCATTCCTAACCGAATACAGTACTGACCTTGTTCAAAGTTCTAACAGCAGCAAACCGCAGGGTTGGCTTGGGAGAGCTACAGAACAGCTGAAGCACAGACACCGCAGGAGCCAAATCTTTAGCTGTAGTGTTTTTCAACTGCACAATGGCATGGGCTGCCTCATAAATCACCATTTCAGATTTGTGGCGCAGGCAGCTTTCAATGAAGTCAAACATGGGGCTGTCGGAGCCGGCGTCTTCCTCCTCTATCAGCTTGGCAGCAATGCGGATCTGCAAAAGCACGCTTAAACATTAATAAACACTAATATTGTAATAATAAACATGCAAGCATACAAACATGACAAAGCCTGTTGGAATTTATAACTAGGTTGATTGATTTCTTGCCTGGCATATTTCACCGTATCTCGTCAGGTGCATACTGCTGAGTCACATATCACATGAAGTGAATAAATGAATTATACTTTGTCTGAAATACTGAAAACACAGAGTCACTAATATTGATATTATCCAAGCAGAAATCACAAATTTAAAATAAAGTCTTTCTGTCTACACAAAATTGGTTGAAACTGCATAATTGCTTCAGCTAATAACACCTAATTCAGGTAGCTTTATTATAATTTTTTTAATACGGTTGTATATGTGTCTATTTGTTTTACCTGTGCTGACAGTCTTTCTAGCTGCAATATTGATTATGTTACTTATGATTGTGTTACTGTAAAGCTGAACAACCCCACTTTCTATTTTTATTGATCTACTAGTATCTTCAAAATAGTTCCACACAGCTTGGAATTGAGTGTTGATTCTTCTTCTTCTTCTTTTATCCACTCGTACCGTATTTGCATAGCAGTCTGATTGCTGTGGTGCTCCTCCTGGATAGTTGCTCAGCACATTTCTTTTGCTAGGAGACACTGTGGTCTTACTCAAGTTTAGATATGTATGTATGTACGCATGTGTCTGCTCATATGTACGCACATATGTACAGCAGTCTGGTTTTACGGTGCTAGAGACACTCCGTTGCCCCTTCTCCTCTTTGTTAAGACAGTGCCGCTATGTGAAGGCCAAGGTTTGACTCCTGCTGCCAAAGGTGATGAATGCAATAGCCATGGGGGTGTTCTGCAAGGCTAGGCACTCACCCTTGACTCTATGCCCCCGGCTGTGACAGCAATTTGGAACCTAGTGTTGATAAATAGACCAGTATATCTTCCTTAATGTGCTGTGCAGAGAGCAATCCAGCTGAATATGTGCAGCAGTTGCTTGCCAAGTCCACATACATACATATATGTTTGCATATCCTTTACAGGACATCGCTCTCAACATCAGCATCTTTCAGCTGATTGATTTCTTGGCAAGATTACGCTCAGTAGTTTGCCATTGCTGTCTGAGCGGCCGGCTCACATACCCCGTAAGTTACTGACGCGATTCGAACCATTGCTGATTCTCACCGTCGTCACGTTACTTATGAGAGTATACGAGATTACGGAGAAAAGTCGCTAACCTCTAGGCCAGGAAGCCGGCACATAATTACATACATTGGTAAAATAGACAGACAAACCCTATGTGTGTGTTTATTCTGTCTGTTATGTCCTGTCCCAGAGGAGCGCAATTGGGAGGTACAAACCTTATCTTGGTGTGAGGAAATGCAACCTAATACTAAATGTCATGGTAGAACAGACCTAGTCCTAAGCCTTGGTTGGCTTCTAATCTAGGATCAAAGCTCCGACAGGCGGAGTTAAAGGATTGCTTTGCTGATCCGGCAGCTTCTACAGTTTGTCTTGTTTCAGATGTATTGGTTTTATCTTTCCTCTGAAGTAAATTAGGTAGGCCAAGAGAGAGAGATCATGCAACTCATTGTCTATGCAATTCAGCCCAGACTCTGTATTATGGAGAGGTTTAACTCTATTCCTAGTCTTATCGCCATGGGTTCTAACTATTATGCCTTTTGTAAAAGCACAATGTAACAAACTACCAACTTTCAAGATGGGGATGTGCCAGTATGCCCTGTCCTGAAACGAAGAAAGTTGTACTGGCCCTGCTGTTCAACTGTGTGATAGTCACTGTTGCATTGACTCTGTAATTATTTAGAATAAATGTTTCAGACATGAGAAAATAAGAGAGTACAAGCAACAACAACAACAACAACTGACCAGTAGGCAGTAAGCATATGGTGACTTGAGTGTGTGCTTGCTGAACTTGCTGACCAGCTTGTTGACCGCCAACTTGTCCGACTTTCTGATGTGGTACAGCAGACCTAGGGCATGGAACTGAAGAGAAAACAAGACTTTCAATACCAAATTAGTCATGCAACTAATTAACTCTTTCACTCCCAGACACTCACTGCAGCCATCCAATGGGAATGAATAACAATAAAAGCAACATCACAAGCATCTTCTTAAAGCCCATGCCATATCAAGTTGGTGATCATGTCTGCCCACAGCCTCTCATATCTCGTATACTGCCAATAATTATGATACTGATGTTCCTCTATGCCATAATGTCAAACTGTCCAGCATCTTCTCTCTTGGTCTTCCTCTGCTTCTCCAAATGTCCTATTGTGACAATATCATCCAGCTTTCCCCTTCTCATGACATGCAAACAGAATGTGGAATGTCATCTTCTGATGCGAGTAAAAAGTTATCTTTGTGAGTGAACTTCTTTCAAGAAATCTTCATTAATCTTTATATCCACCCATGATGCTCTCACCATTCTTCTACAAAACCACATTTCTATATCACAAGCATACTGCCATAACATCTTGACTATAGTGTACACAGGAGTACAGTGGGCAGGCTTTACTGTAGTCAGTCACATTTGAAGGTAAAACTGAATTCCACAAGTATAGTGGACAGTCTAAACTCATAAACACAGGCACCTAATTTACTAGTAATGAAGCTAAATCTTTGTAACAGAGCTGTTTATGCTCGTACATAATTCAGATATTTTACAATGTGAAATAACTTTCAGAATTTAGGTGCTTTTAGGTGCGAACCCAAGAAATCCCTGCACCTATTATAAATTATGATAACTCTGTGTATGTCTCTGAACTCTACAGGACGTCATGCAGTTGGTGGCAAATGTGTGGCAGGAACTTGGTGTAGAAATCTTTTGTGGATTTCTGAAATGCTGCATTTCCAATGCGCTAGATGGAACTGATGATGAGATACTGTGGGATTATCTGGTCATGATGATAGGGACGATGGCAATGTCGATCACAATGATGAGGGCCAAAGATTGGATTATAATGTAATTTGCTCCATGATAGAAAGTGAAGATGATGACAGTAAATTTAAAAGATGTAATATTTATACTTGGCCGATACATAACTGAAAGACTAAGAAATGTTTTACTTACTTGTTAAAATGCTATAACCATACATGGAGACGTTTACAAAGTTTGTTTTCTAACTGGAATTTATATTTGCTGAATTATCATTCACAATGTTTACTGTTTATTGTTTGTTTAAGGCTCTTTCCCCATTGATCTATCCAGTTGTCACAATGTTCTCCAATGCCTCAATTCTCACCACATGACCGAAGGCAGCTGTGTGTGTCTTTCTCATAGTTGTGTATAATGTTCTAGTTTCATTAGCCTCTTCCAGCCAATCGTTATTAGCTATTCTAGCAGTTCGATATATTCGCAACGTTCGCCTCAGGAACCATGTAGGTTGTCATCCAAACACAGATGTACACCGACATACAAAGACACATGAAGGTTGTCATCCAAACACACATGTAGACTGACATACAAAGACACATGTAGATTGACATACAAACACAGATGTAGATTGTCATACAAACACATATGTAGATTGATATACAAACACAGATGTAGATTGACATACAAACACAGATGTAGACTGACATACAAACACAGATGTAGATTGACATACAAACTGCTAAAGACTAACAAACCAGTTACCTGAACCATCACATTGTCACTGTTGACGGCCTCCTGGGCTTCATTGACCCATCTCTTAATAACCTCATGACTGCCTTTCCCAAGGTGCTGAAAAATGTGACAAGTACAAATGTCAGAATACTGCATCTAAAGATATACTGATGGATATAACCATGGAACTGGTAAAATTATCTATATAAAAATCATCATCATCATCATGTGCCATGGCCGTGCGGGTAAGAGTGGGCGGTCATGTTTTGCCATCTTACATGATCGTGAGAGTCGTGGATCAGCACTGTGTTCTTGTCCCGACCATGCCATGTGGTCAAGCCATCCAGATATTTACTTCTCTGTCCTCCCCTTGTTCTTTTCCCCTCAATCTTGCCAGTTGTCACCAAGTTCTCTAGTTTATTTCTTCACATAACAAAAAAGGCGTGACTGTCTACGTCTAATTTCTCTAATCAGTTTACGGTTTTCATTTGTCTCTTATAGGACCTGCTCATTGGTTTTTCTGTCTGTCCATGGTACATATATATATATATATGTTCCTCTGGCGCTATAACCTTGTTTTTCAAACTATATGCTCTTTAGGCTCTTAGCATTTTATAAGTGAAAATGATAAGGTTATCAAAATATTAGAAGATATTAAAATGGAAGGGAAAGATCTCATAATAATTAAGTATATTTACTGTAAACAAGTAGTAGCAACTGAAATGGGAAGTAAGGTGGGCAATAATGAACAGATAAAGCAAGGAGTAAGGATGTGTTTTGTCTTAGGATATCTTCTCTCTCTATAGCAAAATATTAATTAGAGAAATCAAACATAGAACAGATATATTTGTTAGAGGTTATAATATAAACTAACTACGTTATGCAGTAGACACAGTATTGACAGCTGAAAATGCAAAATATCTGCAACAGTAGCATAATAAAGTATTAGAGAGTGCAAAAAAAGAATCTTTCATGAATATCAAGACAAGAGAACCAATGGTTATATCAAAGAAATGGATGACACCAAGATGTGATACTGAAGGCACTCACCAAAGCCGAAACTAAAGCAGCACTGGAGACTGCCGGAACTTTGTCCACGATGGCTTGCTTCATGTAGCGTTCAATGCTCTGCAGCATGGAGTGCTAAAACATACACATTTCAGATTTGTTAACAAAAACAAAGCTGGAGTTAACAGTTAACATTAGTCATATGCATACTACAATCTACAGCTAAATCAATATTCACATAAAAACACACAATCTCAAGGGAGATTTGAACCTAGGACCACTCTTTTACCATCAACTCTATCTTTCCAGAATAATCTGTGGTAAGCATTTTACTGTCTAGGTGAACCTCAATCTTCTTCCTTTTTTTTTAAATTGCTGTAATTGATGATTACACCAGTAGGTGATTTCTCATGTTGAACTCATGTATTCTCTGCAGTTCCTCATCAGTTTCATATAGCTTGGAGTTTAGTGATCATCCATCCATCATGTGCTAATGCTGATAAGCGTGGGCGGCCATGTTTCACCATCTCACGCGATCACCAGAGTCGTGGATCAGCTCTGTGTTCATGTCTCGATTTTTCTACATGGTCAAGCCATCCAGGTATTTACTTCTCTGCCTTCCCCTTGTTCTTTTTCCCTCGATCTTGCCAGTTGTCACCAAGTTCTCCAATTTATTTCTTGTCATAATGTAACCAAAGAATTTTTAATCTCTACGTTTAATTTCTCTAATTGGTTAATGATTTTCATTTCTTCTTCTTCTGCGTTCATCCGGATTTTTTTTCGGATGTGACTGCGTTGTGCCTGTTTACAGCAGAGCTGCGTTCTTGCGCCGTTAGGCCGACATATCTTACTTCTGCGGGCATTTGTTGACCGGGTTAACCTTCCCGGGGTGATTTTCATTTGTTTCTTGTAGGATTTGGTCATTGGATTTTTTTGGGTCTGTACATGGCATTCTTTGCAGCCTTTTTTATTATACCGTTCAATATTGTTATTATTTTATATTATTGTTATTACACTCAGGACACTGCCAGGACTGCAATACAGAAATACAGAACAACTCACGTCTGTGACAGAACAAAGAGCACGGATGGCAGGACCTCGGAACTGATCCTCTTTGCCTGTCATGTCCTTCATCAGACTGGAAAAAAAGAAGTAATTTCCAACATATCATTCAATGGGAAAAACTAGACAATTAAAGCCGAGAGAACAGCATGATGACATATTTATCCCAGTGTGAGATACAATACATTATCAAACTAATCTAATCATTCTTTTCATTACAATCTTATCATTGCAATATTATCACTAAAATCTTATCATTGCAATCTTACCATACAGTCATATCATTACAACCTTATTATTACAGTACAATTTAATGAAAACACCAGTGGAATTTAAACTGACAGAACAGAATAGTATGATCAAATATTTATGCAAGTGTATTTAAGATTGAACCAATTACTGTACTATTTAATGGAGAAAAAAATAAGTAGAATTAAAGCTGAGGGAATAGCATGATCCCATATTTATCCCAGTGTAAGATTGAACCCATTACCACATTACTTCTATTATTGCAGTACTATTCAATGAAAACACCAGTGGAATAGTGAAGTATAAAGCTGACAGAATAGCACTATCACATATTTATACAAGTGTAAGATTGAACCCATTACCACATTACTTCTATTATTACAGTATTATTCAATGAAAATACCAGTGGAATAGTGGAGTATAAAGCTGACAGAATATCACTATCACATATTTATCCCAGTGTAAGATTGAACCCATTACCACATTACTTCTATTATTACAGTACCATTAAATGAAAACACCAGTGGAATAGTGGAGTATAAAGCTGACAGAATAGCACTATCACATATTTATACAAGTGTATAATGATTTAACCCAACACATCCGGAACAAGACAAGCTGCAGAAGTGCTGGATCAGCAAAGCAATGTTCTAATTGTCCACCTGTTGGAGCTTTGATTCTAGACCAATTGCCTACCAAGGCTTAGGGCCTGGTATACATTTGGTTTTTAGGTTGCATTTCCTTGCACTAGGTTAAGGCTTGTACCCTCCCAATTGCACTTCTCTGCCTGAAGCAGATAGCACAATTTTGGGTGTGAGGGTGTCAGGTTTGGTGAGTGCCACCCAACATTCAGCGCTAACAGAAAGCAAGTGGTACCGTCTACTGTTGTATGGTAGGTAGGTAATGTCTGACTAAGACCTGGCTAAAATTATTTGACTATATCACGGAGAAAGAGATGGAGGATGGTAGAAAGAATATATACTAGACGGCTACAACCTTGATATGAAAAGATGCAAGCATATGAATTGATAAAAAAACACTACAGATTAATAATTATGGAAGGTCACTCCAGTTCTAGAAAAAGAGGAAGTGAGGAAGCTAAATATAAAACAATGAAAAATAAAAAATTGCTATAATGTAAAATATATATGGCTGCAGCTGGTGCTAAATCCTGGCTAGCTAATCATTTTGATAAAAAGCTTACCTGCTTGTCACAATGATCACATCCTGAGCAATCTTGGACATTTCTTTGATGCCCAGGTATACAAGACGACGGAGGATTGGCTGAAAAATTGTAACAATGTTTTCCCATTGTGAATGTGAATAATGACGACAACAATATGTTGCACAGTTTATTGCCTGGCATATTTCACTGTATCTTGTAATGAGCATATTACATAAATAAATCAACATACACTAAAGGAACATAATGAATTCCTTTTGTTGAAATACATAACACACATGACAGACAAAGAGGCATTCCATGTACTGTTTACCATGCATAGCTATCTGTTGTTGAGATTTGCAGAGGCAGTTGCAATACACCTGTGTAAACCGCTGTTATGCAAATAAAAAAGACATGATGGGCTAATTAAAACTACCATGGTAATACTGACAGGTCGTAGTCAGATATGACTGAGCTACCATATAACAGTAGACGGTACTACCTGCTTTCTGTTAGCGCCGAACGTTGGGCGGCGCTTACCAAACCCGACACCCAACATTGTGCCAACGGCTTCGGGCAGAAGAGCGCAATTGCGAGGGTACAAGCCTTACCCTGGTGCGAGGAAATGCAACCTAAAGACAAAGTGTCATGGCAGGGCAGACCAGGCCCTAAGCCTTGGTTGGCGGCTGGTCTAGGATCGAAGCTCCGACAGGCGGACAGTTAGAGCATTGCTTTGCTGATCTGGCAGCTTCTGCAGCTTGTCTTGTTCCAGATGTAGAGGTGTTACCTTTCCTCTGGAGTGAACTAGGCTGGCCGAGAGAGGGATCATGCTGCATGGGCAACACATGATCTCTATATTTTAGCCCAGGCTTTGTGCTATGGAGAGGCAATAACTCCATCCCTTACAAACTACCGTCTGTCAAGACGGCAAGGTGCCAATGAAATGGTAATACTGACAGCTAAGCATATAACATTATGTATGTATTCTGTAGTATGCTCTTGAAGAGATACAATGAAATATGCCAAGTAATAAATTGTGTAATATACTGCTTGTGTCTTTATTGTTCAAATTAAAAATATAAGAAAAGCAGTTAGATAAAAAAAAAAAACCAATTTAATGAACTGAAAAACACTGTTCATGTGAGTTAACTGTGAAACATTTCTAAGAGGACTTAAGTGAAGAGATTCATACTTGGCTTCAATAGCAAAAATCAACAGTTCAACAAATAATGCAAATGTACATTTCTAGATATTTGAAATATATCACACTACAAACATCAAACCCTCAACTCTTAAGTAACCTCATAATGGACAAGAGAGTTGTCACATGTTTTGTGCTAAGGTTTTCTCCCCTCTACAGTTCACATTTTGAAAACTCTTGGTAAACTGTGCACCACTTGAAGTTGCTTAATAACTATCCAAAATTTACATTGCTAAATAATCATCCCAAATTTACCTAACTCCACTTAGTGTGGGCCCCAACTGTTAAGACTCTACATGCCTAGATAAAATACATAGCTCGTATTCCATTCCAATATGTCTACAAATCACTTCTGGTAATCTGAGTGTTATCATGTGGTGGAATTGTCAGCAGTAAGTTGATCTGAAGAAATGAACTTAAACTGTTATTACCAGTCAGTACCCGAAATTTACTGTCAGCAGTAGAATGAATTGAATCAGAACACCAAGGACCGAGATGTGTAGAGACATTAAATTTAAATTAACGCCATTTGGAGGGTACAAGATGATGATTATCATCACAGACAGAAATGCACAAGAACACGGCTAATAATGACGACGTCCAAGGACAGGGGCTGTGGGGAAAGTATTACTACATAAACTCACACATATAATGTTAAAAGCTAACATCACAGAACTGCATATTGTCTACAAATTTGTTGTGGATTCGCAACAGATCACAGGAGCAACACTTATACAACAGATCATAGGAGCAGCACTTATACAACAGATTATAGGAGCAGCACTTATAGAACAGATCACAGGAGCAACACTTACACAGGAAATCATTTTGTACTCTTATCTGTAAAACTACAACTGATGATTAATGCAAAATTATACATACATCTTTGGACTGGAACAGTTTGGTCATCGCAAAGAAAGCCTCGGTTGCCTCCGTTGTACCAATACTTTCACCCTGTTGGAAAATATAATAATGCATAAATATTGCTCACATTCACACATACACTAAAGTGTCAGCTTTTTTGGCACTTAAAGTACTTTAGCGTGCGCCACCCACGTACGCATGCACACACACAGACATCTGCACACACATTCACACATGCATAACATAATTACATGCACATAATCACATACAGATGTGCATACATAGACACATATACTGAGTGATAGCATGACAGTAAGAGACAGACAGGTAATTTAATATCATAACTATTTTTTTTTTTTTTTTTTTTTCCCGCGTCTCCATCCTGTTTCAGGATATTGCGGTCAACACCAGCATCTTTCAGCTGTATGTTGATTCCTAGGCTAGATTACGCTCATCAGCACGCCACGACTTTCTGAGCGACCGGCTCCATACTCTCATAAGTCACTTTTGCAATTCGAACCACTGCTAATTCTCGTCGCGTCACGTGACGAGAGTATTCGGGGTTAGCGGAGAAAGCTGCTAACCCCTCGGCCATGGAGCCGGCATAATATCATAACTATGTTATAAAAAATATGTGTGCATGAGTGGAATAACTTAAACATCAACAGAATTTGGTACTTGTCATTTGGAAAACCATGGTACATACACACGACAAGGACCAAAAAAAATAGCCATCAGAAATAATGTGTCAGCTGGCATGGAACATAATGATGATGACAATAAAGAAACTCACAGAAAGCATCACCAATAAAACTAATACTTGTTTGTGTGACAGTTTGTAGCAGTCAAGTTTTACCTGGTTGATGATATACAGAACCTTCGTCAAAATGTGGCCGCATTTCCGCGGGTTGATGGGGGTCTCGTTAAAGGTTCGAGCCTAATGATTAAAGAGAACATGGACACATGTTAGGTAGGTACATTTATGCATAAACTAATGTTAGATATTTTTTATTCCTCTTTCAAGGTGAGAGTGGTATGTCAATTTATGCAAATCTTTAACACAGAGGTCACTCTGTCATACTTCAGCATACATTTGTACAAGGCCTACTTCCTCTAGACAGATTCCGTTCAAGGTCATTGGGCTCTATGGACCTGTAGATAGGTCTTGCCCTGACAGGTTTGCCAGGGCAGTGGCCATACAGCCTATTCTATGATTTCCAGCAGCGCTTAAATTGTTAATGTGGACAGATTGCACCCGTGTCCTTCTGGTTTTTCACCCTTATCTGGGAAGACTAGGTATCTGATCTTACTACTCAATAAATTTAGGGGTTGTTTGATATTACAAGCAAATGGTTCTTCTTAAACATTCAGTCTTATGCCAGGAGCCAACTTTTGAGCCAGAGGGTGACACCAGTACCTCGCAACCATATCTTCCTCTTATGCCAAAAGAAGAATACCTTATGGTCTTTTCTCGACTACACACAAGTTGATTTCACTAACATCTTTATTTTGTTGCCCAAATGATTAATCCTTCCACATATCTTCCTGTATTTTCTTGCATAATGTTTTCCCACATAAGGCTAATTTCCCACATTCAACCTTTTTTGTTAACATGCCCAACACATTTTATGTCTTCCTATCACATAATGTTTCTGACAACTTGTGTCACACAATCACCCCTCATGGTACCCTGGTTGACCATACTTCTTCCTATCACACAATGTTTCTGACAACTTGTGTCACACAATCATCCCTCATGGTACCCTGGTTGACCATACTTCTTGCTATCACACAATGTTTCTGACAACTTGTGTCACACAATCATCCCTCATGGTACCCTGGTTTATCATACTTCTTCCTATCACACAATGTTTCTGACAACTTGTGTCACACAATCACCCCTCATGGTACCCTGGTTGACCATACTTATTCCTATCACACAATGTTTCTGACAACTTGTGTCACACAAGTATACTGCTCGTAGAAAAAAGACTACGAGATAGATCAGCGATTCAAAAAATAGGCACAATGAACGTCTGTGGTTTCAATAGTAAAGAAGAAGAGCTTATAGAAACAATGGAGAAGAGGAATATTGGTCTGATGGGAATAGCGGACACCAGAACAAAAGGGAAAGGATGCAAGGAGCTCCACCGCAGTTACACGTTTGTTTACTCTGGAGTAGAACAGCAAGAAAGGGCAAGACACGGTGTGGGAATAGTCATCGAACCACAGCTAGCAAGAGCAATACTAGAAATAAAATATATATCAGAAAGAATCATAACAGTGAGAATAAAAGAACAAACAATCACAACATATGTACAGATATACGCACCATGTAATGCAAACAATAATGAGCAAGAATGTGAGGACTTCTACGAAGACATACATGATGTGCTAAATAAAATAGATAAGCAGGACAACATCATAGTTATGGGAGACTTCAATGCAAGACTAGGACATAACAGAGGGGGCATAGAAAAACACCTGGGAGCATTTGGAGATCAGCAAAATGAAAGGAATGATAACGGAAGTAGACTGATAGAGCTTTGCAGCCAACACGATCTCTATATAACAAACACATTCTATAAACATAAAGATTCGCAAGTATACACCTGGTATAAATGGAACAATCTAGATACTAAAAGCCAAATTGATTTTATATTAACAAGAAATAACAGAAAGAGAAATATATTAGATGCAAGAGCAGTGCCCAATTTCAGTATAAACACAGATCATAAAGCAGTCGTTGCCACAATAAGAACCATTAGAAGAAGAAAACAAAAAGCAGGAAAATACATGCCATGCGAATCAGTAAACTTAAAAAACCTTAAAGACGAGGCAGTAAGGGAAAATTATGAGAAAGAACTAACTGAACTCTTTGTAAAATTACCTACGGAAAGAAAAACAGTGGAAGAAGAATGGGAGACGTTCAAATCAAGCGTTTTAAATACTGCAAAAATAACATGCGGAACCACGAAAAAATGCAAAACACGGATAAAGAAAATAACAAGTTGGTGGAACGCAGAAGTAAAGAAAGCGGTAAAAGAAAAAAAGGAAAAATATAAAAAGTGGTTGAAGAGCAAACAGGAATGTGATCTCATAGAATACAGAATATCGAGAAGACATGTGAGTAGAATAGTAAAGAGGGAAAAACAGAAAGACTGGGAAGAGTATGGAGAAACCCTAAATAAAAACTACAAGGAGGCAACCAGAAACTTCTACAAAAAGATAAGTGCAATGCGAACCAGAGGAGTACCCTTTGACCCAACTGAAATAATTAACAGCGAAAATGGAGAACCAATAAGTGAACAAAAACACATCCTAATAAGATGGAAGCAGTATTTCGAACAACTTCTCAACATCCCATCAGATGTCACAGGAATTCAAGAGACCTACACAGATGTCACCGAGGAACTAGAACCAGACATACTAAAAGAAGAAATTATAGAAGCCATCAGATTAGCCCCATTGAACAAATCACCAGGACAGGATGAAATACCAAATGAACTAATTAAAGCAGCAAGGGAAGTAGGAACAGCTTGGCTACATAGACTATTCAACCATGTTTGGGTAGAACAACAGACACCACGAGACTGGGGAAACGCCATAATTATCCCAATTTGGAAAAACAAAGGCAGCAAAAGAGATTGCACACAATACAGAGGCATTTCACTGTTGAGTCATACTGGGAAAATATTTTGCAAAATTCTTGAAAAAAGATTACGAACTACTTTAGAACCCCAGCTAAGCGAAACGCAGCTTGGATTTAGGAAAAACAAAGGATGCACAGACGCCATTTTTGCTCTTAGACAACTTATAGAAAAATCAATTGAATTCAATGAAACACTCTACTTAGCCTTTGTTGACCAAGAAAAGGCATTTGATAGGGTAGATAGAAACAAGCTGTGGGAAATCCTCAAACAATATGGAGTGAGTACACATCTAACAAACCTATGTAGAAGTTTATACGACAACAGTGAATGCATAGTGAGAGCAACTGGAGGACACTCAGAACCCTTCACCATAAGATCTGGAGTACGACAAGGTTGTGTCCTGTCCCCTCTCTTGTTCATAACATATATAGACAACATATGTAAAGAAACCAGCCAAGCAGAGACAGCAAGAATACCGCATGACGAGAACACAGAAGAAGAACCATCTGCAAATCTAACCATTAGAGAACTCCTGTTTGCGGACGACCAAGCACTAATAGCAAAATCAGAAGCTGAATTACAAGACCACATGAATAGTCTAAACGAAATGTGTAGGGAACATAACATGAAAATTAGCACAAGCAAAACAGAGGTAATGACTATAACTAAAGAAGAACAAACAGCAACAATTCACCTAAACGAACATCCCTTGAAACAAGTAAAGAGCTTCAAGTACCTAGGAAGTATAATATCATCAAATGGCAGATCAGAAGACGAGATCGAAAATAGGTGCAATAAGGCAAATCAACTCATTGGACAAATGGCACCAATACTAAAGAACAAACATGTATCAATAACTACTAAGAAAGCACTTTACAACACAATCTTCCTACCAACTCTGTGCTACCAATGCCAAACCTGGACAATGACAGAAAAAGAGAAAAGAAAAATCACAACAACAGAAATGAGGTTCCTGAGAAGAATACTCAACGTATCAAGAAGAGATAAGATCAGAAATGAAGAAATCAGGACTAAAGTGGGGGTTAAAGCTGCTCTAGATTTTATTAGAAAGCAGCAAGTCAAATGGTTTGGCCATGCAAGTAGGCTACCAGTCAACAGCATGCCACAACAGGCAATGACGTACAGACCAGATGGAAACAGAGGAAGAGGCCGACCACGTAAACGCTGGACGGAGGGAATAACAGAATCCATGGGAATGTCGATATACGAAGCCCATAACCGGGCACTCTCACGAAGTTTATACTTCACCTCGACACCGCAAGGTACAAGAGGAACATGATGAGAGAGAGAGATGAGAGTGTCACACAAGCATCCTTGTCAAACAGCCCACAGTTAAGCATACAGTGGATACTGTCTGATGTAGGGCTGGGAAGTGACAGAGCTTCACTTATACTAGACCAGGCCTAATGTGCTGTTCATCACATACCCTTCCCAGAACAATCTCTGGTACCCACTGTACTAGACTAGGTTAACCAGACAATCCCAGTGACTTGAGAAAATCTCTGACAACTGAAAACTGCCTGGCACAAAAAGTCAGGAACTAACCTCTTGTAAAACTGTACTCTTTTCCAGATTGTTGAAAGGGTTACCTCCTCCTGTGAATAAACAATGAACAACAGAAGGAGATAAAGAATGAAATGACTAATATAAATAATGAACAACAGAAATATATAACAACTGAATCTGCTCTAATGACTAATGTTCAATGTTGTAAACAACAACAGAAGTATGTAACAAAATAAAATCTGCTCTAATGACTAACGTTCAATGTTGTACACAACAACTGAAGTATATAACAAAATAACATCTGCTCTACTGACTAACGTTCAATGTTGTAAACAACAATAGAAGTATATAACAAATAAAAACTGCTCTAATAAGTAACGTTCAATCTTGTAAATATAATCATCATTCTTCTTTCATGTAACAGTAATCACACAGAATACGTTACAATGGTGTGAAATGCTACAGATTTCACTTACAAAGTTACTGCTCAGTAGATAAGTTCGCTAGGTCAATTCCTTTCTCAACATGTTTCCCACCTCCAACTTAAGAGTTATACATTGAGATTTTGGTTGTTTCTTCTATTCTGCTAACCCAGTACAAGTGAGGTATGTATACGGCCTTGTTTCCATTTCATCTAAATATTAATATTGTTGTGGTATGTTGTTTAGCTGTTGTGTTGTTACTGGACTGAACCTGATGTTATCATTTCTGATCTTGTTTCTTCTTGCCAAACTAGGTGTTTTTGCTGGGATTTTATCTCCAATTGCATAACTCTTCTTTCTCTTGCTGTCATTCTCCTGTTCCAGCACAGTTAGTGCTGTCATTCTCCAATTCTGGCACAATTACTGCTGTCATTCTCCAGCTCTGACATATAACAATCACTGCTGTCATTCTCCAGTTCTGGTACAGTTAGTCCTGTCATTCTCCAGTTCTGGCACAGTTAGTGCCTCATTCTCCAGTTCTGGCACTGGTAACAGCATGGCTAGAGGGCGGCTGTGGTGAAAATGTGTGTGCACCTACTAACATGAATCTTTCCTGTGGTAACTAACATACTATTGTGAATCAAGGATTATTTCACAACCACAAAAGAAGAAACAAGGCTTATAAATTATACGTTGCAGAACAATTCTTAGAATACTGTGGAACTAGGAGAAAAATACTGACATTCTATGAGATCTGAACAATAAAGAAAACTTGACTCCTAAACAGCACCAGGTCAAGAAAATTGATATACTTTGGCCATATTAAACATCACAGATGCTTACAAAGAACAACATCCTAAGTCACGTCATAATTTCCAGAATAATACATTTCATAATTTCTGAGGGATATATATAAGTCTAATTAGCAAAGTCGGTTATTTCTTCTATATGTGTTAAATGAAAAAGGTTAGTTGCATTTCCTTTACAGAATGTTGCAGCCAACCCCAGCACCTTTTGGCTGTTTGTGATTTTGTGGCAAGTTTATATTCAGCAGTTTGCCATTGCTTTCTGATCGATCTGCACTCATATCATTTTATAAAACTAGTGGTCAGTCTGCTACCAAGTCGCCCGCATATGCGTTTCAAACGCGGATGCAGGATCAATATCTGCGAATGTAACCCTTTCATCACTAAGTCGAATAGAAAAGATAACACCAAATTGTGAGATAATAATAGAAGGGAAAATGCTTAAGCAAACTGATAGATTTAAATACCTAAACACAATTATAACATCACATGGAACATGCATGACACAGATTACAAGCAGAATTTGTCAAGAAAAAGCTGCATTTCAGAAAATGAAAAATATCTTATGAATAAATCACTATCACTGAATGTCAGAAAAAGAGTATTGAAATGGTATATAGAACCTGTTTTGTTGTATGGCTGGGAATCATGGAATGTAAATGAACAAATTAGGAAGAGATTGGAAACAACGGAGATGTACTTCCTGAAACAAATGTTGAGAAAACCTCGGACTACGAGAGTAAGTAACAATGTTTGCTTGAAAGAGGCTAATGAAAGTAAAACATTGTACATAGCAATAGGGCAGAGACAAACATGATTTTTTGCCAGAATAAGTAACAATGATTACCTGAAAGAGGCTAAATTAAAAGTATAACATTACACATAGCGATAGTACAGAGACAAACACATTTCTTTGGTAATATTAATTATTAATATTAAATACAGTATAAAGAGAAGACCCCATGATGAGAACACGGAAGAAGAACCATCTGCAAATCTAACCATTAGAGAACTCCTGTTTGCGGACGCCCAGGCACTAATAGCAAAATCAGAAGCTGAATTACAAGAAGACATGAATAGTCTAAATGAAATGTGTAGGGAACATAACATGAAAATTAGCACAAGTAAAACAGAGGTAAAGACTGTAACTAAAGAAGAAAAAGCAACAACGATTCACCTAAACCAACATCGCTTGAAACAAGTAAAGAGTTTCAAGTACCTAGGAAATTTAATATCATCAAATGGCAAATCAGAAGACGAGATCGAAAATAGATGCAATAAGGCAAACCAACTCACTGGACAAATGACACCAATACTAAAGAACAAACATGTATCAATAACTACTAAGAAAGCACTTTACAACACAATCTTCCTACCAACTCTATGTTACCAATGCCAAACCTGGACAATGACAAAAAAAGAGAAAAGAAAAATCACAACAGAAATGAGATTCCTGAGAACCAGGAAGGTTAACCCGGTCAACAAATGCCCGCAGAAGTCGGATGTGTCGGCCTAATGGCGCAAGAACACAGCTCTGCTGTAAACAGGCACAACGCAATCACGTCCGAAAACAAAACTCCGGATGAATGCAGAAGAAGAAGAAGAATATTCCTGAGAAGAATGAGCAATGTATCAAGAAGAGATAAGATCAGAAATTAAGAAATCAGGACTAATGTGGGTGTTATAGCTGCACTAGATTTTATCAGAAGGCAGCAAGTCAAATGGTTTGGCCATACAAGTAGGTTACCAACTACCAGTACACCACAAGCAATGATGTACAGACCAGAGGGAAGTAGAGGAAGACCACTTGAACGATGGACGCAGGGAATCCTCAATAACAGAGTCCATGGGAATATTGATACATGAAACCCATAAATGGGCACTCTCCCGCTGTTTATACTTCACCTGGACACCGCAAGGTACAAGAGGAATATGATGAGATGAGATGAGAATGAGATAAAGAGAAGACTTCAAGAAAAGTGTTGGTCATTGGAAATCGTGATGACTGGAAAGATCAGTGGGAGAAGAGACAAAGGCAAACCGAGAGAAAAGATAAAGGATGGACTGAGATGGTGGCATGGAGGAATATCATTAACACTGTTGATCGGGAACACCAAGGACCGAGATCTGTGGAGTACAGTACTGAGTACAGTTAGACAGGAACGCCTACACAACACACAATGACTACACCAGTTGAAGTTGGCCCAGTTACTTGATGATGATGGTGATAAATTAAATAGGTTTTGCGGTCTTTTTTATCATTTGCAGCAGAGGAAAAAGTAAATATATCATATTATAACTGACGTACAGACTTGAATGATGTATTGTATGTATCGTTGCATTTCATGATCTAAACTCTAAATAAATATTTTCGCAAAATGTATAAATTTTAATAATTAAATTAAGTAACTGCCGGTTATCGATAACTAGTTTCCATGGCATATAACGGTTAATAGCTATCACTAACTAATCAAAAGACGGTTATATTATATGTATGTCAAATTAGAACCTATATTTGTATTCACATACCATCTTCTTCTTCCTTTTTGTCCCTCTTGAGTGACAACATTCTCAGATTTAATCGTTGGGTGAGCTGGAAGATTGGGCAGGAAGTTGCCTACGTCTAGCAGAACACGTCACAAGTACACAGGGTCAGAGGTTAGGCTTCCCAGAGTTCTCCTGGCATGAATGTCCTGTGTAGTAATGTTAGTTAGTTAGTTAGTCGACAGATCATCCTCGTTGCACATCGGACCATTCAGTCCATAAGTGCTCGGATCCCCTCCTCAGCAAATCCCGCAGCGTGTAGCGGCTAACGACGCCAGTTCTGTGTTGGTTTATCAATCTTCTTTGGCTTCCTGCGTAGTGTTCTTGTTTGGCCACCCCTCTTTTAATTTGCTGCTCTCGCAGTCTGGCCATTGTTGTAGATTCACAGTCATCACTTGGTTCTTGCAAAAGTCTCACTTCTCGTAGAGCATTCAGAATGTCAGCCTGGTCCATGGCGCGTCCGCCCTCAACAGTAGCCTCACCTGCGAGCTTGTCAGCCCGCTCATTTCCTTGTACTCCCGCATGCCCTGGCACGAAGATGAAACTAATCTTTGCCAGCCGAGACCGCTTCAGAGGCAGCAACCATTCTCTTCGGATCGACCCCTCCTCTATCCTCTTGATCATGTTCATTGAGTCGCTAAGGAAACAAGCCCTAGTGAATGTCTGTGTCTCGAGCCATGTTATTGCTTTACTTACTGCCATGACTTCCATGGTCAGGCTACTTGTGGTTTCAGTGAAAGCACCAGAGTCCTCCTTCACAATTCTCCCTCCGGCCCGAGCTGTAAAGGCCCATGAGCTTCTCACATGTCGGATGACCGACCCATCTGTGTAGATGACCGCGTCACTGTCTAGCGAATTCTCGAAAATCAACGCTTGTACTTCAGCCTCAACAGCAGCTGGATTTTCTTGTCTGCATTTTCTATCTAGTTGGATGCAAACTGAAAAGGATGTGCAGAAATCTGTTGGCACTTGCACCCACTCCTCGCCAGGTTCTAAGTCCTCAAGTGAACACACCTGTTGAAGAATGTCCTCGGCTTGACCCATCCACGACCGTCCTCTTTTTAACCTGCTGCCCTTCACCTTCCTAATTTCACTATGCAGTGGATGCTGTGTGTTTGCGTTAATTCTGAGGTAGGCGCGTGCCCTGCAAACTTGCATTCTCTCTTCAATGGTTGGAAAATCAAGAAGGTAGCGCATCGCCCTGCATGCTGTATCTCTTGTACATCCAAGAATAATGCGCATAGCTTCATTCTGTATCCTTTCCATCCTTTCTATCTGCTTATGGCTGACAGTCAGGATTGCCATTGCATACTCCAAAACAGACATGACCAGCCCCTCGTACAGAAGACATAGATGGCGCTGCTCACAGTTTGCTGCCGCCATCACCCGCATCGCTGCCAAACCCCGCTTGGCCTTTGTTATCACCTGGTCTATGTGCACATTATAAGCAAGGCTTCGATCAAACCGTATCCCCAGGTAATTCATTGCCTGCGTTCTTTCCACCGTCTCTGAACACAGCATTACAGTTGGTGTTGGATTGTTGACAATATGATTATTCAACGAGAACCAAGTCACTGTTGCCTTTGTTGGGTTGACCATTGCCCCAGCTTCATCACACCAAGTACTTATGCGATTGAGTTCGGTTTGTAGCTCCACAGCAACCTCCTCTCTATCCTTACCCTGACGATACACTAAAACATCATCGGCATATGACAATGTCCTGCCAGGTCCAGTGATCTGCTCACTGGTGATTCTCACTGTGTAGGCGTTGAACAGTACCGGAGATAATGGTGATCCCTGTGGTAGGCCAGGATATATTGTTGTTGGTTCCGAAGTCCAACTGCCACATCTAAAAACTACTTTCCGTTGGAAGAGAGCTGCAGCGATCCAACTAAGGAGGAATGGACTTACGTTTAGTTCAAGAAGCTGAAACATTAAAAAATCCAGTGGTACTCTGTTGTATGCGTCCTCAAGATCAATCGCTGCAGCAACGGTTTCAGTGCCTGAGTGGAAACCTTCATAGACATCATGGGCAAAGACTGCTGCATTGGTCCAGGTTTCTCTTTTTGGACGGTACCCACCCAGGGTAGGTGGGAAAACACCTTGCCTCTCTAGTTGGCTTGATATTTTCCTGGCAATTACCTTCTCCAGCAGCTTGCCTATTGTATTCTGCATGGTTATAATTCGATATCCCTGAATTTTCTTGTGGTCTTTGTCAGGCTTCGGCAAGGGAATCAGATAGCTGTGTAACCATTCCTCCTTGATGCTAGCACTCCCTATACTGTTGTTGTACATGTCTGCTAGTTTCTCTAGCTCATTGTCGGTACACCTATTTATGTCGTCGTATCTTATGCCATCAGGACCTGGAGCACTGTTTTTTGATCGTCGAAGCACAGCCTTGATTTCTTGCACTGTCACTGTGTCTTCATCCGAAGTGTTCTGGGCCTTGCATCTGTCTGAGGTGACCTCCTTGGCCAGATTCCGGCCTCCCATGTCTGTCTGGTTGCTCTGCTCAAGGTAGCGTTCAAAGAGGGCTTTGCCCTTGTCCTCGTCAGTCCTCTGCCAGATGAGGTCAGCACCTTGGAAGTCAGAAATGCTCTTATTCTTGACTACACCACTCATGCTTTTATGTAGTCGCCAGAACAATTTCAGTGACTTGTCTGTGCTTACTCTTTGACACACCTCTGCCCATTTTTCGCTTTTAACCACCGTGACCAGTTTTTTGAAATAGCTTACTTTTGTGTGCATCTCTCTTTCTAAGTGCAAGCAGAGACTAGGATGACCAGCTCTGTTCTTCTTGGCATTTTGCCATCTCCTTACAGCACTACGCTTATCCACCCAAGCCTTCTCCACCTCGAAACTCCACCACGGTGGCTGCTCCCAGCTTTTTTTCCTTTTCTTCCTGCCCTGAAACGTTCTGCGCTTGTCACGTCTTATTTTACTCACCACATCTTGCCCTGTACTGTCATACTGGAACGTCTTTACCTTTAGCTTGTGCTGCCTGGTTCTGCCTTTCTCCACCAATATGCTGCATGGGTGGTGTAGTAATGTATCAATACATAATGGTATGAGTTGAATTCAGAACGGATATCACAGCACTTAAGACATTCCCATACATGTTCTATCCTCATCTGCAACAGCCAGCGAAGAGTCCCAATACAAATGGTACCAGTAGCAGTCTGATTATTGATCATTGATATGTAATAAATTTTGACAGTAGAGATGAGCAAGAGAGTTCTTAAGAGCTATATTATATGGAGCCAATCCTGATGTAGGGAAGCTATTCATGGACAATCACTCAATCAGCATACTGATGAGGAATTATGTGTGGAAGCTGCGGAGATGTGATTGTATAGAAGAATGCTGAAAACGCCGTGGACGGCTAGAAAGGGCAGTGAAGAAATCATGAAAGAAGTTAATTCACAAAGAGAACTGGTTTCTCGCACCAGAAGACAGTCCACATTGTTTGGGCATGACTGAGACGGGGAAAGGTGGAGGATACGTCATGCATTTGGATTGAGTATAAGACCAGATTGGCAGCACACGAGACAGAATGCTGTGGAAAGATACGATCTCCAGCGCCGCACGGCATGGACTATAACTATAAGTAAGGAATGCTCAATGAATATGTGCCGTTTCTTCTTCTTCTTCTTCTTCTTCTTCTTCTTCTTCTTCTTCTTCTTCTTCTTCTTCTTCTTCTTCTTCTTCTTCTTCTTCTTCTTCGGGTGTCTCATTTTGATCAGACTTCAGGGATCACGACTCTCTACTCCGCTCTGCGCTCTGTTATTTGACATGATTAACAATGAGTGGCAGCGGATTTCTATCAGTGCGAGAGGAAATAAACATGCTGGGTGACTGGCTGTTGCTGCTCATTGGAGAAGAGACCTACTTTATGATAAGGCTGATGTTGTGAAATAAATCTGAAAATGAAAACCGTAAAATGATTAAATTAGAGAACTTGGTGACAATTGGGCGGGGGGGGGGGGGGGGGGGGGGTGGAGAGAAAACAAGGGGAAGGCAGAGAAGTAAATATTTGGATGCTTGGCCACGCGGCATTGTTGAGACAAATACACACAGCTGATCCACGACTCTAGTGATCGTGTGAGATGACGAAACATGACAGCCCACGCTTATCGGCATGGCACTTGATGATTATGTTGTGAAGACCGAGTGGAAAGTGGTGCACAACAGAGAACCACCTGGAGAGGCTGATTCAGCGAAAAGTGAACAGAGTCTGGACGACAAGCTTAAGGGAAAGTGCAGGCTGACGTTTATTCAAGCTGGCACTGGAACCATCACATCAGCATGGGAAGTCGTTGGCTACTGAAGCAGGAGATGGAACATGCGTGGGATGTGGTGTTGATTCTTGAACTCATACTCATCTCATGATCATGCTGTAACTATTACATATGAGTATACAATCTAAAACATATCTAATTCCCACCCCCCCCCCCCCCTTTGAAAGAAATAGCTAGTTAAAGTCATACGGGGAGAATATTCTGCAAACTTCTAGAGAAAATACTACGACCTATAATAGAATTCCAGCTAAGTGAAATACAACTTGGGTTAGGAAAAACGAAGGATGCACATATGCCATCTTTGCTCTTAGACAACAAATAGAAAAATCAATTGAATTTAATGAAATACTCTACTCAGCCTTTGTCGACAAAGAAAAGGCATTTGATAGAGTAGATAGAAACAAGTTGTGGGAAATCCGTAGAAGAAATGGATTGAGCACACATATAACAAACTTATGTAAAAGCTTATACAACAACAGTGAATGCCTAGTGAAAGCAATTGGAGGATACTCAGAACCCTTCACCATAAGATCGGGAGTACGACAAAGTTGTATACTGCCCCCCCCCCCTCTTGTTCATAACCTATATAGACAGGGAGTCTGTGGCAAAGTGGTCAAGCCGTTTGACTCGGACTCCGAAGATTGTGGGTTCGATTCCGGGCTGCGTCCTTCGATTAACGAGTGGGTCGTCGCTAGAGCTACGGAGTTCGTGCTTTGTTTGATGCTTTCCGCGCTGCGGAAAGAGACCGAGCAATATGGGAAAAAATCCGGTGCAATGAAGTTGACCCTAACGACTTTTAAGCGACTATATAGACAGTATATGTAAAGAAATCAGCCAAAGAGAGACCGTAACAACATTGCATAAGAACAGAACACAGAAGAAGAACCAACGGCAAATCACACCATTAAAGAACTCATATTTGCGGACGATCAAGCATTAATAGCAAAATCAGAATCAAAATTACAGGACCACATAAATAGTCTGAACGAAGTGTGCGTGGAACATAACACGAAAATAAACATAAGAAAAACAGAGGTAATAACTATAACCAAAGAAGAAATATCAACAAGGATGCATCTAGAGCAGTGGTTCTCAACCGGCTGGGAATTCCCCCCTAGGGGGGAATTTTAGGGTTTCCGGGAAGGGGGGGGGGGGGGGGGAGGGTGAAGATTATTTCAAGATCGCGTTAATACAAGAACCGATTACTTGATATTATTTTTCCCTCCATACTTTATGGTTCTGTACTCCTCGTCCTTCTGATATTCGTATTATAACGTAAGTAGACCCACAATAGAAAAAGATCAGATTCTACATGTATGGACAGATTATGTGAAAGACCTGTATAATGATAACAGAGAGGAACAGTATTCTATTAGATTTAATAATGAAGGACCAGCAATTTTAAAGATGGAGGTTCAAAATGTTCTTAAGCATATGAAAGCTGGCAAGGCCCCCGGTGCAGATAACATCACAACAGAAATGATTAAAGCTTTAGAAGAATTTGGACTAGAGCAAGTCACTAGACTGCTGAACACTTTATATGATACTGGAGATATACCTTCTGAATTATGTAATTCTGTATTTATTGCAATCCCAAAGAAATCAGGAACCTTAGAATGTGATCAACATAGAACAATTAGTATAATGAGTCACATCACAAAGATTTTGTTACGAATTATCATGCAAAGAGTGAGGAAGAAAATACAACCTGAAATAGGGGAAGAACAATGTGGTTTTGTAGAAGGAAAGGGTACAGTAAATGCTGTGTATATGCTGCGAACAGTTATTGAACGTGCTTTAGAAGTAAACAAGGATATACATCTTTGCTTTATTGACTACACAAAGGCTTTTGATAGAGTAAGACATGTCAACATTGTGGATATGCTTGCAGATCTACAAATTGATGGGAAAGACATTAGACTTATAAAAAACATATATTGGAAACAACAAGCTGCCATAAGAATTGATAATGAAGTAGGACAATACCAACCTATTAAGAGAGGCGTTAGGCAGGGATGTGTAATGTCTCCAGATCTTTTTTCCTTATACAGTGAAAATATTTTCAGAAATGTAGAAGACCTAAATGGAATCAGCATTGGAGGACGAAACATAAATAACATTAGATATGCAGATGATACAGTATTGATTGCGGACAATGCACAGGATCTGCAACAATTAGTAGACGCTGTGGTTGTACACAGTGAGCAGCTGGGGTTGGAATTAAATTGTAGGAAGACACAGGTTATGGTCGTCACTAGGAAGAACGAGGTACCACAATGTAATATACAAGTAAATGGGAATATTCTTCAACAAGTGAATCGGTTCAATTATCTCGGAACAGTCATAACATCTGATGGCAGATGCCTTGAAGAGATTAGAACAAGAATCGCCATTGCGAAAGTAGCCTTTAGCAAGATGAAAAACATTCTGACCAATAAATTGATGTCAATTGAAACGAGAAAAAGAGTGTTGAGGGGATACATAGAGCCTGTTCTTTTGTATGGATGTGAAACTTGGACAATGTGCAGTCAAGCTGAAAAACATCTGATGGCTGCAGAAATGTGGTTTCTGAGGAAAATGCAAAGAATACCATGGACAGATAGAAAAACCAATGACCAAGTACTACAAGAGACAAATGAAAATCGTAGATTGATTAGAGAAATTAGACGTAGACAGTCAAAATTTTTTGGACATGTTATGAGAAGAAATGGACTGGAGAACTTGGTGACAGCTGGCAAGATCGAGGGGAACAGACCAAGAGGAAGACCGAGAGGAAAATACCTGGATGGCTTGGCCACATGGCATGGACGAGACAGGAACACTGAGCTGATCCACGACTCTGGTAATCGAGTGAAATGGCGAATCATGACCGCCCACGCTTTCCGGCATGGCACATGATTGATTGATTGAGACCCACAAATCACGTTTTATGTAGACTTCTAAACTTGTTCTAGTATGTGTTATTAAAGTTAGCTTCCATTTTTGCATATACTATGTAGGGGCAGGGTGGGGGAGGGGGATTTATAGGGAGAAAACACGAAAAGGGAGGAATGACATTCTCAACATATGATGAAGCGGGGCATAGGCCAAAAAAGGTTGAGAACCACTGATCTAGAGGGTCACCCCCTGAATCAAGTGGAGAGCTTCAAGTACCCAGGAAGTATAATATTGCTTGGATAGCAAATCCATTACGTGGAAAGTCCGAATCGAAAGCTCACTGTGTGGATGTTATCTGCAGACTGCATTCTTCTGGTTCATTCTCAGGAACAGCCTGAGGTGAACGGAAGGCCCAATATACGGAAGTGAGGCTAAGCAGCCATGTGCAGGACGTGACGATTCCTTGGGTGAGCCCAGTACCAGAGCGTTATGTGTCGGCTCTGCAATTACGAAAGCCTCCTTTGATGGCAGGGAATGCTCATGGTCTGCCCCTGCCTTCCCTTGACGTCTGACCAGGGTGTCTTTGGCTGTTCTAAATGGGCTAGCTGGGATGGGGGATAACACCACAACAGTGAGAGTCAAACGTCCTAAGAAACCTCCGCAAGGTTAACCCGGTCAACATATGCCCGCAGAAGTCGGATGTGTCGGACTAACGATGCAAGAACGCAGCTCTGCTGTAAACAGGCACAACACAATCACGTCCGAAAAAGAAAAAAAAAATCTCCGGATGAACGCTGAAGAAGAAGTAGAAGGAAGTATAATCAAATGGCAAATCAGTAGACGAGATCGGAAATAGATGCAATAAGGCAAAACAACTCACTGGATAAATGGCACCAATACTAAAAAAAAAAAAAAACATGTATCAATAACTACTAAGAAAGCACTATACAATACAATCTTCCTACCAATTCTACCAATGCCAAACCTGGACAATGACAGAAAAAGAGAAAAGAAAAAATCACAACAGAAATGAGGTTCCTGAGAAGAATACTCAATGTATCAAGAAGAGAGAAAATCATAAATGAAGAAATCAGGACTAAAGTCGGGGTTATAGCAGTGCTAGATTTCATCAGAAAACAGCAAGTTAAATGGTTTGGCCATATAACTAGATTACCAACTAACAGTATACCACACCAAGCAATGTTGTACAGACTAATCGGAAGCAGAGGAAGAGGCCGGTCACGTAAACGAAGGACAAAGGGCATTACAGAGTCCATGGGAATCTCGATACATGAAGCCCATGAGCGGGCAATCTCCCGCTGTTTATACTTCACCTCGACACCGCAAGGTACAAGAGGATGAGATGAGTCCAAATGATAACCAAGAAGATAAAAGGGATATTGTTAGTATTAAACAATAATAATATCTTTCAGACAATTTTAATAAGGTGTCTCCTTCCCTCCGCTAGCCTACGGGACACCCTTGGGCAAGGTGGAGTACCCGTTTAGCCCCCCGATCAGAGTTATGTGAAGCCATGGGTGCAGGTGGTGGATGAAGTTGAAGAGTAGCCAACAGATAGTTGTAGGTTATGGTCTCCAGCTTCACGACGGTAGGCAGAGGATCTCTTTTTTGGGAGACCATGGCTACGGTCATCGACCAGTATGGTCACTGCTAGGAAGGAAAGCAATGGCAAACTACCTTCTTTACAAATGCCAAGAATAGCATGTACTGCAGTCTTATCGATAATCAGAGAAATGGCGTAAATGGGTGAGCTGATCCACGACTCTGGTGATCGAGTGAGATGGCAGAACATGACCGCCCACGCTTATCGGCATGGCACATGATGGATGGGATATAATAATCTGCCATTGCATTCACCTTGCACATGGACTGCCAACTATCGTAGGGTTTCGCCAATTTCCACAGATTTCACTCTTGGCGTTCTTGATCAACTCCATTTATGATTTTGTTTCATAACAGTGTCTCAGTGTGTCCAGTATTAATTTCTCTTGGTCAACTACTGCCTCTTGTACCGCAGATCTTTCCAGTCGTCAGAGTGTATTCCAATGCCTTTCTTCTCAATATTTGGCCGTTTATGAAGTATATTATTAGTATTTCACTTTGCAATACTGATACCATTTGTAAGCATTTTTATATTTGTTATGAATTGCTTATTCTTTTCTTGCAGTTCTCTGTGACTTCTTATTTTGTCCTACTGCCTTTGCCGTGAATCGTTGCATAAGCTTAATCAGGTTAACAAATGCACGCAGAAGTCGGATGTGTCGGCCTAACGGCGCAGGAACGCAGCTCTGCTGTAAACAGGGACAACGCAATCACGTCCGAAAAAAAAGTCTATGGATTAACGAAGAAGAAGAAGAAGAAGAAGAAGAAGAAGAAGAAGAAGAAGAAGAATTCTATGTGGTTAGCTTGTCTTGTAGTTTGTGCTAGGATTATCTATCTTTAAAATGTGTTCAGATGTCATTTGTTTTTGTCATTAGGGAGACTCTGTGGCGAAGTGGTCAAGCCGTCTGACTCAGGCTCCGAAGGTTGTGGGTTAGATTCCGAGCCGCGTTCTTCGGTTCACGATTGAATTTTTCGTCATCTCCTGAGGGTCGTCGCTGGAGCTACGGAGTTCGTGCTTTGTGCGACGCTTTCCGCGCTGCGGAAAGAGACTGAGCAATATGGGATAAAAACCCGGTGCAATGAAGTCGACTCTGTCGACTTTTAAGCGTTTAAGCTTTTAAGCGACTTCTTTTTTGTTTTTGTTATCTCATCTCATCATGTTCCTCTTGTACCTTGCGGTGTCGAGGTGAAGTATAAAGAGCGGGAGAGTGCCCGCTTATGGGCTTCATGTATCGATATTCCCATTTGTTTTTGCCCAGCGTCCTTTTTCAGGACAGTTAATTAAGTTGTATTATAACTTTGTCAACAGCCTTCCAATAGTTAAATTAAGCATACGGAAATAACTTCCCTAATTTTCTATATATTTTCAGCTAATATTTGTATACAAAATATTGCTTCTAATAAAATATCGCTTCTAGTATACCAGTGATTTTATTTGGAAATCGTAAATTTCGGCGTCGATTTTATTTTCATATTAACACCTTGTTTATGACACGTGACCACAGTTTCCATGACGTCACTGTCTTGACGTCTGCGGATAGGGGTCGTGCATAGTAACCGGAGGCCATTTTTTCTGATTTGGCAACAGTGAAGCGATTTTTTGTCGCTCGTTTGTGCAAATTGTGACTTGCCGCGTGTGATTTCATATATTTTATGGACTATACACGATATAATATTCTGAAAAATGTAACGGAGAAACAAGGAAAACAGGTTTGGAAGACCCCCAACCATTTTGAAAGTATGGAATTATGACTACAAAAGTGAAACCTCTCCCGGTTGTGCAGCAGCGTCAACAACCGCTGATTGGGAATACAATGTATACACATACAATGGAAGGTAGTCATTCGCACCATCTTCCACCTCTTGCAAGCCAAACAGTTGGAGGAGGAGGTAGTGGGCATGGCGTTAGAGTGCAGCAGTTGTTTGAAGACCAGTATAAGCATCACCCAGAGAAACTGGAAATTATTCAAAATGGCGGCGGTGGTGGAGACGATCAGATGCAGCCGCAAGTTATTGCTCGTCCGAGTTCTAGTGCTGGGAGTGCTGGCAGCAAAGGATCTAGTGTTAGGAGAGGTAACAGACTGAGTCCTGAAAGTGCCGTGAAACAGTACGTGCATAAGTTAAGTACATATGAACAGCAAGAAATCTTCAGTTATCAGGATGTGTATTTTGTGGGCCAAAATGCCAAGAAGAAACAGGGTGTCGTAGGGGGCTCAAATAATAACGGGTATGATGATGAAAATGGATCTTATGTGCATGTGCCTCATGATCATATATCATATCGCTTTGAAGTCTTGAAAGTTATTGGAAAAGGTAGCTTTGGCCAGGTTGTCAAGGCTTATGATCATAAACATCAAATTCATGTGGCTTTAAAAATGGTGAGGAATGAGAAACGCTTTCACAGGCAAGCTCAAGAAGAGATCAGAATTCTTGAGCATTTGAAGAAACAGGATAAAGACAATAATATGAACATTGTCCACATGTATGAACACTTTACATTCAGGAATCACATTTGTATTACATTTGAACTTCTTAGCATGAACTTGTATGAACTAATAAAGAAAAATAAATTCCAGGGATTCAGCTTGCAGTTAGTTCGAAAGTTTGCACATTCTATTCTGCAGTGCTTGGATGCGCTTTTTAAGAATCGAATTATTCATTGCGATCTCAAACCTGAAAATATATTGCTCAAGCAACAAGGCCGTAGTGGCATTAAGGTGATTGATTTTGGTTCCAGCTGCTATGAGCACCAGCGTATTTACACATACATCCAATCTCGCTTTTATCGAGCACCAGAAGTAATAGTTGGGGCCAAATATGGTATGCCAATTGATATGTGGAGCCTAGGCTGCATTTTAGCAGAACTTTTAACGGGCTACCCGTTGTTTCCTGGGGAAGATGAGGGCGACCAGCTTGCTTGTATTATTGAGCTATTTGGCATGCCTCCTCAGAAGCTTCTTGAACAGGCAAAACGGGCTCGTAATTTTATTTCATCAAAAGGGTATCCTCGGTACAGTACTGTTAGTACATTGCCAGATGGCAGCACCGTGTTGCAAGGTGGCCGCTCAAGAAGAGGGAAAACTCGTGGACCACCTGGCAGTAAAGATCTTGTCACTGCACTCAAAGGTTGTGATGACCCGTTGTTTTTAGATTTTATGCGACGAGCTTTGGACTGGGATCCGCAGCAGCGACTCACGCCAACCCAGGCACTGCGACATGCCTGGTTGAGGAGACGATTACCACGGCCTCCTGCTTATAATAGTGAAGTGAAATCAGACTCTGCTATTAGACGAAATTCTTCCAGCAATCGCAGTATGGGAATGCCTAAATTGGCGAATGGAGCTTTAACCACTGCCAGTGGGAAGGCACGGCAGATTGCTATCCAAGATGATTTGGCTTCACAGCTAAACACAAGAACAAAATTGCCTCAGATTGGTTCAACCATGTAGATAGCTTCATTGGTTTTTAAGGAGATTATATCTGAACACTAAATGTTAAACCTCCTGTGTGACTGTAAAGATTGAATAATGGAGAACAAATGAATGAAGACAAACACAACTTTTACACACTAATTTGTTTTTTTTTAGTGTTTTTACAATGTTTTATTTCTTTTGAGTAATTTATTTATTTATTTTTTTTTAGCTTAAGTATACACTTTTACATATCAAAACAGAAATTTATAATGTTTCTATTTTTCCCCTCAGAAGCCAACAGTATGTCATGTTTTAAAGTTTCTTAATAACTTTATTATGATGTCTGGTGTACTTTTGAATGTTTTTGATTGTTTTCTGTGTTAAAAAGTTTGATTCCTCTATTGCAGATCTAGCTTTTAGTTTATTTGAACGTCATCTAGTGTACCTTTTGGCTTTGTACTTATATTTCTGTGGGCTGTATGTCTTGTCGTTAGCATGCAATCACCTCAGGAAATCACAACGTATACCATATTCATCTCATGCATAATGAATATGATTTTCACGTTGTTATTTGTTGTCAATTTAAATGTGGGAAAAATCAAAAGTAGAAACATCATTACATATTTTCTTATTTCAAGCAAAATGTTTAAATTACTATCTGATATATATCGTCTTTAAATTTGTTTGAGATTTCTGTAATTTGCGTAAGATGTAACTGTTGTGCTGAAGAGGAGTAAACAATGTCAAATACATTTGCACCGCTATGTCTGCTTCATTATTGGCCTCTGGAAAAAGTTGACAATTAATATGATCTTAAATATTTATTACCTTGTTAGAGGGTAATTTATTTTGCAGTTAAGTTTACTTTTTTACAACTGACTGTTGTTCCATTTTATTAAATTGTCTGTTTGACAAGGTCTCTGATTTGTTTGTTTTTTTCCCCAATTCTCATTACTGGCTTGCATCTATCATACCGTGCATAATTTTAATGGATTTGTAATGATTTGATTTTACAAAATTGTTTTATGTCTGACAGTTCTGTTCATTCCATTTGATTGCGTTTTGTTTTTCATAAACTGTTCTTGTTTATTCCAAGCTATTGAACCAAAACAAAATGATTGTAATTATTGCAAAAATCTTTGCCATTACTGATTTGCTTGTAACTCCATCTTCCTTCGTTTTGGTTTTAAGTAGTCCCTCACCTATCTCACAACTTATGGATCTGACCATGGTTATTCACTGGGTATAATTGGAACCGCTATAATTTAGTTATTTCCACTGCTTTTGTAGAAACAGCTAAACTTAATTCAGGAGCCAGCCCCTTTTTTCAGGTGCCAGCATATTTTGGTGTTGCAAATGTAGGCTAGACAAAGATGACAAATTCAGGCTCCAGGTAAACATTTCTAGGTACTGTGATGACTGGCGTGGATTTTTCTACCCATGCTGGCAGCTGTAAGAATCTGTAGCGATTTAGGAACAGTTCAGTGCATAGAGATGGGTGACAGAGAAAGATATGTCCAGTCCCCTGATTTGTTGTCATTATCAGTATCATCATGTGCTCCGCCAACTGACGGAGGCATCTCCACAGATCTTGATCCCTGGTGTTCTGGATCAGTTCTGTTGATGATATTCCTCCATGCCTTCGTTGCAGTCCATCCAGTATAATTTTCCATGGTTATTATATAGGGAACCCCCGGGAAGGTTAACCCGGTCAACAAATGCCCGCAGAAGTCGGATGTGTTGGCCTAACAGCACAAGAACGCAGCTCTGCTGTAAACAGGCACAACGCAATCACGTCCGGAAAAAAACTCCGGATGAACGCAGAAGAAGAAGAAGATATAGGCAACATTTAATGATATCTATAGAATAGTGGTTGGTGGTCATAATATAAATAATTTACATTATGTTGATGACACCATAAAGGAACTACAGAAAATGATACCCGTAGTTACAGTTGTTGTAGAAAGTGAAAAAAGTGGGCCTCAGCTTGAATAATAGGAAGAAAGAAGACATGGTAATATCAAAGAAATGGATTATGGCCACATGCACAATTAAACTTAATGGTATTTAATTTTGGGCAAGCATAGAAATTCAAGTATCTAAGAACATGGGTAACATCAAATGGAAGATGTATTACAGAGATGAAGAACAGAGATAAAGAACAGAATAGGACTTCTTGCATGTTACGTAGAACCAGGTTTTAACATATGGCTGTGAGTCCTGGATAACTAGTAAATTAGCTACACAAACTCACAAAATAAAATTCCTTGATGTCTCAGTGATGAAGATTTACAGAAGAATGCAGAACATTCTATGAACAACTAAAATGAGAAATCTATATGTGTTGACAGAGGATGAGTAATCTATATGTGTTGACAGAGGATGAGTAATCTATATGTGTTGACAGAGGATGAGTAATCTATATGTGTTGACAGAGGATGAGTAATCTATATGTGTTGACAGAGGATAAGTAATCTATATGTGTTGTTGACAGAGGATGAGTAATCTATATGTGTTGACAGAGGATGAGTAATCTATATGTGTTGACAGAGGATGAGTAATCTATATGTGTTGACAGAGGATGAGTAATCTATATGTGTTGACAGAGGCTAAGACACAAAGACAACTTATCACAAACATCAGAAAGAGGAAGTCATCATTTTTATTTACCCACGTTGTGCAAAGACAAAAACTGGATGCAGTTATGGCAACTAGAAGAAATTGAAAAGAGAGATAAAGAAAGAGGAGAGAAGGTTCTGGACAGATTGTTGTCATGGCATGAAAAGGTGTCAGCACCCAAGGAAAAGGAGTCAGCAAACAAAGAAAAGGAGTCAGCACACAAAGAAAAGGTGTAAGCTCACAAAGAAAAGGTGTCAGGACACGAATTGATACACACTGTTGGAGATCATAAGATGAGGAGAAGCATGATTGCCCACGCCAGTTGACAAGACACTTGCTGATGATGATGATGAATGCTTTTATTCCAAGTACAGAAATCTATGCTACTGTTGTGATTTTCTAGATCTGTAGGGCAGAAATTTATGTTATTATTATTATAATGTTCTATATTTTTTGCACAGAAATCTATACTACTATTTTGATAGTGTTCTAGATTTTAGCACACAAATCAATGCTTCTGTTTTGAGGTATAATGAAACACTAGACCTGAAAATAAATTAGTTCTTAAAAAACACTTCATGCTAAAATAGAAAGACCTGCCTGACTGTACACGATTTTAACATTTGTATTTGTTGGCTCGCTTTGAACTCTAGTGTTGTCTATATCTGTGCCACTACTTTAGTAAAGCGTAGCTCGCTACTGGGGGATTGCTACTGGGGAGTGCACTTGACTTATTTTTGTTTGTGGATTAGCTTTTCTTATTGTCAGTGTCCCTCGCCATCAGGCGAATCCACTTCGACTTCTGAGGTACTTGTAATTTACGTACCTAACTCAAGGGCGAGAAGTCAACATTTTAATCCAGCTGACCAGTGTAGGGGTTGAACCTGCTACCTCAGGATCAGCACACCGGAAGTTAAAAGAGCAAGCACTCTTATCCATTCAGCCATGCTGACCACCGACTGTAGATTCTTCTTCTTCTTTCGTTCGCTTGAAATATGTCTATATCTGCAATGTCGTCTCTTGCATGAATTGAACTGTTTTTTTCAGTTCACACAGTGGTCCATAGAGTTTATCTTCCACTGTCGTCTCTCTAGGCCAGAAGGTTTGCCTAGATATGTTATATTTTGGGCAGTCTTGGAGTATGTGCTCTGCTGTCTGCGACGCCAATCCACATGTGCACATGGCTGTTTCACCAATCTTGAATTTTGTATACATGTGGTTGCGTAATCTATTGTGTCCTGTTCTGAGGTGCAGAATAATGACTTGTTCTGGTCTGTCCATAATGTGGTAGTCATCTTGAGCAGGTTTTGGTGGCTTTCTGACTGATTTGATCATTCTTTTCTTTTGGTGGTATGTAACGGGCACATCAGGCTGTTCCTCTTTGGCTCCTTCCTTAGCCAATTGATCAGCTCTGTCGTTTCCGGGTACTCCACAGTGGGATGGTATCCACTGTATGGTGACTTTATGCTGACTGCTAAGTTCAGAAAGTAGTGTCCTTAGTACTGGCAATTTCCCAGAGAGGAGCGCCTCGAGTACTGATTTTGCATCTGTTAGTAGCACCACAGGTTGTGTACCATTGCTGTTATTTAGTAATTTCTCTGTTGCTATCTTGATTGCCTCAATTTCGGCATCATAGTTATGGCAGTACTTTCCTGTCGGTACTCTGGCTGTGTCCCTAGTATTATTTGGGTATTCTATGTACACTCCCGCTCCTCCATTTCGAACAGCATTTTGTGCTGACCCATCTGTGTAGACTCGGATCCAGAGGTCCTGTGGGTATTCTTCATCAAGGAAGCTGAGAGTGGCTGTTCTGCGCTGCACACTGTTCTGTTCTTCCTTGTCAAATATTCCTCTCACTTTTGTCTGGATTTGTAACGATAGTCTATGCTCATCTTTCCATGGAGTTCGCTCTGGAATAGTTGTTAGGGGGATACCAACTGTGGGCAGATCAGTGGTTTCTCTGCAGAGTCGTTTGGCCTGGTGGATAAAACTACTTCTTTTCAACCGCCCCATAGCTAGGTTTTCAAATCTGTTCTTCATAGGGTGGCCTGGCAAGCTGAGGAACTTTTCTGCTTGTATTAGCGTTTTCGTATCTCTGCGCTCACTCAGTGCCTGTGTCCTCCCCATCTTCTCCATTTCCACTATAGGGGTTGATCTCATCCCTCCTGTGGTGACTCTAAGTGCTTGATTTTGCACCATGTCCAGCTCTTGTAGTGTGGTATTTGATGCTGAACACCACGCAGTTGACCCATATTCCAGGTGTGGTCGTATGCTCTGTTGGTAAACTTTGCTAAGTATTTTCGTACTGGCTCCCCATGTGGTTCCACTTAGCTTTCTCAGGATGGCTATTTTCCTTCTGGCTTTTGCTACTGCTTTGTTGATGTGCTTTCTCCATGTCAGCTTGCCATCAAATGTTACTCCAAGGTATGTTGGTTCTTTATCTTCTCTTAGGGGTGTTCCATTTATCTGGATGATCCCTGCCTTTTGTTTTGGAGAGAGGGTAAATAGGGTGGTGCTGCACTTGTCAGTGTTTATGCTGACACACCATCTATTTGCCCATGCAGCAAATGTATCTACAGCTCTTTGTAGCAATCTGGTGGCCACTGATGCATATTCATTTGTGCTCCATAGAACCAGGTCATCGGCGTACATTGCCGCTTTAATTCCATGCGGTAGGTGAGCAACAAGATCATTGATGAAGATTAGAAAAAGTGTGGGGGACAAGACTCCGCCCTGGGGGACACCGTGACGCAGTAGTACTTTCTTGCTCTTGAGTCCGTCTATCTGTACTCGGGCTCTTCTGTTGTGCAAGTATGCTTTCACCCATTTGTACATTCTTCCATTGACTTTGCAGTTTCTCAGTTTCTTCATCAGACCTTCTTTCCAGACTTTGTCAAAGGCTTTCTTCAGATCTATCCATGCCGCAAGCACCAGCTTCTTCTCTTGGAATGCATCCTCAATTTCTTGAGAGAGGTAGGTTGTCTGATCTTCCGTAGAGTAGCACTGCCTAAAGCCAGCCTGCTGTGGCACAAGGATGTTTTTACTTTCAATGTACCACTGCAGTCTGTGATTGATGATGCGCTCCAGTGTTTTGCAGAGACAGCTGGTGAGGCTAATTGGTCTGTAGCTAGAGGCAATGGAACCATCTTTCCCTGATTTTAGGAGGGGTATCATGATTGCTTCTCTCCAGGCTTGTGGAACACTGCCTAAGGTCCAGCTGTTATTGAAGATCTGCAACAGCTTTGTTTTGGTCTCTGTTCCTAGGTTCCTGATCATTTCATTGGAGATACCATCAGCTCCTGGTGACTTTCTCATTTTCAGTTTTGATATCGCTAGCTCCAGTTCGCTGATTGTGATGGGTGCCTCCAGAACCTCATGTACTATTTCCTTCTGTCCTGTATGTTGTCGTTTCTCTCGAATCTCTTGTTGTTTCTCTGGACTAATTTTGATATTGCTATCTTGTGCGAACGAGTCCGCAAAATGGTCAGCTGCTTGCTTTCTTGTTAAGATTTTTCCATCTTTATGTAGTGCAATTTTTGAGTTTCTCCCTGTGCCCTCGTCATTAAGCTGTTTTATTAGCTTCCACAATTTCCTTGTGTCTCTTTCAAAGTTCAGAGACTCCGTTTTCTCCTGCCAGCTTTTCCGTCTAGCCTGCAGCTTGGCCCTTTGAAATTTGGCTTTTGCATGCTGGAATTTATTGTGGTGCTCTTGGCTGGGTGTGGCCTCTGCTTGCTTTCTAGACACTTCAACATCATTATGCAACTGTTCCAGTTCACTACTCCAGTAGGGTTTATATTGTTTACGGGCTCCTCTTGGTACTGTTTCTCGCGCTGCCTGTAGTATGCATTTCCCAAACTCTTCAACTGCTTTATTTATGTCTTTCTCAGTGTTCAGGTTTCTAACCAGTATGCTGGTGCGATGCTTGTACATTGCCCAGTCTGCTTTCTTGTAGTTCCACCTCGAGAGGGTGCTGCTTTCACTTACAAGCTCATTTTCTACAGTTAGAAAGACTGGCCGATGGTCACTGCCACCAAGTTGTTTCCCAACAGTTCGTGTAATGTTCCACTCCAGGTCTGGTGAATGAAAAGCCAGGTCAGGTGTAGTTGTAGAGTGCCATGATCTCGAGTAGAAAGTATGTGGGTCGGACGGCTTGTTAATCAACATGAATCTATTCTCATCCTGCCAGTCTTCCAGTCTCTCTCCTCTCTGGTCCATGTGATCATAGCCCCAGCTCTGCGAGTGGCTGTTGAAATCGCCACACACAATCATTTTTTCTTTTAGTGGTAGAGTGTCCAGTGCCTGTGGGCGGTCACTTGGACAGTAGTAATTGATCAGATGTAGATCTGTATTACCTGTCTTAAGTTTAAGTGTCTGATACTCAGCCCCTTCCATGTAGACTTTGATTTGGGAAGCCATGATGTTATTTCTTACAAGGGTCAGTATCCCACCTTTTCGCCTGTTCTTTCGATCAGATCGGTAACACTGGTAGCCTCTGATTTTGAAGGCTATATTTTCATTGAGGTGAGTTTCTTGCAAGCAACATATGCTTACTTTTTCTTGGTCCAAGATTTTTTCTAATTCTATTTTTTTTGTTGCTGACTCCCTCCGCATTCCAGTGCATTATTTTAAGTCTTCGTTTAGTATGGCCAGTCGTCCTTTTCTCATGTCCCCTGGCTCCACAGGACATCTGAGAAGGACCTCCAGTAGTTGGGGTTGGACCCTTTCGAGACATAGGGCCCGGCACTGCACCTGCCTGGGGGTCCAAAGCAGGGCGAGCACCATAACGATTAGCAGTAGTCGACATATTCCATTTTGCGTGATTGCGTGGCATCCTGATTTCTGTGGTGCGCCTCTTGGCTGGTTGCCTCCGTCTTCAGCACCTTTCTTTGCTAGAGCGGACTGTGGTCTCACTCGAGTGTAGATGTGTACGCGCGCACACACCTGTCTGCGCATGCATATACGTGCATACACATCTAGAGCATACTGGTTATTTTCCGGCGCCAGAGACTCGCCGTCGCCCCTTCTCCTGTTAGTTTAAACAGGTCCGCCACGTGAAGGCCAGGAGTTGGACTTTTGCTGCATAGGTTATGTATTCACGAGCCATTGAGGTATTTGAGCAATGTTGGGCGCTCACCCCAACAACGCGCCTCGGCTACATACAGCAACATTTGGAACCCACTGTAGATGTTACTTACCATCTTCCTCTTAAATGTTTCTTCTGTTGTCAGTTTCCATATGGTGCTGTGTAGAGTTGTCAGTTCCCATATGGTGCTGTGTAGAGTTGTCAGTTCCCATATGGTGCTGTGTAGAGTTGTCAGTTTCCATATGGTGCTGTGTAGAGTTGTCAGTTTCCATATGGTGCTGTGTAGAGTTGTCAGTTTCCATATGGTGCTGTGTAGAGTTGTCAGTTTCCATATGATCTGTGTAGAGTTGTCAGTTTCCATATGGTGCTGTGTAGAGTTGTCAGTTTCCATATGGTGCTGTGTAGAGTTGTCAGTTTCCATATGGTACTGTGTAGAGTTGTCAATTTCCATATGGTACTGTGTAGAGTTGTCAGTTTCCATTTGGTACTCTGTAGAGTTGTCAGTTTCCATATGGTGCTGTGTAGAGGTGCAGTCTTCGTTCGTAGGCCAGATAACCAGCAGTTATGTTGTCAGCCCAGGCTTATGAAGGGTTTCCCTAACAGCATCACTCCATCTCTTTCTCGGCCCTCTTGTTCTGCTGCCCTCATGTTGGTTGTAATATGATTTGTGAAGCTGGTACATTTCAGGACATTTTTATTAGATGTTAAAACCGCTAGATTGTTGTTACACCACATGAGTTAAACACGTATAATCAAGTAGTAGACCCTTTACAGAACGTTGCAATAATCACTGCCTACTGAAAAGATCTAGATCCTTGTCCAGTTCCTCTGCCTCATGCAATGTCATGCCCCCGCTGTTTTCAGTATCCTATGGCTATCTTCATGCTGGTCGGCCTTGCCTCTTCTCCCTGGAACGATGCCTTCCCTCTCTTTCTTTTCCAAACAACTGATTTTAATGTGGCCAAAGTATGCCAGTTTCTGTGACATAATTCTGTTCTTGGATGTTCAGATCTTGTGGAATGCCAGTATTTTTCTTCTTCTTGATCCACGATATTTTAAGGATGTTTCTGCAACATAAAAGTTAAGACATCATGTTTCTTCTTTAGTGATTTACCAAGTTGTCCATGACTCACATCCGTATGTTGCCACAGGAAACATGTATATTCTCATAAAATTTACTGTAGGTCAGCATGGCTGAATGGATAAGAAACACATTGTCTTAAACATCCGAAGTGCTGATGCCAAGGGAAGGTGTTCAACCCCTACATTAGACAGCTGGATTAAAATGTTGACCTGTCATCCTTGATTTAGGATTGTAAATTACAAGTACATTTTAAGCCGGAGTGGGTTCGACTGATGGCAAGGGACCTGTTAATAGGGAAAGCTAATCCACATGCAAAATTCAGTCCACTACTAGAAGTAATGTGAATGGACTATGCTTGGGTTCAAAGCTAGCGAGCACCAAATAAAGTTTACTATCACTTGCTTGCAGGTCTTATACTCTAGGCACTGAATACTATTTAACCTGTGCATTGCAATGGCCAGTCTGTGTCTGACTTCTTGTCAACAGCGCTGCGCCCAGTTCTGTTGATTATGGAGCTGAGATAAGAGATATTGGAAGTTGTTAAATATACACTTGGGGAGGGGGGGGGGGGACACAGAAGCATGCCAAACAGGGCATTAGATTAGCTTCACATAAGGAGAAGAAAAAGGTGGGCAAACCAGAGTACCTGGAGACCCGAAGAAGAAGTAGAGGCAAAGGAGACGAGACTGGATTGTATTCAAGGGGTATCTTCATATTTTAAGCTATCCATTATTGCTCTAGCCTCTTCCTTTATTAGGTCACACTAGAAGGTTCTAAGATAAGTGCATGATTCTATAGCATCGGTGAGAATCTCTAATTCCATGACACCAGTGAGAACCTCTAATTCCATAGTTCCTGTGAGAATCCCCAATTCCATAACACCGGTATGAATCTGTAATTCCATAGCTCTGGAGAGAATCCCCAATCCCTTAACGCCGGTGAGAATCTATAATGTCACAGCTGCAAGGAGAATATCTAATTCCATAGCACAGGTGAGAATCTCTAATTCCATAGCACAGGTGAGAATCTCTAATTTCAAAGCACCAGGGAGAATCTTTAAATCCATAACAGTGTGGATAATCTGTAATTCTATAGCACCAAGGAGAATCTCTAATTTCATAGCACTAATTAGAATCTCTGATTCCATAACAATGCAGATAATCCCTAATTCTGAAGCACTATAGAGAATCTCAAATTTCATAGCACCAGGGAGAATCAATAATTCCATAGCACTTGTGAGAATCCATAATTCCATAGCACTGAGGATAGTCTCGAATTCCATAGCTCCGGTGAGAATCTCGAATTCCATAGCACTGATTAGAATCCCTAATTATATAGCACCGGTGAAAATCACTAATTCCATTGCTCCGGTGAAAATCTCTAATTTCATAGCACCATTGAAAATCTCTAATTCCATAGTATGGTTGAGAATCTCTAATATCAAGTAAGTCTCAAGGCATTGAAAGAGTCCTCTACTTTGTCATAAACCAATTAAATTGATCATATGGAGGGAAGGGGGGGGGGGGGGGGAGTCATTTTTGTATTTCTATGCTTTTAAAGTACTACACATTTTTATAAATCTGTTTATCATTACCCAAATATGGCTGTTATAAATCTGTATAACGTAACCCAGATATGGGTTCCTTGTTGAGGGTTTCTTAGTTTATTTTCTTATCTTTTGTTGTTGCCTGTGCTCCTTGCAGGTCATGGAGTGACCATTTGCCTTGCCAGAAGACTTCACCAAAGAACTGGATGCACTCTGTAGTTGTATGTTAATTGTAGATTTGGTTGTATGGTTAGAGTGTATGCCACATGTCCAGTGTAGCACCTCCTATGAAATGCCAAGTAAGAACAATAGCTCTGTATATTCTGACTTTATAAACACTTTGTAATCCCGCTTACTCCGTTTGAAACACAGCTGAAGGCAATTTGGCAGCAGCCCGTCTTGCATTGGTTCCCATGCAAAGGTATAAAAGCCGGTTGTTCAAAAATCAATTGCAAACTACTGAACGTAAACTTGCCAAGAAATTACAAACAGCCAAAAAAGCTAGGGTTGACTGCCATGTTTTGTAATGGATATGCAACTAACTTTTTTGTAAACACTATGAGATGTCTGCATGGTAGCTTAGTAGCACATTTATCTTCTTCTGTTGAAGTTGTTTGTTCAGTTCCCTGTATGGCTTGTCATTTGTCTTTGGAAAAGTAAGATAGCGTATGAAGTGATGCCAAATGACAAGAAGACTGTGAGGTACCTCTACACCCCACGATAGAAGAGTAGACAGAATGAATGAATGTGAACACAATGATAAGGTTATATAAAACCAGTAAAAATAGAGATGATCAGTCACATTCGCTACCGCCATGGGTTGTAGTATTTAATGCCTTTTTTGAAGCACAGTGTTTCAAGCTATCATCTGTCAAGATGGCGAGGTGCCAGTTAGTTATCAGTTATTGCTGTCATCTAACTTCAGTTTAACTCCACTGTCATCCATTGCTGTCATCTAGCTTCAGTTTATCTCCACTGTCAACCTTTGCTGTCATCTAGCTTCAATTTAACTCCATTGCCATCCATTGCTTTTTGCAGTTGTTACTGATAACATGTGCTGAATACTACAAATCCTCCCTTCTTTTTTTTAATATAATCTGTTTTAAAACTCAGCATAATCCACAGACATACTAATAGTCAGTTATCTGTAGGGGTATCATCCTTGCACTCCGGACAAGTCCATACTCCTCCTCCCCCCCCAACATTTGCATCATCATCCGGCAGCTAATAGTGTCCTACAAGTAATGATGCATTAGACTAATTTTGTGTGAGTATAAGCTTTCTCTGTTAATAGTGTCTCCTGCCATCGGGCGTACCCACTCCAACTTCTGAGGCACTTGTAATTTATTCCCCCAGGTCAAGGGTGAGAAACCATTTAAGTCCAGTTGACCAGTGTGTGAAATGAACCCACAATGTCATGGTCAGCAGAGAAAGTTTTAGCGCGTTGAACCTCTCAGCCATGTCAACCTCATGACTTCTATCAGATCTGTATATTTTAGGTTGAAAGTTAGGGTCTCTTTTATTTTTCTTCACCTGCCCTCTCTCTTCCCTCCTCCTCCCTCCCGTCTCTTTTTAACTCTTGTCTCTCTCTCCATGCGTGTCCTCTTCAATAAATATACTTTGAATGCACTTCTCTCCCTCTCCATTCATGTCCTCTTCAATAAATATACTTTGAATGCAATTGTTCTTTTACTTCCCTTTCTCTGTGTGTCTTCTATCACCACCAGGTGAAGATAAGAATTGTGATATCTGTTCTCTCCCACACAAACACACACACATACACACACATACACACACACACACATACATACACACACATACACACACATACACAACACACACCTTGAAATCATCATTCACATAATCATACGTGTACACCTTAGTCAGCACCTACAACTTGACAACTGTGTTATCAGAAAATAACTAAAGTCACGTGACATGTCTATTTTTATATGCCGACTTTGTTTCTCAATAAGTTTTGTCACATCTGTGAAAGGTGACGTGTTTTAGTCACTAGTGTCACATTTTACATGCTAGTCCCAAAACATAATCATTGCTTGTTTGTTTCCCACAGCTGTAGCCATAACTGTCATATGAAGCAGTGTTGTCTTCTTGTAAATTTGAACAACGAAGACACAAACAACTGATTGGACAATTTATTGCCTGAGATATTCCACTGTATGAGGTCAGGTGCATGCTAGAGAATCTCATGTGACATGTAGTGGTGTCAGTGACAATGTGTGTTCAGTATGTCAGCCAGAGAAGGATCTGTTCACTTTATATCAGGTCATTCTCCAGCATACACCTGGCCCACATGTGACGGGCAGATGAGTGAAGCCAAGAAACAGTCACACTGTAACCCACCATGCATGTCCTATGAGCCCACTAAGAGGGTTGGCTTGAGGCTGGCTACCTCATCCCATAGAAGATTTTGCTGCAAAACCCACCAATCATGGACAAGTATAAAGGGCTGGGCGTGGATTGGTCGCGGGCCTGTGCTTCACTGGAAGCTGAAAGGCAGGATATGATGTATGCCCCAAACGAGATTCCGTGAAATGTGCTAGGCAGTAATTGAACAATCTCTTGTTTGTGCCTTCTTTATTCAGTAACTGTCATTGTTTATATTGCCTGTTTGCAGTACCGAAAGTTAAATCTGTTTCACAGAATAGTCTTACTGTGTGTTGTTGTCAACAAAGTGAACTGGGAGAGGTTTTAATATTTCAGGATTTTCGTCCATGATTATGTTTCTCAGGCATGCACCCACTTAGCATTATTTTAACTGTTTATGTGCACGTGAGAGCAATCTTTTGTTTGTGATTTTTATGGTTTTCATTTTGTAAGGACACTCATATACTGTGTGTCCCACATACTTGTATCCAATCAGTCTAGAATATGCCGTCCACCCTCTCAAGTCGAGCACAGATGTGATAGCCATATTTTTTGTGGCCTTTGTTTAGCCATCTTTTGTTTTTCAGTGCTTATTGCAGTTGTGTGTTTTCTTTAAAAAGTAGATCTTGTATACGGAATAGCTGTTTGCATTTTCGTAAGCATGGATATTTTAGCTGGTGTTTGGTTCTTGTTTCAGGTGGACATTTTAGACAGAAATAAATGGCATTTAAATATAACATATTGAAGACGTTATAATCAGGTTAGTTATCACAGCACAACACAAATGTATGTGTGCAGCCACTGATGTTTTTAGATTGCTTAACATCTTGTGTACAGGTCTGCCTGCTCAAATTTGTTCACATGAAGATGCTGTGGCATTGTTAGATTCTTGTTTTTGTTTTTAAACCGAAGCTATGGGTGACATTTAGGTAAAGTAAAGGTGTTTTTTGTTTTCTGTTTGAGTAAATTAGAAAAAAGTAACACTTACTCTGGACACAATGTGGTGACATTAAGTCAAGCAGCTTGTACAGAACCAGTCAGTGGACACCAGCGATGCTGAAAAAAACCACTGTGCTATTGAGACATGAAGTCCAGCAGAGTGTAAACAGTTTCATTGGGCATCAGCGATAGTGAAAACAAGATGCTATAATGATAGGTTGGGTTTTACTATAAGGAAATTATTACCATATCATTAGATTTTATCCCCAAGTATTACTTTATTTGAAATGGAAAATTATTATGAGATGAGAAAATTAAACATTATATATATATATAAATATGCACACAAATACTTATGTTTTACTGGTCAGTTATAATTGACATGATTGTAGATTGTATCAAGTTGTCAGTTATTAAAATGTTTGTTAAGAAAGTGCACGTAGATGTGTTATGGAGTTAGTTATCCAGTGCTCTTGTTGTCAGGCTTTCTGTGTGTTCATGGTTGAGAAGGCAGCTTGAGCTGTGCTATCAAAATGTCATTTCCTCATGAAATTGTAATATTAGAAATAAGGACATATTTCTGTAGATATACGTTTGATTTTTTTTGACATAGGGACGGTGTTGGATTTTGGAGAATTATCGGGTTTTATTGATGTTTCAGCAAGCAGTGTCTCAAATTTATTTACGTCTTGAAGTTTGTGTCTAGCAGTCAGACCAAAGATGGACACACAAAGTCTCATGAACCTAACGATGAGAAACTGCATTTGAGGGCTAGTGATAGCTAAGATTTTAGTGCACTGATCTGGTATCTTATTGGTTAGTCCACTAACCTCCAATAAGGAGGTCAAAGGTTTGATCACCAGTGAGAGGAGGATTTGAATCCTTTTCCCTGAGGCTCATAAAGTTAGAGCCAAACTTCTGGGGAAGAAAAGAGGCCTGGTATAAGTATGACCGTATCAGCTCACATGTGTTATTTTGGTTATGGGTGATTTGGGCTTAACACCATATCCTTATTATGTTTGATGTTGTGTAAATGGGCTTGAATATTTGTGAAGGACAGATACATCTGTATGGATGACAGGGGAATGGCTGCAGAAATGGGTACCTGATGGATGTAGTTGGGGGAAGTACCAGCAGCCAGAGTGTGAATTGCTCACCCAGGTTCATTCCTAGCACTTATCTCTGATATAACAGAATTGACTGCACAGTTTCTCTTGACTCTTTCTGTTCTATTTCTATTCTGTTTCTGAAACTTTTCTATTTTACTTCTGACTCTTTCTATTTCTATTCCGTATCTGATGCTGTATGTCTGTCTCCGTCTCTCCCCCTCCTGGTTTCTCTCTCTCTCTCTCTCTCTCTCTCTCTCTCTCTCTCTCTCTCTCTCTCTCTCTCTCTCTCTCTCTCTCTCTCTCCCCCCCCCCCCCCCCCCAGTCAGTCTTTATTTCCCCTCCCTCTCTCCCCCTTTATTTGTGTGGTTTTTATTTTTGGTGGATTTTTGTTTAATCCATTCTATACACCTCGTTCTCAAACCAAACAACTGCTGCCATCTAATCTGGCCTGGCACCACTGCTCCACCCACAGTTAGGGCCCAGCACCTGTACCAACACTGGCGCTGTTCGACTGTTCGAGCCCCCCCCCCCCCCCCCATAACCTAGCCTTGAGATGTGATGATGTTACACCTGTGGTACCTGAGACATCTCCCGTGCTGATGTGATCACAGTATTCAGTTTCACATGATGTGAAGTTACACAGATTTGAACACATTTAAATGTCCGTGTGCAGTCACCTTAACATTATCGTGTGTATATCAAATATTCCTCAATACTTACGGTGTGCGCACGCACGTGCATGTGTATTTGTTTATGTGGTGTTTAAAAAAAAAACAACTGCAATTACAATACTCGTTCTATATGAAAAGATAATATATATATATCAAATTTGTTCATTTTTGATTATTTGTCAATAATTTCAGTAATCTCTGCATTGATACTTTTAATCAAATTCTGAATGTCTTTATGTTTTTACAATATGACACATGTATTGTTTCATGACAAGCTTGTTGAAATGTAATAACTTTTCAGTAACTGAAATAATGAATCTATATAGTGTATGTGAGTTTGCATCATATTCAAATTGACCAAAGCAGATATTTACTTAGCACCGATGTCCTTGAGAATTTGTCCACTATATTTTTTCTCTTACATTTTTCTCACAAAATCAAAAATGTGTTTAATGTTTCTGTTGCAAGTGTGGTTAGAGATTTTTGAACTTTTGATTACTTCGCAAGTACACCCTTCTCTTCTTCCTCTTTTTCTGCCTCCATTTGTCCACCAATGGAGTTAAAAACCCTCAACCAACTCATACGAAGCTGTGCTATCTATTGCCATATTCTACCGCTCCCTCCTGTCCTCCACGTATTGTTCATCTCTGTATTCAATTCTCTTCTCCGTCTGTTTTTGGTGTCCCTCTGTTTCTTTCACCATGAGAATTCCAGAGACAGGAATTGCTAGTTAGACAATTACCTGGTTTTCTCAAGGTGTGTCATGCCCTGCGTGTTTTAGTATCTATGCCTCACCTCTTGATTCACTGGAATAAGTCAGCGATCCAGATATTTTAAGTCTTTTCTCTACATCTTCTAGGACAACAGCCTCCTTTCTTGGTTATTTTCTGTCCTTTTCCTTAGACTTGCTCATGGTTGGTTGGGTATTACAGCAAATTTCTACAGGAGGGGGAAGCTAATAACACATCAGTCCTGTTACGATATGCTTGAAGGGTTACAGCAGTACTATTCTTTGCTTTCCTTCAGGGCCGTGGTAACACACAGGCCGGTTACTTCATTTCCTGAATATATCTCCTCCTACAATGATGATTTCCTTATTGTCTTAGAGTGGCTCAGGGGATGATAACAAATGCAGACTTGAAAATCCACCCTGATGTTGTTTCTTGTATAATTTTGGAACCATTACTATGGTGGTCTGTACTAGGTATTCCCTATAATTTATTACTGTATATTTTTGGAGTCATTTTAATGTGAATGGGAGACCAAATTTAGTTGGAGAAAGAATGAGGTAAAAAGACAGTAAACTGATGTGAATCACATGTTTAAAATACAGCTCGTTATGGCATGAAATGACTTCAAAAGCTACCATAAGCATAAATATGTTTTATAGATTATATTTTCCAAGAAATCTATGGTTTCATGATCAAAACTTTGTACTTACATTGACTGTTTTCATTTTGAGACAATCATTTTATTGTACATACGCTCTTCTATTGTTTCTATTGATTCAAAAATGTGAGGACCAAGATAAAGCCATAAGGCTGAGCAGCCATGTGCAGGACTTCATGATACCCTGGATGCTTCCAGAAACAAAGCTTCACATGTTGGGTTTGCAATAATGGAAGTCTCCTTGGGTTGTGGGGAATGCTAATATGTTTCCCCCACTGGCTTCCCTTGATACATATGACTTTCCTGGGTGGATTGTTGGGGTGCACCCTTGATACATATGACTTTCCTGGGTGGATTGTTGGGGTGCACCCTTGATACATATGACTGTCCTGGGTGGATTGTTGGGGTGCACCTGGATGAGGTGAGGTCATCATATTGAGACAACGGAATGTCGTACTAAACTACCCAGAAATGCTAGCCTGTACAACAAATGACAGGGAAAAGGTGGATGTGAGATGCGCAAATATAGGTGCTCTGTTATAAAAAGACAAGCACAAAAAATGCCCGATGATGTAAACAAAATTACCAGACGAATGAAGAAGAAAGAAGGACTCTGACATATAAAATGGCATCCATATTGTCTGCCAGATTGTATCATTTGTTTCCCCTGTGATGACAACTGCCACATATTTACATTCTGTTGTTGGTCATATTTACATATACTTTTGTTTCCCAGAGAGCTTATAAAATTGTAACCTTCACTTAAAATGTAATTTTTATTTGATGGGTGCATAAAGAGTAAGTTGAGAGGACTGGACTTGGGTCATGATAAATGTCTGTCACTGCATCAGCTATTCATAGACTATATGCTCATGAAGTGAAACACCCCAAAATCATGGTGATTAATTCACTGTTACCAGACCTGAGGTGAGGGGCTAGGGTGATGATACACTGGCCTGATCTTGTGTAGTTTTGTATTGTGGTTAGCTCACTCGCTTGTAGACCCAGCCTGATAAAATGGGGTACTTGAAAATGTTCTGCTGGTCAGGTCCCCGGCGTCATACTTACTATGTCACCCATGTCATGCTGGCTGACTTTACTTTCCAGATTTCCTCATTTTAAACTGGGTGGAGAGCACAGATCAGTGGGGAAAATCACCTGTTTGTAGGGGATTCTACCACATGACCACGGCCTGGCAAGCAAGTGTGCTAGCCACTGCACCACCCTGACTCTGTGATGATGTATAGTTAGCTATACGTGATTATTTGTAGAGGTCAGAGTCAGGGATGGTTGTTTGAAATAGCCACGGGTTGTTGGGTGATATTTAATAGATGGACATCACAGCACTGTCTTTCCATTGTAGAGGTCAGCATCAGGGATGGTTGTTTGAAATAGCCACGGGTTGTTGGGTGATATTTAATAGATGGACATCACAGCACTGTCTTTCCATGGTAGAATTGTAGCTCACTCACCTATGCCATGGCAGTCTGGGGTTTGTTTCTTCTGACACTGGCTTTGATCCAGCAGTGATACCTGGTTGCCAAGGCTAGAAGCTCTTGTTGTATTGTAAGACTTGTGTAGAATTGGAAAGATACAGCAAGGGAAGGCCAAAGAAATAAATTGGTTAATGTAACGTAGACACTTCAGTGGTGGAATGAGCAGGGGGTCTGACAGTTAGCATGGTAGGTGAGTGTTTAATTAGGCTGCCACTGGGACCATCAGCATGCAAACTCTTTATTGGCTTCCTTAGAAGGGGATGGAACACGTGTGGGAATGTTCAGGGTGCAGTGATGTTGGTTGTTGACTTCATGTTCATAAATAGGCACTAAGACTCCAGCTTGAACAGCTGTGTAACTGAAGACTTCTTCTTATGGTTGATCCTGCAGCCTTTGGGTTCTGAAGTGTTAGGTCTTCACATTGTGAAGTGGACATTTCCCTTCCTTGTCACCCCCCATCCCCCACAAAAAACAAAAAAAATAACCGTCTGATACCCACTTTATGAGGCAGGATCAGCCCCAGAGCCATACTGATTGGAAAATGTGATAGGGACACACCTCAACCCTGTATTATTCTTAACAGGCAAGCAGAACTAACCAATATGCCACTTTGGCACAGTGATCATATTATTTTCATTGGTGGCTATGAATAGATGAGTGCCAGGTTTTTTAAATCGACATAAGAGATATGAACTGTTTTAGTCCAGGACTTTTCAGCAGCTATTGCATTGTCATGAAATGGGACCACTCTTTTATTAGCAGTGAAGTTCTGTGAAAGTCTGTTTTATAGTTTGTAAACATTCCACATGTGATCAACGGAAACATGTCTTACATATCAGAATTCATACGTTTTATATTAACATTTTTGTTTATCAGTTGAATTGAATTCTTTTGGGAATTAATTTTTAATACATTTATATTGTGGTTTTTTATGGTCAGACATTTATAGCATCACTTGAGTTGACATTAACTCATGTATGATTTACCATAGTCAACTTTTAGGTAAGGTAGCCTGTGTTTTGTTAACATTAACTCATATACTGTAATACAGAAGCATCAGTTGTTGGGGGCCCTTTGAGATTATTGAAATAACATGATAAATAAATAAATAGGTGTTAATTGGCACTTACAGAAGTAGAAGAAAGATATAGAGATTAGAGGACATATTAGACAACAAAAACTGAAAGCTATAGTGATATAATGATAAAAACCTATCACATCCAAATGGTGGCAGCATCTTGTTGAAGGAACAAGTGTACTTCAACAAATGGTCATGAGACTCTATTTTCTGACACCCCATCATTCATTCAGTAGCATGTCCCTTGCAGAACTTTGCTCCTATAACAATGGTCCGGAAAACTTCTCAGTCATGAACAAGATGTCCTGCATCCGATACACCCATCTGGAGATCATCCACCACATCCTGCACCCATCATCTCTTTGGCCTTCCTCTTCTTCTCTTCCCAGGCATATACCCCTCCATTATTGTTCTCTCCAAACTTTCATGACGTTTCAAGTGACCAAAATATTACACCCCATCAGTGTCCAGGAATTGAGAACTATAACTCCAGACATTGTATTCTAATTCCCTTATAGACATCAAGAAATTTAGAATCATAACATCAGACACAGTTTCCTGTTCCCCCAAATAAGTCCAGAAATCTAGAAACATAACTTCAGAAGTTAATACTTATTCATGTCTCTACATCTTTCCCTTACTTCTATGAGTGCCAGTCAATTCCTCCTTATGTAAGACTGAAGGAATTGGTGGCCATGTAGTTATTCTACTGGTATATCAGGTCTGGAACTACAGGTATTAATCCACAAAAAGGCAAAGGATTTGTATCAGTCGGAAATGAGATACAGAATACCCCAACACCACACACTGAACAAGTAGGCTGCTTTGGCTGCAGCAACATTCTTGTAGCCGACACAGTGGTACAGACATTTTCATGATGTTTTGAAATGTGCTATTATTTTGCTTTTTCATGTCCAATGGTCAAGTTATACATATCTCAAGATACATTCAAAATTGTATTGAATGCTTCTCAGCTAGACTCTTCAGTTAGTTTCACTGGGTGCTTTTGTTATGTCTAATTCCATGGCTCTTGACACTTTAGTATCTACATTCTGTCATATCCAATTTTGTGGTCAGGAAATCTTTAGTGCATGAACAGTGTTACATCTAATTCAATGGCACTTTAGTATCTGGATATTGCATCACCTGTAACACTTTAATATGTGAATAATGTCAGATATAATTCTTTGACTTGGTCTGTAGATAAAATCTTATCTAACGCCTTCACCTTTAGTACCTGCGTACAATCTTATCTCATTCCTTGACCTTCGGCACTGCAGTATCTGAATGTCACATATAATTCCATGAACTCAACGCTCAAGGCTGTAATAAGTTCTTTACCTGTTCTGGTATTCAGAAGAAGTGATCACATTCAACAGTTATATTGTCAGTGTGCCAATTTAGTGTCTTGGCATCACTGATCATTCCAGTGTGTACATATGTGTTCTTTTTTAATCGAGCGATTTATTTATAATTACACATGAACAAAGGGACCGGTCATTGAGCATGGAAACATGTACACATTAGCCTCAATGTAATTTTTATGCATTACTTTGTGTACAATACATACAAGTGAACAAAGGGACCGGCCATTGAGCATGGAAACACCTGTATCCTAGCCTTGCTGAAACAATTAGCACTTGTGATAATTGATTGTCTTGTGGATGTTACAAAGATAACTTGGTGACTACTGAGTGGCAATGGAGCTGGTCCTTTACACGCCAAAGCAATGACAACACAAGATGCCACCAATGTTGCAGCTGCTGTAACTACCTAACTGTACTGTCGACTACATGGTTTGTTTGGTGTGGAAGGGAGCTAGTCACCTCAGCTCATGATGGTGCAGCCTGGTCTGGTTGGTTGTGGTGAAGGAGACAGGTCTTTTAAACAAGTCTGCTTACCTCTGAAGTCGGGCTGGCTTCGCCTAATGGCGAGGGACACTGTTAATAGGGAAAGCTAACCCACATGCAAAATTCAGTCCATCACTACTATAAATAGCATGTATGGACTACGCTTGAGTTCAAATCGAGCGAGCACCAAAAAAAAAAACAAGTCTGTTCACATTTAAATACCTAGATGGCTTGGCCGGAGAGGATAATGAGGACAAGAGCACCGACCTGACCAGAGTCTGGGGATTGTGTCAGATAATGAACCAGGATATCCGCAGGCTTATCGACATGGCACATGAAGATGATGAGGTTTACCTTGCACTGTGAAAACAGCATTTGGCAATCATGGGGACCAATTTTTTTGACCAGTATTTTGTGTCCATTGTTTATTTATAACAGATGTAGAAATGATAATTCTAGTATTGATTTGCAATGTATTCTGGTTTTGTTAGCGCCGATGTACATTTATACTTTTGATATTTTGTGTGTGCTACATTATCCAATGACAGAATTCATAGCAGAGGAGGTGTTCTTGGATGGGGGGAAGTGAGGCGCAATATTGTAACATAGGCATGATGTACAGACTAGTCATATGTGTTTTGTATTTGCAGTGTACTATCCAGTAAATATTCACATTTGTAAACATTTATTTGTCATCATTGACCAGATCTTCTTCTCCTCTTCATCTTCTTTGCTGTTATGGTAATGTCTACGCCAGAAATCCAGCTGTGTGCATGTATGATGCGGTATGTGAGAGCTTGTTGAGATTCTGTAGCTGTATGTGGGTGTTTGAGCAGATGATTTTATCCTCTCTGTCCAGCAGTTGACCATCTTTCCAGGGCTTGGGTGTCTTTGTTTGCCCTCAGCCTTGCAATCTTGATTGTGTGTGTGTGTGGATTATATGCAGACGGATGGTTCGTGGTTGTGTGTGTGGATTGTGTGCAGGCTGATAGTTGGTGGTTGTGATGCTGTAGTGGATAGTGTCTGGGTCAGAGACTGCAGATGTGCTGCCAGTCAAGGTCTGATGATGTTTCACACAGACGACCAGTGCTTGAGACATTGTGTGTCGTGAATTCACATGTTCCATAGATATCACAGTGTGAGTAGCGGCTGTTTATTTGATTCTGATCTGTAGGTAGTCAACGCTTGAGAAGTTTATATTTTCTGATTCCCCCATAGATGTCCAGAAATTGAGAACCATAACATCAGACACTTTTGTAATTACCCCATAATTGACCAGAAATTTAGAAGCATAACATCAAACACTGTTTTCTGAATCCCATACATGACCAGTAACTGGGAAGCGTACCATGAGACATTGTTTTCTTATTCCCCCATATATGTCCTACAAGAAACAAATGAAAACCATAAACGGTTTAGAGAAATTAGATGCAGACAGTTACAATATTTTGGATACATTATGAGAAGAAATAAATTGGAGAACTTGGTGACAACTGGCAAGATTGAGGGGAAAAGAACAAGGGGAAGGCAGAGAAGTAAATACCTGGATGGCTTGACCACATGGCATGATTGAGACAGGAACACAGAGCTGATCCACGACTGTGGTGACTGTGAGATGGCGAAATGTGATCGCCCACACTTATTGTCATGGCACATAATGATGGTGAAATTGAGAACCATAACATCAGACACTGTTTTCTGAACCCCCCCATATATGTCCAGAAATTGAGAAGCATAACTTCAGAAGTTAATATTGTCTAAAGCCCCTAGATATCCAGAAATTGAGAAGCTCTGTGCTGCTGTTGCTAATTTCACAGACACATTCATCAAAGAGGGAAATTTTCTCACACGTGAAATCCTTACCAGTACTGACAAAAGAAAACTAATGCAAGTCTCTACACAGCTAATGCAAATACGACTGTATTGCCTATTATGTTGACACTTTCTGGGAATCATTCTCACAATATTTCCCTGAAGCATGCATCCTCAATTGTGTCTTGATACTTATTTCTTCCTGTATATAGTTATTCATTTAATTTTGTCCGCCATGCAGGACCTGTGGTATATTGTTTCCACGGTAGCTTAAACTTGCCATCCACTGTGGAAGGGAAGAGCACCACTCATGCAGTTTCGTGGCATTATTTTCTGTGTCGAAGAAGAGTCATATGCAGATATAGATTTATAACTTTGTGTAAATATTTTGTCTATCAATAAGATTTTGCCAATAGAAATCCCAGTTTTATTTGCGTGGTTTGACATAAACTCGTTTCACTGTTTTTCATTCAACATGCACCAGTACTATCTGTGGTAGCGTACTGGCTGGCACACTAGATTGCTGGCCACGTGGTCGTGTTCGGATCCACCTCGAGGCGGACATTTAAAAGAGAAACTGACCTGGGCTCCAACGTTGACCGAGTCTAAAATGGGTAAATGAAAGTGGTGTGTGACGTGAAGACAGCCAGTCTGTTTAACTTTCCTGAACATTCCAGGTACCAATTGTAGGCTGGGTCAACAGGGGGGGGGGGGGGGAGGAGGTCAGTGAGAATAACAGCTGTCTCGTTGAGGATTTGATCACAGGACCACCAGGCCGACAGGCTAGTCACTGCACTGCTGCGTGCCCTAGTATATTTGTGTGGTGTGTACATATGTCTAGAAATGCACACAGTGTATGTGTGGTGTGTACATATGTCTAGAAGTGCACACAGTGTATGTGGTGTGTACATATGTCTAGAAGTGCACACAGTGTATGTGTGGTGTGTACATATGTCTAGAAGTGCACACAGTGTATGTGTGGTGTGTACATATGTCTAGAAGTGCACACAGTGTATGTGTGGTGTGTACATATGTCTAGAAGTGCACACAGTGTATGTGTGGTGTGTACATATGTCTAGAAGTGCACACAGTGTATGTGTGGTGTGTACATATGTCTAGAAGTGCATACAGTGTATGTGTGGTGTGTACATATGTCTAGAAGTGCACACAGTGTATGTGTGGTGTGTACATATGTGTAGACGTACACACAGTGTATGTGTGGTGTGTACATATGTCTAGAAGTGCACACAGTGTATGTGTGGTGTGTACATATGTGTAGACGTGCATAGGGTGTATGTGTAGTGTGTAACTGTCTAGAAGTGCACAGTGTATGTGTGGTGTGTACATATTTCTAGAAGTGCATGCAGTATATGTGTGGTGTGTACATATGTGTAGACGAGCATAAGGTGTATGTGTGGTGTGTAACTATGTCTAGAAGTGCACACAGTGTGTGTGTGGTGTGTACATATGTCTAGAAGTGCACACAGTGTGTGTGTGGTGTGTACATATGTCTAGAAGTGCACACAGTGTGTGTGTGGTGTGTACATATGTCTAGAAGTGCACACAGTGTGTGTGTGGTGTGTACATATGTCTAGAAGTGCACACAGTGTGTGTGTGTGGTGTGTACATATGTCTAGAAGTGCATACAGTGTATGTGTGGTGTGTACATATGTCTAGAAGTGCACACAGTGTATGTGTGGTGTGTACATATGTGTAGACGTGCACACAGTGTATGTGTGGTGTGTACATATGTCTAGAAGTGCACACAGTATGTGTGGTGTGTACATATGTGTAGACGTGCATAGGGTGTATGTGTAGTGTGTAACTGTCTAGAAGTGCACAGTGTATGTGTGGTGTGTACATATTTCTAGAAGTGCATGCAGTGTATGTGTGGTGTGTACATATGTGTAGACGAGCATAAGGTGTATGTGTGGTGTGTAACTATGTCTAGAAGTGCACACAGTGTGTGTGTGGTGTGTACATATGTCTTCTTCGTTCATCCGGAGTTTTTTTTTCGGACGTGATTGCGTTGTGCCTGTTTACAGCAGAGCTGCGTTCTTGCGCCGTTAGGCCGACACATCCGACTTCTGCGGGCATTTGTTGACCGGGTTAACCTTCCCGGGGGTACATATGTCTAGAAGTGCACACAGTGTATGTGTGGTGTGTACATATGTCTAGAAGTGCACACAGTGTATGTATGGTGTGTACATATGTCTAGAAGTGCACACAGTGTATGTGTGGTGTGTACATATGTCTAGAAGTGCACACAGTGTGTGTGGTGTGTACATATGTCTAGAAGTGCACACAGTGTATGTGTGGTGTGTACATATGTCTAGAAGTGCACACAGTGTATGTATGGTGTTTACATATGTGTAGAATAGCATATAGTGTATGCGTGGTGTGTACATATGTCAATAACTACAAATAATCTTATGTGTAGTGTGTACACATGTCTAGAATCACTCATATAACATGTATCATGTGTGCTTTACCACGTACTTCACATACAGTGTATGTGGTGTGTAGTCGATTCAGTACTGCACGCGCCGCGTCATTCTTGTAGAACACATTGGCATCTAGGTATAAGTAATCTGTACTGACGTCTAGTATTCCACACACTGTGAATGTGTTATACTACCAACCCAGTTATCTGTGGTCAATGTCGTGTGTAGTTAGGCCATTCGCTCTTGATGTTACCATAAAGGAAGCAAAGAATAGTAAACCAGTAACTGACCGATCGTGCCGCAAGAGGCACTAAGGAGGGTTGGTGTGAGACTAACTACCTCATCCTGTAACTGCCAGATTCAAGCAGTCATGAACCAGTGTACAGATGAGAGGGCTGGGTGTGAGCTGGTCGGGGGTGCACTGGGAGATGGCTGAATTGTATGTGTACATCATATGTAGTGTGTGTGATTGAGCAAACACTACACAGACCGCATATGTGCTGTATGGCTGTGTGTCTTTGTACGATATATGAGTGCTTGACATGAACTAGTGTTTGCTCACTGTAAGATAAACATACATGTTTTAACAATGTCCCAAAAGTTGGCTATGTTTGATATTGTTCATTTGCCCTCTCATCAGAACAACACAGACTATCATGTACAGTGCAGACCTCTTAAGGCCATCTCAGATGTGGCGAATTTCTGTTGTGAAGAACAGTTTGTTTATCCCCAGCAATGTTTCAGTTTGTCTTTTGTCTCTTATAAGAGGAATTTCTGATAAAAAGACCTTTTTCTTCGGTCCCAGGTGAGTTCGCCTTATCAGGTCTGCGTTGTATAGACACACATTTATACAAAGAATTGTGAAACGATTATGCGTGTCACGTCATTTGCCATTCTCATGCCATGTTGGTACTTCATTTGCCATTCTCATGCCATGTTGGTACTTGTTTGGCACACAGTAGCTACAGAAATCAGCAGAGATTTGTCAAGTGCACTATTGTTGGACACCGCTGCATGTGTTGTTTGTCTATCACGGTCTGTTGTGGTTTCTGATCAAATTGTTAGTATGACAAGCAATTCCTTTGTATTTATTTTTTCAATCAATAGATGTGAATATAAACCCATGCCCATATTGAAGAGGTCTTGGTTGTTTGCTTATTGCGGGAGTAATCTTTGAGTTACTAGATTAGATGTTGTCGTACTACTACTACTACTACTACTACTACTACTACTACTACTACTACTACTACTACTACTACTACTACTACTACTACTACTACTACTACTACTTTTTCTTCTTCTTCTTCTTCGTCATACGCAAAATAGGGAATCTACATGGCGAAGTGGCCAAGCCATTAGACTCCGACTCGGAGCAGTTGAAGGTTCGATTCCGGGCCGCGTCCTTCGGTTCACAAGTGAATTTTCCTCCGAAGTCGGAAAGTGTCTGCCTGTACGGCGAGGAACCACCAGTCTGCAAACCAATAAGCCAGACATGGGACAACGGATACTCACGCAAACCTCAGGTCTTGTATGACATCACACTAATGTTGGACAACAGGATGCCTTCATCCGACATACAGGACTTCGCGTTGGAGCTCAAGCCAACGAACACAAGCAAGCAAGCAACAAGTGAATTTTTTCGGAGACTCCTGGGGGTCGTATCTGGAGCTACGGAGTTTCTACTTTGTGTGACGCTTTCCGCTCTGCGGAAAGAGACTGAGCCATAATGGGATAAAAACCCGGTGCAAAACAAGTCGACTTTTAAGCAGGAGCAAGAACAAAAAGACGAAATAGAGAAGAAGAAGAACAGGAGGGAGAAGAAGTGTCCTGGCAGTGTTTTATGAGCTATACAATGCTATTTCAAGCGTGTGTGAAGCACCAACTGAGGCAGACACGACGACAGGGACAATTGTATGTCATTTCCACAAATTTGACGAAAGATAACTGCTAAGCTAACTTGCTGTTAACCATTGATTATTTGCCCCTGAGTTGAATGTTGCATTGTCCAGTGGTTCTCACACATTTCTGACTCGCACGCAATCTTAGAATGGAACTTACTCGCGACTATGTTTTATTAAAAAGAAATGCATTAAAGACGTTAAATATAAAATAGCTCAATCAAAACCACGCTGTAACTTAGACACACCTGTTTAGTAATGTCTTCGACTAGACCTATCCAATGTTTTTCTCTTTTTCACCTGCGCCTCTTGTTTCGTCGAATCTTATTGTGCAGTGAGCGCTGTGTGTCGGGGTTGACTTAAAGGCAGGCACATGCGCAACATACCCTTCATAGTTGGAAAATGAAGAAGATAGCTCACCTACTTGCATGCCGTGTCTTTTGTGCTCTCGAGTACAGTGCGCATGGCCTCATTCTGTAACACTTTATGTCTCTCCATCTGCCTATGACTGAGAGTCAAGATCGCCAGAGCATGCTCAACTGTTGATAGGGCCTGACCCAGGTATAAGAGAGACAGGTGGCGCTGTTCACAGTTCGCCGCAGCCATCACCCTTATCGCAGGCAAACCTTTCCAGGCTTTCATGAGCACGTGGTCTGTGTTCGGTAAAGGCAAGAAAGACTTCAGTCAAACCTCACTACTAGGTATTTCATTTTTTAAATAGTTGCATATTCTTTACAGGACGCTGCAGTCAACACCAGCATTCTACTGCCGTTGTTGATGTCTTAGTTTAGTTTAGTTTAGTCGTTGGATCAACATCATGGCACACGGTTTAACCCATAAGTGCTCCGTTTTCCTCCTAACTCAAACCTGAGTCTGGAGAAACTCAGCTCAATGCACGAACTCCGTTGCATCGGCGATGATCCTGAAATGCTTTGGGTAGATTTTTAACTCAAAATTTTGCCCGGGCAGCGCCGTTACTCTTTTTCGATTTCCAACTGCCAAGGGATTTTTTACGTTCGCAACAATACACACGGGCGTCCGATCTCACTTCCGTTATTTCTCATATCAGGTCTAGCTATGAGTCAAGTGACACTCACCCCGCCTACAGTTTGAGATCCCCTGGTGTAGCCGAAGACGTGAAGTCGTTGAACTTCCATTTCCCCATCACTAGAATTTCGACTGACCCCAAAAATATAATTACCTCCCTGTTCTTGTCGATGGTTATCTTCAACTCATCTGTCTTAATCTCATTTTCATTACTTCCCAGCAAAGACACCTGATACGCGATAAATGCCCAAAACGGACGCCGCATAAATAAGTTATAGTCTGTCAAGAAATGAATGCCTTCATTCACGATCAATTATTTTGAAAACTTGCATCGTTATGAAATTTTTTCTGCCATCTTATATTTACCCCCACCCAAGGAATATGTCTTTGATAGGTCCAAAAGCAACTCAAATCATGGAAAGCGGCGACATTTCTTTGATGTTTTGGTGAAAAACTAGTGATTTCTCGCTAACAAACTTGTTTTACAGTAATGCTCGTTCCACTACGCGAGGCTCTTGTCATAAGGCCAATCCCATGTCCCACGAGAAAATTAACTATTCAACGATAATGTTTCCGTGTGAAGGTGTAATACATTTAACAATGTGCACTTCATCTCTGACCCATAAATTATATCCATCCATCATGTGCCATGCCGGTAAGCGTGGGCGGTCATGTTCTGCCATCTCACTCGATCAACAGAGTCGTGGATCAGTTCCGTGTTTCTGTCTCGACCATGCCACAAGGCCAAGCCATCCAGATACTTGTTTCTAGGTCTTCCCCTTGGTCTGTTCCCCTCGATCTTACCAGTTGTCACCAAGTTCTCCAAATCATTTCTTCTCATAACATGCCCAAAAAATTGTGACTGTCTACGTCTAATGTCTCTAATCAGTTTACGATCTTCATTTGTTTCTTGAAGGACTTGTTCATTGGTCTTTCTGGCTGTCCATGGTATTCTTTGCATTTTCCTCAGAAACCACATTTCTACAGCCATCAGATGTTTTTCAGCCTGGCTGCTCATTGTCCAAGCTTCACATCCATATAAAAGTACAGGTTCTATGTAGCATCTCAACACTCTTTTTCTCGTTTCAATTGACATCTTTTTATTGGTCAGTATGTTTTTCATCTTGCTAAAGGCTACTTTTGCCATGGCGATTCTTGTTCTAATCTCTTCAAGGCATCTCCCATCAGATGTTATTACTGTTCCGAGGTAATTGTACCTATTCACTTGTTGAAGAATATTCCCATTTACTTGTATATTACACTGTGGTATTTCGTTCTTCTTAGTGACGACCATAATCTGTGTCTTTTTACAATTTAATTCTAACCCTTGTTGTTCACTGTGTGTAACAACCGCATCTACTAAATTTTGCAGGTCCTGTTCATTGTCTGCAATCAAGACTGTATCATCTGCATATCTAATGTTATTGATGCATCGTCCCCCAATGTTGATTCCTTCCA